>WBNH01009926.1:110123-129739 GCA_013401255.1 Urocolius indicus | reverse complement strand
TTTCACTGTGAGGGTGAGGGAGCCCTGGCCCAGGCTGCCCAGAGGGCTTGTGGAGTGTTCTTCCTTGGAGGTCTTCAAAACCCCACCTGGACATGTCACCTGTGTGACCTAATCTAGGTGGACCTGCTTCTGCAGGGGGGTTGGACTGGATGATCTCTAAAGGTCCCTTCCAACCCCCACCATTCTGTGATTCTATGATTCTAATACAAACCACTCAGAATCAGCAATGAAATGAAGTGAGATGTTTCACTTGACATGCATTTTTCATTTCTTTAGCTAAAATTATTCTTTGAATTTTCACCAGTTTTGAAAATACTTCTGGTCAACCTAAAGGCTGCATTCTTTTATGTAGTAGCTATTTGGTTAAAAGTAATGCTTTTCCTTCACAGCTATCAGATTTAATATCCAAGGATGCAGCCCATGTCACAGAATCACACAGAATCATGGAATCTACAGGGCTGGAAGGGACCTTGAAAGCTCATCCAGTCCAACCCCATGCCAGAGCAGGACCACCTAGAGTAGGGCACACAGGAACTCATCCAGATGGATTTGGACTGTCTCCAGAGAAGGAGACTCCACAGCCCATCTGGGCAACCCTTCCAGTGCTCCCTCACCTCAACAGGGAAGAAATTCTTCCTTGTGTTTCTTTGGAACATCTTGTGTTCCAGCTTGTACCCATTACCCCTTGTCCTATCATTGGCCATCACTGACAACAGCCTAACTCCATCCTCCTCACACCCACCATTTACGTAGTGGTAAACATGAATGAGCTCACCCCTCAGTCTCCTCTTCTCCTCCATATATGAAAACCTTGTGAGGTTTTCTGAATCAGAAGTTATTATTTATTGAGAAATGTACTATTAACATATTATCATACATTATTATGCTAAACCACCACAATTATTATAATGCAGTATTAAACAGCTAAGTGACATTTCCATTTTAACCAATAACAGTGCTGCTACAGAGCTGCTCTATTTGCTGCCTTCTTCCCAACACAAACTTTGTATGGGATCTCTTTGTTAGTGACAAGAGAAATAGTTTTTTTTCATTGTACTCCTAACCCTTTGTGATGGCTCTTAGTGAATATCCCAGTAAGTAAACATGATTGTGGTACATGCTTTGAAAGCTTACAAATCATCTTTCCAAGTTTTAACCCGGTTAGTTGCATTTTCTCTATGATTATCATTGGATTTCATCAAATCTCTATGTTGCTGAGACACACAAAGAAATGCTTTGATCAAAATGTACCCAGCTTTTATATCAGAGATGATTTCACTGTTTATTCCCCTCCAAGGTAATCTCAGATTCATCCTTAGGATGGGCAGCTTCACTGGTGTTGGTAGTTTATTCCCATTTTTCTACAAGCAATACCCTCAGGCACTCTCAGCACTGAGATTGTTTCCCATCAGGAGAAAAAAAAAAAAAAAAAAAGAGAAGATTAAACAGAAATAGGATTTCATGAATTCTGATGAGCTGACTCCAGGATTTCCAGGAATAGAGCAGTGACCTTTCCACAGCTCAGCATTTCATCTCACATAACAACCAGCAGCAGAGGAAGGCATAAGACCTCTCTATGCAATGCTATGCACTAACAGCCTTCTAGAAGCAGCTTTCTCAAGCTCCAGACCCATGGCCATGGTTACCTGGCCTTTTAGGCTATAAGGGGTACAAAATGCCAGAGAGTGGCCACCCTGGCCATGTGTCTGGAGTGCTCAGCTCTTCTGAAGTTCAATCCAAAACCCTCACAAGACTCCCCTGGGAGATGCTAGAACTTTTTGTATCAAAAAGTAAAAATGCTGCCTTTCCGTTATGCCACACACTGGCTCTGGTTTCTGACAGTGCTGCTGTGATCTGAGGTACTTTTCTGATCACACACTGTGGTGGTAAAGTTACTGTGCAAAGCCCTTCTTTGGCAATCTTACCCTTGGTCCTGGAAATCCTGGCTGTCCTGGAGGACCAGGAGGTCCAACTTGTCCAGTGTCTCCTGGAGGTCCGTGGGGACCCATCAGTCCTGGATGACCTTTATGACCAGGTATCCCAGGATCACCTGGTGGGCCCTTTTCTCCCTGAGGGCCTTTTTCACCTTTGATGCCAGGCTCTCCCTAAGTGAAGAAAAAGGCAAACTTCTGATTTCTAAGCACAGTGAAACAGGAACAGCTGAGCTGGCAAAGCTACTGAATACAACATCTGGTGCATTACAAACGATCCACAAATTATTACCGACAGAGAATGATTAAGGAGAGGACTGGGAGCGTGGGAAGCAAGGCAGAGCTCTATAGGCCACACTTAACTCTTGAATGACCCCTTCCCTCAGCCCCTAACTCAAAATAACTCTATTCCAATATAACGAAGCAACTAACAATAGCCTCCAACCTACCCTCTCTCCTTTGGAGCCAATTTCACCTGGTTTCCCTGGTGCACCCTGCAATGAAAGCAAGGTAAGCATTAAAGAGTTATCCATCATAACAGTGAATAATAAAGCACAAGCCTTTGCAATGATTATTGTGAGCTGGGCAAAATGTATTCCCTCATCAGTCACACAGGTTCCTGAGAGCTCCCTGTTTGCTCTCAAAAACCAACAACCCATGATAACAAAGTCAGTTTGTTGCAACCCAGGCAGCAATGCTTAAGGGTTTGGGGTTTTATTCTGTAAGACACCAGCCCTTTGAAAGAACTAGGAATTTAACTTACCTCCTTTCCTGGAGAACCTTTCTCTCCTGGTTCTCCCTGAGAGACAGAGAGAGTGAATTTAGCACAAGCACTGCAAGGAGTTGGATGACAGACCCTACATAATAAACACAAGCCTTGCTTTCTGTTTATAGACCAAGCTTTCTGCCACACAGAAGCAAGTTTGGATGATTTATCCTTATCCTACAGCTATAAGTCATTCCTGGAAAGATACCTACTACTATTTAGACAGCATTTTTTCCAGTAAAGCTGCATACAATGTAAATGTAAAGAAGAGGAAGCCATTTCTAACAAACCAGCTGAGAACAAGACAGATGTTTCACTGAAAGTGTGTCCCTGCTTTCACTACTTACTATTCCTTTTTTCTCACAGGCATTTCCCAAAGCTTCATACATTTCACTTGGTCTGGTTTAGCTTAAATAGTGTCAATGTTATATCCATAACACTCTAATGATGTAAGGGAAGTCAATTTTGTAAGCAGAGGTTCCATCTTGTATTACATCAGCTGAGATAACGGATCTGGAGTCAGTGAGAAAGCAAGCTGAAGCCTGAAAGCTTGCCTATATTTCTGAACTATGTGAAATAACCTCAGTTTGAACAAGCACCTATGAGGATTTCATCTTTATACTGCATTTGCAATTCACACACATGATTCTATCTACAACATGTGTATGCAGGTGGGATGTTTTTCCATAACCTGGAAGCACACAGAATCATCTTTGACAGTGTTAGCATCCATACATGTATTCATGAGCAATGTAACTAATCACAGATGTGTGATCACAGTTAGCTCCAAATCAGGCAGCAGCAAACTCAATCCAGTATTCCTTAGGGCCACTTCATTTTCAAATGTCCACCAGGTTTGCTGCTTTACATTCATTTTCCAGGGATATAGTTCTTTCTTTCCTCTTTCATCATGAAACTCCCTTTCCAATCTTTAAAAAAATCAAACCAAAAAACTGCCCTAAAAAACACCCTGTGGAAGATTTTGCTTTGCTGAATTCACATGAAAAAGCTTTTATGACTCATTTTAAGTCACAAGAGAGCTGGAAACAAAAATATTTGCCTAACATTCACCTTTTCCATCCTTTCAGTGGAATGTAACATCTTTTACTCTCCTTTGAAGGGCTAAAGATACTGGATTTGAAGGTTGGGGTATTTTCAGGTGCATAGGTGTTATTTTACAGCACTTTGGGAGAAATGTGAATGCTTTCATTGTATTAAGAAAGGAATGTTCCCTGAAAAGGCAAATATCAGAAATACAAATATTATAATCAGCGCTTAAAATTTCCCTATTTATCCCTTCTGGGGTTCATGTAGAGATATAGTCTAAGAGCTTAAATACCTCACACTCACATTAAGAAGGCTATTGAACCAGTTCAATTAATGCACACCTTACCAGGGTTGACTGACAGCTATAAACTCAGTAAATGAGATGATGAGTGTTCATCCATAAGAAAAACTGCTATTTTTGCAGCCCACTTTCCTTTGGAAGTGAAAGTATATGACTTCTGGGTCTGTCAGATCTCCTGCTTATGGTTTTTTACCTAATGATAAAGATGATTGTGTCCCATCTTCATCAGTCCAGCTCTTAAAAGCAGGTAGTTAGTGGGTGTAATCCATCCTCAGATATACTTACAGGTGGTCCTCGGGGTCCTATGAAGCCAGGAAGTCCTGGGGAGCCATTTTCTCCTTTATTCCCTTTTGGACCCTTAGGACAGAAATGAGACAGACACTAGCAGCCTTTTCTCCAATATCTCTTTCACAGATCATGCATTCACAGATAAGATTGGAACTGGGAAATTTCACTGTAGCAGCAGGACTCCCAAAACTGACAAGGAGAGGAAGAACAAAGTAATTTAGAAAAGCAGATTGCAAACACCATGCTTACATTATTAATAAGCTATGTAGGTCCCTGGGAAAAGATTAAAAGGAAGGGACAACTACAGAAGTGTCAGGAGGTATGCTCAGTGGCTACTCTGGTGCCGTGGTGGTGTTGCAGAGTTGGAAATGCTGTGATGGGTGACAACAGGAAAACAATACAGGTGGTCACGCTTGCTCAAATCTAAGAATACAACCAAGAGACAGCTACTGAGTTGCTCTTTTGGCTTTATTTCCAGGTTCGTGTTTTAAAATGTCTGCCTTTTACTTATCCCTTGTGATATTCTGCCAAACCATCCCTGTTTCTTACAGACCAAGGCAGCTTAACTGGCAGTTCATATTTACAGAGCCATTTCAAATACATTTCTGATATCTTTTTTTACTGTTAGTTTAACCTTTTCTTTCACAACTTTGTCCCTTACTTTCTAATTCAGAACATATCCCTTTTTCTCCTTAGAATACAGCTTGTCTTCATTTTAAGCCTGGCTGGTGTAAAGTGAGTCCCAATGAACCTGGTGGGTATAAAGCCTGTGACCTTTGGGTATGCAGTCAGCCCTGGAGATATCAAGGGCTGGACTACAATGCTGTGTGCAGGCTTAAGCACAAGCACTGTGAATTGGGATGGGCACTGTCAAACTGCAGGTGCAAAAGGAGAAGACTCCTGCCTTGTGGTTACAAGTCAGCAGTGGTGAAGGTGCAAAAGAAAACCTTATTGCCATGATGGCTTTTCTCCCTTCCTTCTTCTTTTTTCCCCAAAGTAGAAATATAATGTATTGGCTTGTCACACCACATTGTGAAGGAAATTAGTGCATTTCCAGATAAAGCTGGAAATAGATGGATTCATGTACAGCACAAGGAAATACTTCCCATAATAACCTTTATGAAAGGGAGAGGAGACAGAGATGACAGAGAAGGATACTGATGAGATGACTGTCTGTTCTGCTGACCAACACTGTCTCATTGTTTCCTCTTTCTCATCCATCTGACTTTATCCTTTTTCAATCTCTTATGTTATTTTTGGACTGTAAATCCTCTGGAGCACAGACTGCTGTAGTTCTGTGTTTGTACAGGAAGCTGCCCGGTTAGTCCCTGGGTCACTAGCTGAATGTCTAGGTAATGTGATAACACGACGATGACTAAAAAATAACCCCTATTTCATACTCACAGGGCACCTCAAAGCCACTGTGGCCTGGTGAAGACCCAGAAGCCCAAAAAGCAGTATTTGAGTGGGAAAAGTGAAAGCCAAAAAGCAGGAACTGAGTCAGTCTGTTGAGAAGATGAAGGTTGAAACAAAAAAACAGGGATCCATGGCGTATAAAGCAATGGCAGTGGTCCCAGGAAGGGAAAAATAAGTTGTGTCAAGGGGAAAAAAAAGCAGTGGCACTAATTCTTGACTACAGAAAGGATGTGAGATGCCTGTAATCTGTGGGCTATCATCTCCCCCTGCAGAAAGGTGTTGCTTGCTTCACTGAGACCACTTAGGATGAGGCAACCCTGGAGCAAGGCAATATGTGCTTAGGGTGCAAGTTTGTGGGGAGGCTGAGGCTGCTTTATGATATTCCAAGGGCCACAGAGGGGGCAGTCCTGCTGCAGCTTTTCAGATTCCCCTTCTGTGCCTTTGTGTCTATCTGGATCTAACAGCCCAACGAGCTGTAATATCTAGGTGTGCAAACAATAGATGCTGCTGGGCACAACTGTGCACTTGCATGGAGATGCTGAATCCTGAAAAATTTTCAGCAGCAGAACAGAGGAAAAAAAAAAACGAAAACCCAACACAAAACTCCTCACTGTCCTCCTTACAGCTCTTCATTACTGTGCTGTTCTTCCACACAGGATGGCCCCAGGGGAGGTTTCATTCTGCTTCGTGATCTTGGTTTACTGCCCAGTGTCTGTTCTTTACCCAGGTGCCTAGGGAGGATTTTTCTGCTGTTGCTTTTCCTCAGTGGCAGCCTGCCAACTCCCCGAGACCCTCTCCTTCCTTGTGACAACTCTCTGCTAGCTGCACAGTCTCTGCTTGGCAAAATTAAATCTACTGGTGAAGATGAGGCATGCCAATCTTTTTTTCCATACCAGGTAATCAATCATTTCCTTTTTCTGTGATCACTTAACTTTTGCTGGGAAAAATGATGACCTAGCTAGCAGCTTAATTCCAGGAATACAACCAAACCCCTTCCAATGTCGTGGCCAGCCAGGGATTTTCAGGTCACACATCTTCAGACACAGCAGCTTCAGGGATGGTAGGCAGCTACATATCATCCACTCCATTTATACTTCATCAGTCACCTCTCCATGACATAACTGCTTGCAGGATGAGTTTCCCCTTGTGGTACTTACTGGGTTACCTGCTGGGCCAGGTTCTCCAGCAGGTCCAGGTGATCCATTCTTGCCCTATGTCAAAAGGAAAAATGCTAGTGAATAATTTATACTACCATTAAAAATATCCACACACTGCTACACCAGAAGGGATCTCTTTATCGTTGTCCAGCCTTCCTCTCTTGGCAGACTAGAGAGTAAAGATCTCTTATTTTCAGTTGACCCCACAATTATATAGCTGGGCAAAAAGTGAGAGATGTAGACTCAAATCTCCTAGTGTGAAGAGAATGAACCAGCACTCCTTCTCCTCTTCCATTTCTTCACCCTTATCCCTATCACATGTAGCATCCTCCTGTATGGATGGAGCCACCTACTATGGCAGCTCCAAGTTACTAGTGTTCAGACAAGCCCCTTGAGTCCACGTTTGAAGCACCTCTGGGCAACTCCCTGCGTAATATAAAGACACCTCCAGATCCCTCCACACCTTCCTCTTTTAGAAATGACTCCAATGACTTTCCAATGACTGAGGTAGGTCCTGCAAATTACTGACCACCATCCTCTCCTCAGGGCTGTCATCTGAATTGGGGTCCAGAGGCCAGGCATCTTATTTTTTTATCACCTCAAGCTTCCCCCTTTTTGGGGAACATAGAGAAACACTTATTCTAAAGCCTTGAGGCATTTGATACTTACCTGATACCAGCCATCTCAGAATGAGACAAATCATCCTTTAAAAGGACACGGTTCTCATCATTCCTTACCAAAGTAGCTGATGAGACAAATCATCCTTTAAAAGGACACGGTTCTCATCATTCCTTACCAAAGTAGCTGATCTGACTTTCTACCCTGAGTTAAGTTTGGTGACATGAAATTTTACACCCTGCTCCTCTCTCCTCACAAGTCACCATGCAGAGATGTTTTCCCTGCATTGGTGTTGACCATAAAGACAAGTCCTTTTACTGGCAATATTCCAAATCATGCCTCAGGGTCAGTAACAAAGAACAAACAAAGCACAAGAACAAGAGAAACTGATACTTTGCCCTCCCAACATACAGGACGCCAAGTATCTCTTATCCAAAGAACATGGCCTGGAGATATGATGACTTTGTCTCCTCAGATCTTTTGATGCCTTGGTAGTGTTGTGCAGGGACATGACACATTATTGAGTGATGCCAGCAGTACAGACATAATGAAATAAGTTACAAGGTAGACATAGGAGCTCTCCATATGTTCCTGCAGCCTAATTTAAACCCCCATCCTCCCAGCTCAGAAGGACTTGAAGCTCCAGCTCCTGGCACTGCTGTCTGAATCAGCATTTCACCCTGATTATGGAACATGTTGTAGAATCTGTTTCACTAGCAGGTCTTCCAAAAAGGAAAAGAAATCACTCATTGTAACATATTAAAGATGTGCCTAGGTTCAGCAACAGAGATCTGCATTCAAATTTGGAAAGGGCTGATTTTTGAGAGAGAACTGAAAAGCCCATGAAATTAATAAATGTAATTTCTCAGCCATCTCAATGACATTGTCTGAAATGTCAGCTAAATTGCCATTTCTCCACTGCAGTTGTAATAAAACTCTACAAGTGTTCCATTAAATAAATCTTTTTCTAAAATTAATCTTTTTTTTCCTGTTTTTCAGAAAAAGATCTACAGAGAGCCTAACAAAAATGAATGGTATCACAAGTGTGCCCCTCATATCTCAAACTGAGCACCCACAATTAGTGCCTACCTTTGAAAACTGATGCCACGTGAGAAGGAAGTGAGATGCCAGAGGCAGGATGGGGATATGAGCACTTCTACCTCTGCAGTCCTGCCAGAATCCATTAAACTGCTCATCCTGACAAGTCAGGAACCATCACTCCATTGCACTATCACAAGTCTTCATCAGTTTCTAGCATTACCTTTCTGATTTGTCACCCTCCAAGCAGGCAAAGTGTCTTAATCAAACTTAAGACCCTTCTTCCAAAACAAAGAGTTTAGTGCTGCAGGATGTTTGCACAATACACAATGTACCTCCAGAAATGCCTTGTCTGGAGAGAAAACTCACCGGCTGCCCTCTGAGCCCTCGGGGGCCCTGTGGCCCTATAGGACCAGTATCACCCTGAAATGAAGAAAAGTATTCTGGTGAGAAAGCTCAGACATGGAGGCAAGCAAATAAGCATTTAAAAAGTGTTCTACTAAACTGCTCCATTCACATATTAAGAAGAAACTGCACTGAATGTCTCACTATTCCCTTTCAGTTATGTATGAGGAAGACCAGACTTTTGAATTTTAAATATCTACCACTAAATGCAGCCTGACTACAGGCAGACACCATTATTATGAGGTTATCTTAAAGCTGGATTTCTCAGGGACATGAATTTTCTAGTATTTTTCAAGACTTGACTACTTTGCTCTCTTTTGAGGGGAGGCTTTGGACCTGCTTTTCTCTTTTCTGAAGGATCCCCTCAGGTCTATCTTCCATTTGACTTTGTAGGGTTCCATTCACAGCACAACAGTTTTCCAGTGATACAAAGGGGTGCAAATGAGAAACCACTTCCCCAAGTCCCATAGCAATGGCACATCAGCCACTTGGTACATTGCTCAGGAGCTGCTGGTGGATCCCATGTCAGCTGCACTCTCCCAGGACTTATGTGACTACATTTGACGTTAATAATATCAGAGGATCTGTCTGTACCACTTCTCTTACCTCTGAGCAGCACCATCTTATTTCATAGGTATTTCATAGGTTTCAGTGGAGCTACACACTCAGTAAGGCATAGCTTTTGCAGGGGAAGTGTGACAGAATGTGGCCCAGTGGGACTTGAGGCATTGCTCAGAGAGGGGTGGCAGAAAGCAGGTCCATGACTATGCAGCACAGCCTGGGATTCAAACAATGCAGCTTTCTCTGCTGCTTTCGAAGACAGAGCTGACATTTGAGTGTCAGCAGCTGGGCAGTGACAAAGGCTCTCAAATTGCTACTCTAATGATCTTTGCACAAATTATTCCCTGTGCACCATTGCAGTAATTCAGCCTTTATTGCAGTTTCCGCAGCTGCTTTAGGTCAGGGTCGCTGTGAATTAAAATCTTCATTTGTCAGGGAGAAGGAGATTAGTTCCTGCTCCAAATGGAACACTTACATCCTTCCCTGGAGGCCCCTCACGACCAGCAGGACCTGTCACACCTGGCTCCCCCTGAAATTCAGCAAAAAGGAAAGACAACAGCTCAAGGGTGACAACGGACTGGGAACATCACCAGAAGTGGTGTGGGCATTGTGCAGTAGTGACTGAGCTCAGTGAAAACTTCTTTTAAAGCCAACAAGAGCCTCATTCATCATACACGACACACAGCTTACAAAAATAACTCAGAAGCATCTTCTGCAAATGATACACAAGGCACTGCACTGCTTTCCCAGCAGAATCTTTGCTGCTGCTAGTGCAGTCACTTCAACCACCAGCCCATTGCTGATACAGACACTACTGTAACGAGGACTTGATGACCTTAGAGCTCTTTAGCAACCGTAATGATTCTGTGATTCTACGAGAAAGAAGATGAGGAACTCCAGCACTGGATTTTTCAGCTAAGCTCCTGCAAACAGACCATTTTATTTCCCCATAAAAAGCCAGAAATAATCACAGAATCTGAAGGGCTGGAGGGGATCTCAAAAGACCATTCACTACAATCCCCCCGCCAGAGCAGGACCACCTAGAGGAGGTCACATAGGAACTCGTCCAGGTGGGTTTGGAATGTCTCCAGTCAAGGAGACTCCACAACCTTTCTGGGCAGCCTGTGCCAGTGCTCCCTCACCTGAACAGTGAAGAAATTCTTCCTTGTATTTCTTTGGAACCTCTTGTGTTCCAATTTATACCCTGGAACATTTAATAATAATAAGCAGAAGGCTATTCAGTTTCTGATTCCACTTTCTACAAGGATCTTTTTATACTGTTGCTGAGAACAGAGAGGAGACCAGCTTCTCATGTAGAAACTGAGTTTTGGGTTTTATGACCAGTGAAAGGATTAGAGCCATTTTTATTCTCATTTCTCTAAGTTTTGTCCCTCAATTTACTTTTCACTTCTTAGACATATTTGGAGGAGAGCTGATACTTGTCCAACGAGTGCAGAAGAGTTCTTCACCCTGTACATTGGCGTTGTATCAAAAGGATGTGGTATGGGGAGGCATCCTTGAAACTTCCTCTCAAAGAGCTACCTCAAAGGGATCACTTTTATCTATTGCCTAGGTAAGATCAACTTCACACAACCTTTTCCCACAAGAGCATCATGCATATGGTATGTGCTACTTACTCGGGGACCTGGAGGACCTGTATCTCCTCTCTGTCCTTTGAAACCCTACAAAAGAAAATGAAAACAACAATTATCCATTGCTCTGAAGCAAGAAATTCTATCTTGAACATGCACTAAATGGCTTTTCCAATTTTGCCCAAGATTACTGGGGGATGGTCAGCATTGAGTAGCTGTGTTCCAGGGAGTAGTTAGGAAGGGTCAGGTCACAGGGAGAGAAAAATCCTTTCCATAGCTCCTTAGGCTACAGAACCAAACCTGTCTTTATTCCCAGTGTGATCAGCCCATAGATTAATTAGCCCTCAATTTCACTGTCCTCATCTTTTCAGAGGATGCATAACAGAGCACAAGGGCTACAGTTGTGACCATGCCTTCTAGTAGAAGGAGTGTCATGAGGTTATGTGCTTTAACTCCTAGATAAAGAACCTAAACTTCTTCAAGTGTGAAGGACTGGGAAATTTCCCTGATTTTGTTGTTTATTTATTTACTTAGTCAGAATGCTAAGACTAGTCTCAGCCAGGTCAAGTCTTTGGTTATATACCTTCATCTGCCCAACAAAAGTTTCCCAGCTACACTACAGAAGAGGGACTGGATTGAACCCTCCAGAGCAGCACTTACCGGCAAGCCTCTGGCACCCTCCTGGCCTGGGAGCCCCGGTTCTCCAGGCTTTCCCTGTGGCAAACAACCATGTCCATGTTAGTGAGAGCCTCTGAGCCATCCCTCTGCTGCTGAAAACCTCCTGCACTTCTCTCTTAGATGTAACAGCACTGAGAACTGTGACTGCCCAAGGCCTCCCCCGCAACACTGAAGTCTGAGCGTGCAAGGACTGTAGTAGCAGACATTCTCATACATATTCTTAACCCATTGCCACAAGCACAGCCATTGAGGTTCAAAGGCAGCTCAAACCTTTGTACTAGTGCATCTTTAGTGTTCTAATGTCGAAGAGGAACTTCACGGAACTGAACCAATATCTAGTAATCAGCATCTGCACATAGAAACCAGGTGTTTTGATGCAAGCACACAACTATCTGCAGCTGTTGTGACAAACACTGCTCCACAAACCAGTTGGCTTAATGACTGGGGACTTGGTGCTTCACAGAACTACTAAGTCCCATTTTATCTGGGAAGAAGCTGGAAATGACAGATACTGGAAGTAGATTGCAAGGAATAACACCCACTGTCCAATTTAGGAACATTTCCTTTTGGCTGACAACTTCACGGCTCAGCTGTTTTTTCCCCTCAACAAATGCAAATACAGACTAAGTAGAGCAAGCCAAACATTAAACCTCTAATCCTCAAAAACTCAACTGTCACAAAGCAATCCAGAAAAAGTCTTCTTTAAAGACACCTCCTCTAAAACATTTTATGTCCTGTAATCTTCTACCTAAAAGATGGATCACTAGGTTTAATGTCACAAGACAACCTTCTTTCTCTGCCATATTTACGGTAGCTGTAAAAATGGAATCTCTAAGGTTTAGTGTATTTATTGTAGTTGTTAAAGTAAAAGAACCCAGTTCCCTTTCAAGATAGCTAGTTTGTGAGTCTTACAAATTGCTCAAGACAACATAGTTTAAAAAAAGCTTTGCAAACAGGCTCTCTGCCACCCCTAAGTAGCCTATAGATAGGCAACTCCAAATGACTGGATGCAGGCTCTGATTACATGAAAGAAAAGTTTTAAATTACATTACCGGCTCCCCAAGAGATCCTGGCTTGCCATCTTTACCATCATTCCCAGCAATGCCCTGTAAGTGAAATGCAAAACAGGGGTTAAGGCAGGAGTTCATAGGAAAGATTGATGGGGGTTTTTTTTCAGTGTGAGTTTGAAGGCGATAACTCTGCTTCATCATAGCATCCTTAAGCTTGCCTAACCCTCCAAAAACTATGCTATTTGTATAGATCAGACTTCAGCTAAGTGAGCACTCCAACAATCTTAAAACAGGATTCTAATAACAGCTTTTATAAATCATTATAATGTCATCATCTTCATTCAGCTAGAATGTTTCTTGGAAATAGCTCTGGCCCTATCCCTACAATATCGAATCACAGAATGGTAGGGGTTGGAAGGGACCTGACCTTTAGAGATCATCTAGTCCAACCCCCTTGCAGAAGAGCAGGTCCACTGTCCAGGTGGGTCTTGAAGACCTCCAAGGAAGGAGCCTCCACACCCTCCCTGGGCAGCCTGGGCCAGGGCTACCTCACCTCAACAGTGAAATAATTTTTTCTTATGTTTCAATGGAACGTTTTGTGTTGCAGCATCATCCCAATACCCCTTGTCCTGTTGCTAGATATCATAGAAAAAAAGGGATGCCTCAAAGTTCTGTCACCCACCCTTTAGATATTTGAAACTATTAATGAGATCCCCCCTCAGTCTTCTCTTCTCCAGACTAAATAGCCTCAGTTCCCACAGCCTTTCCTCATAAGGAAGATGCTCCAGTCCCCTGATCATCTTGGAAAAACAATACAAAATGTTTTACTGATACTTTTTCCAGAAGAGAGGAGCCTATGACCAAGATGCACTTGAGTCATTGCAAAGGAATTATTTTGACTGTGGATTCAGATACAGATTGTTTTCCAGTCTATGAATTCTTGTGCCTTTATGCTGGAGCTCTTGGCTGATTTTTGTGCTCTACATAAGAGTTATTTCTTCCAATGAGGAGGTAGACAAGGAACAGACCTGATTCATGTTGGTAATCAATGCTTAGCTTAAAAGTGATCAAATACAGCATTCATGCTGTCCTGGACCAAGGACATAGCATCAACATGGCACCATTACAGATCACACATAGCTTTTAAAGCATCTCAAAAGTGTCATCTCTTTGTTTTACACACCTATATGTTTAGGAACAGTTTAATGAATGGAATTAGAAGGAGCTGAAATGCACTCACTGGAAGTCCAGGCAAACCTGGTGGTCCCTGAGGACCTGGAGGGCCATCTTTACCCTGGAAAGAAAGCAGAAACAGTTGCTCAGACAAGCTCCTCAGGTGCTTCCATCAGGTGAAGATGTATCAAATGTAGAGTTTGATAAAGGACAATTGTGAGAAGTTGGTCTTGTAGCCCAGGTCATGGGTTTTCCTCAAATTCCTTCTAGTTTAAACTGTAGGGATTCCTCTTCACATAAAACATCCAGCATTTATTGTAAGTTGTAACAGATGGAGACACCACAGCAATCACTGCTAAGCTTTTTGTAGAAGTTTAATTATATTTCATATTTAGTCCTTAATTTCCTGCATGAGGTGTCCAGCCAGGAAACGGAAGAGATATACCTATGAAATGAGTAGGTAGAAGAAGTGCCTTGCTAACAGTCCCCTTGCTCTACATGACAGGACAATAGCATCGCAGGTCTTTCAGTGTCTCAGCCTTGACCTGAAAGGGAATTTCAGACAACTTGTCCATGTAGTCTCTGGCCTCTCTGCTAAGAGTGGACACTGATTTCAGCACAGCTATCAGAAGGACTCTTCCCTCATGATGAAGTTCAGGTTGAAATGAATCTGAAAAAGGCACCTTGCTCATTAGGAAACTGTGCTCTAGAAATTAATCACAGAATTAAAGTCTTAAACAGTTCCAGAGCAACAGTATGAATTACTCAGGGAAGGTTCCATTTTTCCTTTTCAACCTGAAGTTAGCATCAATCAGGTTACCTCTCTCCCAACTCAGTGTTCTGATGCATTACCATAAAGTGGCATCTGAGCACCCTTCAAATGAAACAGCAGTAACAAAATTCTTAATGGGCTTCTTGAAGGTTACATCTGTACCAGTATTTTCACTGGTGCTAAGGGATGGTCTCAGGTCCTGGCATCTGAGCAGTCTGTGCTGTGACATCCTTCAGCAGGGTGCTGATTTCATTTTGACAAACTCTTTGCACAGTTCAGGTGTTAGCCTGGGCCATGAAACATACTAATAGATTGAGTCATCCTGTCCAGAGGCTAAGGGATGTTAATAGCAAGGACTGACAGCCAAGAGGTACAAAAAAAATCTCCTTAGAAGTCCCATGGACTGGATTATTCTCTGGCTAATTTGGAGTCTCATTTGGAGAGTGTACAATCTGCAAGAGCAGAGTAGTCTATGGCTATTTGTGGAGGTCTAACTTGCAGGCATAGAGAAAATTTGGGGAGTTTTGAAAGGACATTACATGAGTTCCAGCTCAGCTTTACTTCACTGAGCTAAATACAAGTGAAGCTAGTGGCCAAACACACAGCTTAGAGCTTACTATGTCTCCTGGGTTTCCTGCTGGTCCTATTGGTCCTGGTGCCCCATCTGGTCCCTAAACAAAATAAAGTAGAAACAACACGACTTTTATCACTTGTACACCTTTTGTACATTTGTCAACACACTCCCTACCACAGCTGGTAACACTCAAGTTTGCTTCAGTCACTCAGTTCTGTCATTTCTTTGCTCATCACAGAACGGCTGTGTCAGCTTCTGCATTGTCAGCCTCCAGGGCCAGAAAGAATCAAACATTTGAGTTTGGTCCTTCTGAAAACAGGGGGGTAATAGGAAAAATCCAAAGTTGTGACAAAAATAACTCTGAGGAATGGAAGTTATGGGAACAGTTTGAGGCACACTCTGTCAAGTAAGATCCTGGAGCCACAGGTTAGTTTGGACAAAGGAAAAAGTCAGCAAAAGTTGAGAAAACAATTATCTAGGGGAACACTATATTTTACACTGCTTTCAAAGGATCAGTTTTACTGAGCACATTTCCTTTGACAGTGACTATTCAGAGGGTCTCACAGGACAGTTTTAAGAGTTTTCATCCTACTGGAATAACCCTATGGCTCTGGCAGTAAGGGGTTAATAAAGATACAGGGAATGTATCTGCGTTATTAGCTTACCCTAAAATAATGCACACAGGAGCATAAATGATCCACAAAGCAGGTCTAAGTGTTGACCTAGTGGCAAAGCATTCAGCATCCTTTCGGCACTGAAAGCAGAATTTTAACCTAATCCTCTTTTCTGATACCTCCTGTCATTTAGTCTGTACAATTTAAATTCAGCTTTGAAAAGACTTTGCTGATCCCCAGAACAGATGAAGGCTGTGTACCCTCAGAATGGCAGAGCCAAACTGCACTGTAAGCAGCAATATGAGTAGTGATGACTGTAGGCAAAGAGAAGTGATTTGGAAAGAAAAGTCCTTCACTCAGGAAAAGTCCCAGCTCTTGGAGGGTGTAAGGGATGATATCAAAAGCAGAACAGCCAAGTTATTTCAGCCCTTCTGATGTACAGTCATCCATTTTTAAATACAGAGAAGCATAACTGTATTCATAAGGAGAATAGAGCTAGGAATGAGGAGGACTATGTTGGAGAGGAACACATGTGGAAGGCCTTTTCATTCATAGAATCATAGAATCACAGAATGGTAGGAGTTAGAGGGACCTTTAGAGATCACCTAGTCCAACCCCCCTGCAGAAGCTGGTTCCCCTAGATCAGGTCACACAGGAACGTGTCCAGGTGGGTCCTGAAAACCTCCAAGGGAGACTCCACACCCTCCCTTTTCATTCAAAAGCAACCCACAGGATATGTAAACTCGAGAAAATCCAGTCTCATATCACTGTAAAATTGAGAATTAAAACACTCTTAGATGTTTCCTCTAGACTGACAACTTATTCCACTCTAAGAAAACACCTATACACATACTGCTAAGTAGTTTCTGCAGAAGAGTTTTCATCAGCACTGTCTTGTATAAAGAGAGCAACTGATGCTTAGCATCAATTTACACAGTGAGTTGAAGCAATCAGGGAAAAGTGGCTGATGTATTAACTAGCAATTATCATGAGTGGGGAACTTTATGATGCTCAGGGGACCATTAGGAACACACTGGAAAATGCAAATGCAGTGCAGAGACAGATAAGAACGGTTCTCTCTTCCACATGGAGCTTGCAACAACTTTTAATGGTAAGCAAAACACAAGACCTTAAGTGTAAGAGGAACTTACAGGTGGGCCAGGATTTCCAGGAGCCCCTGAGAAGCCAGGCATTCCAGGGTGGCCCTGCAAAAGGAGAAAAGAGACTTTCTTTATGCATTATTCATGTTTCTGGGTGTGTAAAAGTTCACCGTTGATTTAACATTTGGAGGTAACATCAAAATGAGACAAGTCACAGAAAGCTGGTTATAAGGTAACAATAGAATCATGCTTTGTTAAAACAGAAGCTTAGATTTCAAAACATGTACTTCAGAAATAAACACAGTTAAATTTAAGGTGTACTTTTCCTAATGAGTGCTTCAGTCTGTGCTCATGGAAGATGAGAACATACACTGTGGAACTGTACAAGGTAGGTGATTAGGCAGGAAACCAAACCTGATAAAAATATCCTACAAATCTCATTGAAGAGGTGCTGATTTGCACCTTAAAGTATTGACTCAGCCCTTGGCAAAATTAACTATAAAACTTTGCTCTATTTTAGACTGTTCCTCTCTTTCCTGTGGCATCTCAGTCCTTCATAAAAAGAGGTTATCCTCATTTTAATCTTCTAGGACAAATAGAAACACTAGTTTTTTTTTTTTCAGCCCAAAGACACTTGGCCTTCCAGATCTCAGCTAGTCATTTTGTGAGGAAATGACTACAAGTTAAGTAAGGTAGAGAATGGAAAGCATCCCATCTAGAGGTGAAGAAATAGATAATATGGGAAGATTTTAATTGGAGGTAGGCACGGAAGCCTCTGGAGGACTGCTACAGTTCTACTCTTTGGCATAGCCTATTTGAGGTTTATCAGTGATGAAGAGCTCCTGTCTTCCTCCTCTGCCTCTGAGAAGGGTACTTCTCTACAGACATCATGGTAGTTACTGATGAAGAAACAATCACAGTGATGGCACTGTAGGAAAGCACACCCTGTTTTTACCTGTTCACCTTTTTCTCCTGTTTCCCCAGTCATCCCACGGTCTCCTTTAGCACCCTGATAAAGAAAAACAAAAACAGAAAGTCACTGAAATTCAGTATTGTATCAGCATATTTGAGCACAAAACCTCAGACATTAGGACTGAGTCCTGCTTGCTCTCTTAAATTCTTCCTTAGACTTTCACTAGCAGTGTTGGAACCAGGAAGAAAGGCCTTTGAGCAGCCCCAGCACAGCCTTCTTTTTCACGTCGTAGTCTCATAGACATGAAGAGGACTTACACATCCTTAGAAAGAAGACAAGTTGTTAGCAACTTCACTAAATGGCAAGGAATCATCTGGCCCAACAAAGGCAATCACAGTATGAGCTAGTAGTCTCCTTTCCCTTCAGGGACAGCAGCGATAAAAATGGTGTTTCAAAGCTGCAGTAGGAAAATTCACATGCAAGAAGTGTCCTCCCTGTTTCTCTCTCTATTTCTGTCCTTGGGTGCTGGTTTTGTTTGGGATAGTTAATTTTCTTCAGAGTACCTAGTACAGGGTAATGTTTTGGAATTGTGCTGGAAGCAGTGTTGATAATGTAGAGATGTTGTCATTACTGCTGAGCAATGCTGACACGGGGTGAAGGCCTCTTCTGCCCCTCACATCACAGTGAAAGGGCTGGGGGTGTACAAGGAGTCAGGAGGGGACACAGCTGGGACAGCTGATCCCAGGGATAATTCAGACCAGAGGATGCCATGTTCTGAATATAAAGCTGAGGGAGAGAGGGAAAAGAAAGGGTGGGATGATGTTCAGAGTGGTGGCATTTCTCTTCCCAAGTAACTGTTAGGTAGGCTGGAGCCCTGCTGTCCTGGAGATGGCTGAGCACCTGCCTGCCCATGGGAAGTGGGGAATGAATTCCTTGTTTTGCTTTGCCTGTATGTGTGGATTTGCTTTATTTATTAAAGTGTTTTTATCTGAGCACATGAGTTTTCTCATTTACCCTTCCAATTCACTCAGCCCACTGAGGGGAGAGTGGGGCTGAGCTGCCAGCTGGGTTAAACCATGATACCTAATGACGACAGACCAGAGCACAACTCCAATACAGATGTCTGTATTATCAATGGTTAAAGTAAGGAAAGATGAGCCTCGCACAATGAAAAACACCAAGATGATGGTGAACAACCCATGAACAAGGCACAGAACACTAATGAATTTTTAGCCATGGAAATAATACCCTGGCTTACTACTTGAGAGCTGGGACAAAAGTAAGGGAGGGAAAGCTGACTAATTAAAAGAGGCCTAATTCATATTGCCAGAAAGCATGAACTGGCTCATGAGCAAAAACCTGCAGCTCTACTGCTCTATTTCAGACTAAGATCTAATAATTTGATGGTGCTGGTAAGGACAATATACTACATCTTCAAAAAAAAAGCAGAGGTCTTTGGGTCCTTCACTATAAGAGTCCTCCTGATCTATTTTAAAAGGAATCACAAAGACTGTCTTTGTGTTTGCACCTTCTTGGGGGTGAACCTGCCTTTTTACTGAATGCAAGTTAGACTTATTTATCAATGTCTTCATTTTATTTTATGCACATATACAGTTTAAAATTGATCCTGTTACTTCAGCTGAACATTTCATCTTGCTGCCC
>WBNH01009926.1:84994-109306 GCA_013401255.1 Urocolius indicus | reverse complement strand
AGTTAATTTTCTTCAGAGTACCTAGTACAGGGTAATGTTTTGGAATTGTGCTGGAAGCAGTGTTGATAATGTAGAGATGTTGTCATTACTGCTGAGCAATGCTGACACAGGGTGAAGGCCTCTTCTGCCCCTCACATCACAGTGAAAGGGCTGGGGGTGCACAAGGAGTCAGGAGGGGACACAGCTGGGACAGCTGATCCCAGGGATAATTCAGACCAGAGGATGCCATGTTCTGAATATAAAGCTGAGGGAGAGAGGGAAAAGAAAGGGTGGGATGATGTTCAGAGTGGTGGCATTTCTCTTCCCAAGTAACTGTTAGGTAGGCTGGAGCCCTGCTGTCCTGGAGATGGCTGAGCACCTGCCTGCCCATGGGAAGTGGGGAATGAATTCCTTGTTTTGCTTTGCCTGTATGTGTGGATTTGCTTTATTTATTAAAGTGTTTTTATCTGAGCACATGAGTTTTCTCATTTACCCTTCCAATTCACTCAGCCCACTGAGGGGAGAGTGGGGCTGAGCTGCCAGCTGGGTTAAACCATGATACCTAATGACGACAGACCAGAGCACAACTCCAATACAGATGTCTGTATTATCAATGGTTAAAGTAAGGAAAGATGAGCCTCGCACAATGAAAAACACCAAGATGATGGTGAACAACCCATGAACAAGGCACAGAACACTAATGAATTTTTAGCCATGGAAATAATACCCTGGCTTACTACTTGAGAGCTGGGACAAAAGTAAGGGAGGGAAAGCTGACTAATTAAAAGAGGCCTAATTCATATTGCCAGAAAGCATGAACTGGCTCATGAGCAAAAACCTGCAGCTCTACTGCTCTATTTCAGACTAAGATCTAATAATTTGATGGTGCTGGTAAGGACAATATACTACATCTTCAAAAAAAAAGCAGAGGTCTTTGGGTCCTTCACTATAAGAGTCCTCCTGATCTATTTTAAAAGGAATCACAAAGACTGTCTTTGTGTTTGCACCTTCTTGGGGGTGAACCTGCCTTTTTACTGAATGCAAGTTAGACTTATTTATCAATGTCTTCATTTTATTTTATGCACATATACAGTTTAAAATTGATCCTGTTACTTCAGCTGAACATTTCATCTTGCTGCCCAGATCTCTGCTTTCTCACAGCATATAAGAAAGCAGCAGATGTGGTGTGTCTCAGACTGCTTGGCATTTCTGCCTGTTGTTGTCTTTATGGGTTATTAAATCTTTTGTAAATTTTATCCTGGAGCACACTTTCATTTTGATCAACCCTGTATTTACTTTTGAGACTCTACTGCTCTCCCTGCCATGCTTTTAATTGCAAGATATAAAATTAACTCGTGAATCTCTATTAGCTTGTCCTATAGTCTAATAAGTGCAAATACAAAGATGTTAAAATAGCAGATGCTGGTTTAGACATAGGTCAGCAATGAAATGTGGCATAACTGTAATTTCTCAGACATGGGAAGTTTTATGTTGGTCTGTATCTCTAGGCCATTAGGCAGAATTTTACATCCAGGTGACCACCAAGCTGCTTTACCACCCTCCATCCACAGCAAGGACAGAGAAGGCAGAAAATAAGTTGAGAAAAACTCCATCTCATGGGTCAAGATAGAGGAAGTTTAAAAGTGACAGCAAAGGTCTCTTCTCCCAGGCAACAAATACTAAGACAAGAGGAAGTGGCCTCAGTTTGCAACAGAGGAGGCTTGCATTGGAGATTAGGAAAAACTTTTTCCCTGAGAGGGTTGTTAGACACTGGCACAGGCTGCCCAGAGAGGTGGTAGAGTCTCCATCCCTGGAGATATTGAAAAGACACAGCGATGAGGTGCTGAGGGACATGGGTTTGTGATGGGCTTGGCAGTGTGAGGTTAAGGGTTGGACTCTATGATCTTAAAGGTCCTTTCCAATCAAAACGATTCTATGACTCTGTGATTCTAAGGTAGTGTGTGTGAAGGCAGAAGGAAACAAAGATGTTATTTGTTGGAGATGTGAAAGCAACAGCCAAAACATTGGTATTTTATCAACACATTTCTAGCTACCAATAGAAAGCACAGCACTATGGGGGCTGCTGTGGAAAATTACCTCCACCTCACTCAGATTCAATACAAGCTGAAACAAGAGGGTTCTTCCTATAGCATGTTTCAGAAAACATTCAGAGTCTTTGGATAAAGCCACCATGGCAGAAAGTAGAGCCCAGCAGCCCATTGCCTCACTGTTGATTTAAAGTGATTCAAGCATATAGGATTCAAACAGGAAAGGAACATGCAGAGTGTCTACTGCTGAGGCTTTAATTTCTTCCTCACCTGGTTTGGATTGACTTACTCTAAATCCTTTATCTCTCAGGAAAACTCTGATGAAAAGAAATCCAAAATCAAGAAGCAAGCTTTTCACTTTGTGTGTGTATTTGATGAAGGGGATGGCAGAAGACTATACTGAAGTGAAACTGTGTTCACGTGGGAAGCTGTGCAGTTGTGCATGCTTGTGGCACTGAAGTGAACTGACAGTACAGGTCCCCATCCAACAGGCAAGTCCTACCCCTTTGCACAGAGATGGATGCCACCAACATCCTGCTTCAGCCAGTGTACTAACTAGTCACAAGTAAATTTTCATTAGATAACTGAAGAAAAACAACCAACCACCTTTGGTCCATCCAAACCAGGTGGGCCTGCAGGACCTCTGGGACCAGCATTCCCCTGCAATGCAGAAGAGGTAAACATTAGTTTCTTGCAGATCAAAAAGGCAGTGTGTTAGCAGTGACTCCTCATTGCTAGAACCCCAGAGTTGAGCAGGCTGCCTTTACATTCAGCACACACTGTAGTGGTGGATATAATCCTGCTGACAGATGTAATCAGACAGGCTCATCAGCACAACATTATCTATCCCTAATGTTATAGCTGGCTCTTTCCCAAATAAGGTAAACCACAGGAAAACTTTGTGGTTGTGTTGTATCTGTCCAGTGGCATTGGCCCTGATCACTGCTGGAAAGACAAGACCTCAAGGCAAAACCATAACCAGAGTGCCACACTAGGATTTAAACCATGGGAAGCTCTCTCCTAAATGAGCCTTGAACCCATCTTGCTGAGACCCACATTGGTACAGTATGAGCAAGATCTTAGTTAATTAGAATCATATAATCTTGTATGTGGCTTTTTACAGGAGTGACAAGTTTGCTGGAACAACAGTAAGGGACTGTATTTCCCTCTCCCTTATTCCTCCTTGCAGCTCAAATGTGATGCATCAAAATACACCAAGGACAGATGGGTCAAATTCCCAGCTACACCACAGATTTTTCCATTCACTTATATCCACTTAACAGAGCGAGAGAGAAATCCATGAGGGCAATGGTGCAGGACAACTGTAACTAAGGATATTAGATGATTACAAGAGTTATGAATAATATAGGCTCTTTGAATATTGGAAAGTTATCACTTTTGCTCTCATTCTGTTATTACAGGCTACTAAAAGCATTAAGGGATTCATTTTAGTAGGTGTTACTTATTAATAATGTGTGCCTCTCCCTTCCTTATTTCAAGTCCTCTTCCAAATTTGTCTCTGAAGCAGCAGTTACTCCTAGCTCTTACCCTCAAGCATCCTTGTAGCCAACAGAAAATCCATATAGTGATCACTGACCTATCAGCAACATACTCCACTCACTCTTCAGTCACTGCTCTCTTCCTTCTCACACACTACTGTCATTTCTCCTCACGAACAATGAGTATGACTGAAAATATCTTTCTGGTTTCTTTAGTATCTCCCAGAGAGGAGAAGGTAGGAAAAGTAATATTTTGCAGCTGATAGCTTCCATGCTGTTTGAGGACCGGTAATACCAGTATGCTGAGCTTTGAATTACAAAAGCATGGAGCACTTCAACCACTTCTTTCATGCCTTCTGAGAGGTTGAAAACATGTCAAGGGGGAAATAGAAGTGTCCATACTTGGGTCCTTCTGGCACAGAAATGTCCTTCCAGGATACTTGTGTCACCAAAAGCAAAGCAGAGATGAGTACTCTGCACTTGTGAGACCACATCTGGAATCTTGTGTCCAGCTCTGGGCCCCTCAGCTCCAGGACAGGGAGCTACTGGAGAGAGTTCAGCACAGGGCCACAGAGATAATGGAGTGGACCATCTTCCTTCTGATGAAGGGCTGAGGGAGCTGGGATTCTTCAGCTTGGAGAAGAGGGTGACCTCATTAATGTTTACAAATACATAAAGGGTGGGTGTCAGGAGGATGTGGCCAGGCCATTCTCAGTGATGTCCAATGACAGGACAAGGTACAATGGGTACAAGCTGGAATAGAAGAGTTTTCAAAGAAACACAAGGAAAAACTTCTTCACTGTTCAGGTGAGGTAGCACTGGCAGGGGCTGCTCAGATGGGTTGTGGAGTCTCCTTCTCTGGAGACAATCCAAAGCCACCTGGATGAGTTCCTATGTGACCTACTCTAGGTGGTCCTGCTTTGGCAGGGGGGTTGGACTGGATGATCTTTTGAGGACCCTTCCAGCCCTTGAGATCCTGTGATTCTGAGACTCTAACTTATCTATATTCACAGCAGCAGCTGAAATTCAGCCCATTGCCTCTGTAGATATCTACAAAAGCTTGAAGACACTGTTGGAAATAAAACACCTCAACTATCTAAAAATATTACAAGAAAAACAAAGCTATACCACATCAAAGGCATGGTCAGTTCCCCAGCTCTCTTACCATTTTCCCATCCTGGCCATCAATACCTGGTGGTCCTCGAAGACCTTTATCACCTTTGAAACCTGGGATACCTGGCAGTCCTGGTGGGCCAGGAGGGCAGTCACTGCACACATCCTAGGAAAGAACATGAAGAAATAGAATCATAGAATTGTTTCAGCTGGGAGAGACCTTTAAGAACCTTGAGTCCAGCAACAATAAATAATAATTATAAATTAGCAACAGACTTTTAATGCCTGCAGACACTCACTACAAATGCAGTAGGCTTCTGCAGATTGACCATGCTGGGGGGTAGTTGGTTTCTGTCTTACAGAACTGAAGTGAGGGTGGTGTGGAGCAGAGTGAGGGTTAGCAGCTGAGCTTACCCAGGGTTCCCATGGAGATTTTCCTACCAGTTCTGGTTGAACAGATCCTAACTAACCATCCAGGATCAAGAAACTAAGGAAAAGCTCTTCCTAATGAGGAGATCAGACAGCTGCACAGTAAGACTATCAAGAACAACCTTGTTTTAAAGCTACTAGAAAACTGTGTCTACACCAGTCTGAAAGAACTGGGTTACTGTTCAGAGGGCAGACTGATAGCGAAAACCCAGATGCAACACAATGTCAGACAGGGTGCTCTGCAAGGGAAATTACATTCAGTATGGCCAAGAAGAACTCATCAAATGAATGTCACAGGGTCTCGTCAAAAATTCTGTCATGGGGATTTACCATATTCCTCCTTCAAAACCTCTCTGAAACATCATCTCAGTAGTCTTTACATTTCTGCTATCCTCAGGAAATGAAATACCATGGATATGACATTTCTATTTCACAGGCAGTCTCCCTTCAGCAAAAGGGGAGTGAATCCTGCCTATGCGAGACAGCATAGCCCAACAGGCTGAGAGGAAGGAGATCTTGCTCAACACCCAACTCTGTCAATGATCCATTGCAAAACTGTGACACCAACTCTTTTTCTAAGCCTCAGTTCCTTCATGCATATTTATCTAATTACAGTAAAATGCTTAAGAGACACTCAGAAAAACAGGGTCCTAAATTTCAACTGGGATCTCAACGTGCTGCTTTATGCAGAGCTGTGCCAAGTATGGAGTGAAAAAGTACCAAAGAGAAAAACATTCAAAGTGCATGAGTGTGTTTAACCACAACATAATCAAGGGAAGAAAACAAAGGAACATCAAGATGATATAACGTACCCAAGATCCTGTCCCTGATCTAAAATCCCAAACAATACCATCCAGTGAGCTCCCTAGAACAATACTTGGCTCTTTAAGAAAGACAGCTCTTCAACAAAAGCATTTCAGAGCAGCAATCTTAAAAGAGTTCTTTTGTTAATGGGGTTGGTATAAAAAAGTAATTGTTGGTTTCTTTTAATCAATACAAAAAGATTTCTTGCCTCGTCCCAAGACTGCTTAAAAGTCTCTCAACTCAGCCCTCGTAAATTGGTAAAGATTTTGCAGTCAGCTCTCATAACTGACTCATTTCCCAGACAGCTCTCTACATGGAGAGCAAAAGCAGGCAGATAACTCATCACTTTAGACATATGGGTGCATCTGGGGTTCACTACCTGTGTTGTTAGATGCACCATGCAAATGGACTTTGCAGCCACAGTTCAAACCTTCTCCAGCCACTGTTGAAGGCACCCATGAAAAATCTGACATTTTATTTCAATGGCTTCCATTTGTTGTTTTAGACAATGCAACTTGACAATGTTTATTTCTCCTTAGGGATGCAGCCCTCAGGAAGAGCTGAAACAGTCTCAGAGCTTTTGTAACATACACCATGTTATAAAGAACTTTATAGGTCATTTCACTGCTGGGGAAGATCAAAAGGCATTACATTTTGATCCCCAGCATATGCTCCAGTGTCCCAAAACCAATGCAAGTAGGAGACGTGCAAGTTTGAAGCTTTGACAGAGTGTTTAAAGGCAACTTTTGCACTCTACAGCTCAGTTTCCCATCACACAGTGTTAGTCAGGTCTGAATCAAACATACAGATAAACTCCCACAGTCATCAAAGGCTGGTTACCTTTACTAAGAGATTTATGTCCTCTGGAGAGAGCAGAGGTGTGGAACCCTGTGGAATGAGAAATTCATTATCTCAGGTGATTTTAAAAGGCAGCATCGTGTAAGAGGTTTTTCCTGAACATGTTTATTGACTCTCACTGGTTTCCCTTGCCCTGCCTAATACTAAGCCAAACACATACTTCCTGCCCTTACATTATCAATGCACTTCAGCACACCTAAGATGAGCACCTGATGAGGGTACTGTACATTGGAGCTAAGAAAGTATCCTTGAAGTTTTGGCTTTTATTTGGCAGGATATCCAGTTATTTTCATACTGTTCCAAAGCCATCACAGATCTTTTTATCACAACTCCTCAGTGGTTCTCATTGTTTTTTTTCTCAGTTGCTCTGCTGGGAAAAGCAGCAGTGAAAATACACCGAAGTGCAATTCTGAGATGAGGTGTACAGGTGGAAAATGAGTTAAAAGGATGATGCAATATTAAGATGAAATTACATACTGGTTTTCCAGGAGGTCCTCTTTCCCCTGGATTTCCAGGTAGACCCTGTGGATTAAAAGAAAGAAAAAAACAGGTGAAATTATCATACAATAACCCCCTGGTTGCTCACACACTCTGCTACCTGCTCTGGACTAGCATTGATTTTACTTTCTGCCACTAAACACTCCACAGTAATGTGGTTACATTCATTGGAGTCACACAAAGACTGAAATTGCTTTAGCCTGTCTTCTGGCCACAGGAAAATCTATGAACTGCAGTAATGTAAAGGATGAAGACTTAAAACTCTGAAGACACCTGTAACATATAAAATCAAGCTCTTGCTTTGCATAAGCATTGCATACAGGTCCCTTGCCTCTGAAATAGCAATGAGCCTTCTTGTTTGTTTGTGGGGGTGTATTGGTATCAGTTTTCAAGAGATGAAGGCATAGAAATGACCAACATCCTTAGAATTCAAGGTCCAAGTAGTAATGGTTTGGAAAAGGGACCCCCTCCTCCCCCCCACACACATACACACAATGGGCATCTCTTGTCTGTCATTAAGAAGTGATTAATTTGTTATAAATCAAAACAAACTACAAACAACAACAATTAAAACAAAAGGTTATTTTTTAATCTTTGTATGAAGTAATGCTCACATGGGAAACACAATCTTCTGAACAGGGCAGCTGGTCACTGTCCAGATGGTGACAGAAATCTTCATTGCAAGGATCCCTGCAGTGGTGTTTTAAGCTGGAGTGTGTGAGATTTCCCCAAATTTTTCTCTGCCAAATTCTTGTACCCAGCTGGCCTGTCACCCTGTGTCATCACTCATCCATGTCCATCACTCATCATTGTTCATGTTGAATATCTTAAAGAACACAGTAAATATAACCTGTCTACCTTAACCACATATAGAACGGTCACATGTGTGACCATTTTTGCACCTGCAGGAACAGTTTCTCCTGACAACTTAAAATCATCTTATGTTCAGTTTTGCTGGTTCTGCAGCAGAACTCATCTGGAGAGGGCTCTGGGATGGTGCTAGATTCCTGACCCAGAGTGTAAATCTACCCACTGAAGACACAAGTAGCAGCTTTCAATTGCTCTTGGCTCAGCAACAGCTACTTAGAGGACTCTCTGAGACTATCTGAAATTCCCACCTGGAAAGCTCCTTTAAAGCTTAGTCCTGGGGAATGGACTAAATCTAAGGAAACATTATAACTATTTATAGCTTTGCTTCTTCCACAGAACAGCGACTATGGGATGATCCCAAAGTCCCTTCTCTTTCACAACTGCAAATATTCAGGTCATGCTTTGGGTATTCTTCCCACTGTGGTTCTCAATCACTTCTGAGACTAGGAAGAGAGTTGTCAAAATAGCAATTACACAGGTCTTCTATTCCCAGACCTACTTTGTTCAGGAAGACTCACATAGCACTTACTTTAAGGATTGCAATGCAAAACAAAGACTTGAGCTACGACAATCACCCTGGATCACAAAGCAACACAGAAAAGACAATTCAGAAATGTCTGACTATTGACATGGCTATGAATAAACTATTTCAACCATGGGGCTCATCGACAGACTTTTGCTTAGGCATCTGAAACATGACATGGTGCTAGCAGTGGAATTCAAGCATTTAAAGAAGTTTTATTTCATGAATATAGGAAAAGACTTCTTAGTTATGAGAAAAAGACACACGAGGTCTTCAAGACCCACCTGGACATTTTCCTCTGCCACCTGATCTAGGTGAACCTGCTTCTGCAGGGGAGTTGGACTAGATGATCTCTGGATTCTATGATAAGAAGGGTATGACTACAACTGAAATTCCAGGAAAGGCTTAAGCACGCCTGTGATATCCACACAGTATTAGGTTGTCTTGAGACAAGAAGGGATGGACCTGTTTTCTTGAACACTGTATAATGTGGAGTTGGTGATGCCTTTGAGAGGGAGCAAATAAACCAGGATACAAAATTAAGCTATGTGTCATGGCTGACGTATCCAAACTCCACTGCATTACCAGGAAAGTCAAACAGCTGAAAGGTACAAGACTACAGAAATTAAACAGGCTGTCCTTTGAGGAATGTTTGTCTGAGCTGAAACGATCAAAGCAGATGTAGGAAGGTGGCACTTCAGCTAGTTGAATTGTCAGCAAACGAGCATCTAGAAGGGAAGTTCAAACTAGAAGAAAGACTGCTGGACTACAGAGGCCTGCAGTTTGAAAAGGCTGACAGCAAGGGCCAAGCTGCAAACAACGCTTTGAGCAGAATGCAAATGGTAGGTGGGACATGGTGGGGTACAACTGCACCTGACAAGTTGACTAACAGAGGAAGAAACTGCAGAAATGAAAGGCAGAAAATAATACAAAAAGAACTTGTCTGCCCCCCAAAAAAATGCATGGCACTGAAAAGAAAGGCTGCTAATGTGATGTGAGAACATGCACAGACCTAAATAACAGCCAGTGTTGGAAAGCTCATAGAGTTTGAACACATTCAGGAGTTTACAGCCAACAGTGGTTGGCACACAGTAGAATATGTGATGAGTGGTACAGCATACCAGTGCAGGAAAAAGATGTAATCAGTGCAGAGAAAAAAACTATTTTACTGTTCAGGTGAGGGAGCCCTGGCCCAGGCTGCCCAGGAAGGGTTGTGGAGGCTCCTTCCTTGGAGGTCTTCAAGACTCACCTGGACATGTTCCTATGTGACCTGATCTAGATGAAACTGCTTCTGCAGGGGGGTTGGACTAGATGATCTCTAAAGGTCCCTTCCAACCCCTGCCATTCTATGATTCTATGATAACTGTAAGGGAAAATCAGCCCCAGTACAGAAAACTCTGCTTTTCAGGTCCAATGGCAGTAAATTATGCATCCACAAAGCATTTGTAGTTAGGAAAATAAGTGCAGGGGCAGATTAACTTCCTGGAAACACTGGAACTTACTTATCATACCTAATTAGCATAATTACAAAGTTATTAATTCAACATTGATCTTAATTAAAATTGTCATAATCAAAATAAAGAAAGTGCCTATTAAATGGGTGCCCTCACTGCTGATAGTAGGGCAAGACAATGTCTCATTCAGTTTGGTTTATAATCTAAGGGAAATAAGTAAGTGTGTTGAACAGAAACATTTTGCTGAGTCTCGTTTCTGGGGACATTCCAAACCCACCTGGATGAGCTCCTGTGTGACCTACTCTAGGTGGTCCTGCTCTGGCAGGGGGGTTGAACTGGGTGAGCTTTTTAAGTCCCTTCCAATTCTGTGACTCTATGATTTTCTTTGCCAGCAGACAGAGAGTAGATGTTAAGTGAGTCATTTAAGGGTACACATCCAGAGGGTGCCTGCTCCTTTAAGGGTATTTGGTCAAGGACCTTTTCCAACACAATAAGGGAAAATAATGATGAAATCATAAATAAGGATATGTAGTAGAATGTAGTCACATAATAAACCCAATCTGTTCACCTATGGCAGATAATTCTGGCCAAAGCTATTGCAAATGAAGTATTGATTCTTCTACCTCCCCAAATACAACTGTGGATAGGTAGTGTCAGGGAATACAAGTTAGTGCAGACACTTCCAAAAGCATCTGATGAGTCTGCAACTGGAAAAAATACTGTGGAGAACAACCTAATACATGTAAATGTGATTTAAAAGAAGTATTCAGTCTCAGAAAAAAAAACCCACCATGGAATACACTTGCAAAGGCCACAGCAAACAAAACCAAGACATTGAGGCAAGTCATTAAGGCTATTGCCACTGGATGGCTTGGGAGTGCATGGCAAATTCATATTAGCTTTCCTAACTGATGACATACTGGTCAAACACAACAGAGTACAAAAATGGACATGCTCCAGAGAGTACAGAAGTACTATATTGACATACAAGCTTGAAAAAGCAGAACAAAAAATCCTTTGCACTAGTCATAAATCAAAGTGGAGATCAAGAAACTGCAAACATCTTGTCAAAACAGCTATGTCTGCTGTTATGCCAAGAAATGCTGGCATGTGCCCTGCAGTTGCATTTACACTTCCTGAGGCACAGGTACAACGGCTTAATAGGTGATCAACCAGAATACAGAAAGCTCCTAAAAGACACACAGTGCAAGTAAAACATTGTAACAGAGGATGCATTTTACAAGTATCATAAGGAATGGTCATCTGTATAAATATCTGCAGGAAAAAAAAGGAAAGATGGAAAGACTGCAGTACTGCCTCTCCAAGGGCTGACCAGTCAATGTTGATGGGAGCAGAGCTAGAAAGAGGCTGAGAAAAGCTGGCTCTGGCACTTCCTTCACACTATGCTGTTGGAATAAATCCATGTATTTTATCATCTGTGCAAAACCTCTTAATTAAACATCTCAAACATTTGAGAGAAGGTGAAGAGATCTAGGGGCAGTCACTAGGACACAATCAATCCTGAATCTGTGCCTCAGGGGCACAAGGTGATGGAGGCAAAGGACTTTTTGTACTATCACAGGCTGTGGAGGAATATCCTGGTGATAATTATTTCTCTTGTGACAAAGTAGGTGGGAAAAAACTAGACCTTTTTCTCCAGTCACTGCAGGGGGAAAGGAGATCCATCCCATAGGAAAGTAAACTCTTTAGGCCAGCTGATGTACATCCAAAAAGCCACACTAGCACTGACAATCACTTGCCATGGACTTTGTGAAAACTGATACCCATTTCAGGCACAGCATCACGAAGCAGCACTGAGTTAAAGGCCATTGCTCCAACTTCACAGCATTTCCTCAACAAGCACAAATCCAAATATATGAAGCCTTTAAAAAAATCTTCAGAGCTTTCTTGCTCGTTTTATCCAGGACTGGTTTATACATCACAGAGCTGGCTCACCAGTAAACTGAAAAAAAAACCAAACCCTCTTCTTTCTGATTAAACACTGAGACAAAGCCAGGCAGTGAGAGGGGTCAGCTTTTCAGCTGGGAGTCTGCCAGGTTTCTCTCCGTCCCTCAGCTCCACGACTCACTCGCTGAGATGGCAGGATTGAGGACAACGTGCCAAGAGGTTCAAATGTCATCTCTCATGCACAGTAGCAGCAGCAAGAGGAACTCACAGAGAGCTTCTAAACAGCTGTGTCACTCTTTTCATAGAAATATTGCAGGCCACTTGTCTCAGTAGCTTTTAAGAAGTTCCTGGACAGCTTAACAATCATTCCTTTTCCAATGTGGGATTGTTCTTCAGTGTATGCTGCCAAGTCCCTCTTCAGTTTCATTTAAAAATGGCTCAGTGATAAAGTCTACCACTTTCCTTGAGATAGTCCTCTTCAGCCTAACTCTTTTTCCCCTCAACATCCTAACTTGTAAGAGCTCCACTTCTGCAAATCATCTCCCTTAGACCATCCTAATAACACTCCACGACTGCAGTGAAGCACAAGCACCAATTTTAGAGTAATGACAATCGAGCATTGGCAAATTTGTTGAGTATTTACACTTTTCTTTTACTTACATCGTGGCCAGGAGGTCCTTGTGGTCCAGGGATACCAGGTACACCACGGGGACCCTGTCAGGGAGAGAACAGACAAACCCAGTAACCCAAACAGTACTTATGAGCAGCTTCTTAGCTGAGGAGAAGAAAGCCTAACCAACATAGTTACTGGGAAAAAAAATAACATTAAAAGAGTAGCAGTTAGACAACTGTGAGAGAATTTAAGTAAAGAAGTCAACCTACATTGCACTATCACAGTATTCAGTCATTTCTGTGCCTCAAGGGACTTTATGGGCAGTCTCAGAGTCAAGCCTCACATACTCTGATCGCAAAGGTAATAATGACTCTTTATGGGAGGCAATTTTATGAACAGGGAGAAAGTAAGACTGAAAACAGGACTGTAGAGAAGAAAAAGAGGTCCAGATCCTCAGTGCCAATCTAGTACATTAGCTAGGACTAGTTGACTAATTGTGCTGAAATTCATGCCAGTGTTTACTGAGACCATGGCATACAGTTATTTGTATCACATGAATGAACTGCATGCTTGAAAACCTGCATGTTAGGAACTAAGTGTGTTTGGGGAATATTGAAAGGCAAGGTTTTCTGTAAGATTTAAGTAAGAAATGCTTAAAAAATGGTTTAAACAAAACCTTTGAAGCCTTGGCCATTAGATATGGCAGTGTACCTTGAAATACATGCCTTGAAAGACTCTTTCTGAATGAAAGATTGAAAAAGTGGCCCATTCTTTTTTTATGTAGGACTACTAACAGGTAAGGAAAAGTTGTTGCCATGCCAAAAGCCTACATCAACATTTTCTCACAACTCAATATAGCAGACAAGCAGCTGGTAATGCACAAGAGAAATCTGCTTTGGAGGGTCAGCCACTCTGAGCCCCTTGGGCAAAAATAAACTAATTAAACATGCCTTCATGAAACCACTGCTAGAGACACAATGTAGTTGTCCCCTCCCCATGAAATCTGGGTGTAGTTAGAAAGACATACTGTACCAATGACCCTTTGTCTCCTGGGGGTCCTGCAGGGCCCTGCAAAGAAAAAAAGTACAGCAATCAAAACACTTAAAATTAACACATATCCCACCCTTGGCTGATCAAGGTGGGTCCTGGAGGTAATAAAAAAAACTGGAGACGGAAAGCTGAATATAGGCTGCACACTCAAGATATTATTGGAGTGTACAATACTCATATTAGGATGTTGCATGAAGGATCACAGGCAGAGTAAGGAATAAATTGAGGTTGATCATGGAGGAAAAAGTGTGAGAAAAAGAGAGCAAAGGGGATCAGAGGAGTGAGCTGCGTGCCAACATGATGTTTGTCTGACTGAGCCCTGCACTTCATCACCACAGTCATAGTATCATAGAATATCTCAGGTTGGAAAGGACCCAAAAAGATCAGAGTCCAACTCCCTGCTCTTCATAAGACTACTTAAAACTAAACTAAGAGGCTTCTTGAACTCTGGCAGGCTGGTGATGTGATCACTTCCCCAGGGAACCTACTCCATTGACTGACCACCCTTCCAGTGAAGAACCTTTTCCTAATGTCCAATCTGAACTTCCCCTCACACAGCTTCAACCCATTTCCTCATGTCCTGTCATTGATCACCAGAGAGATGATCTGCACTATCAGCAATTTCTTCTCTGCTGTTCTCTGTGAGGAAATTGTAGACTGTGATGGGTCTCCTCTCAGCCTTCTCCAAGTTGAACAAAACAAATGACCTCAGCTGCTTCTCCTAAGTCTTGTTCTTGAGGCCTTTCACCATCTTGGTCACCTTCTTCTTGGCCACACTCTGACAGTTTGATCTCTGTCTTATATTGAGGCATCCAGAACTGCACACAGCACTCAAGCTGAGGCTGCACCAGTGCAGTGTGGAGTGGACTGACTACCTAGGATGTGCTTGATGCACTCCAGGACATGCTTGGCCCTTTTGTCTGCCAGGACACACTGTTGACTTGTATTCAACTTGCCTTCAATCCAAACCCCCAATCTGTTGCCTCAGGGCTGCTCGCCAGCCTCTCATCCTCCAATAGAACCAGGATTACTCCATTCCAGGTGAAGAATTTACCACTTGCTAAATTTCATACAGTTGGTGACTACCTGTGTCTCCAGATAGCTCTGTAAGGCCTCTCTACCCGCACATCTCCTCCTAAGTTTAGTATCATGAGAAAACTAACTTAATGTACATTCAATTCCTGCATCCAGGTAATTTATAAAAACATTGAAGAGCACTGGCCCTAAAATTGAGGCCTGGGGAACCCCACTAATACCTAGGTGCCAGGCTGATGTAACCCCATTGACTCTATTCCCATTAAATCCTCTTTGTAATATTCATCAGCATGGGTGAGCTCATGAATCTGAGCTCATGTCGTTGAATGTTAGTGAGCTTCAAAACAGAGGAGCTGGTGAGTAGGAGAGGTCTGGGTGCCAGCAACTGTTGATCACTACATGTCAGGTTGGTCCGCTGTCCCCATTTTGTTGTATTATTTATGCAGACAACCTTATGAGGAGTTAATTGGCTACCTGGGCATTAACTATTTAGGTACACTGTGTATGCACACAGGCAAAGATGTGATACTCTGCTACACCATCATTCAAATATCAGAATTGTTTTGGTTGGAAAAGACCTTTCAGATTGAGTCCAACCATTCACCTCACACTGCTAAGCCCATCACTAACCCATGTCCCTCAGCATCTCATCCCTGTGTCTTTTCAATATCTCCAGGGATGGGGACTCCACCACCTCCCTGGGCAGCCTGGGACAGTGTCTAACAACCCTCTCAGGGAAAAAGTTCTTCCTAATCTCCAATCTAAACCTCACCTGCGGCAACTTGAGACCATTTCTTCTTATCCTATCCCTTGTTACCTGGAAGAAGAGACCTACTGACACCTCACCACAACCTTCTGTCAGGGAGTAGTAGAGACTGAACTCATCTCCANGTGAGCTTCAAAACAGAGGAGCTGGTGAGTAAGAGAGGTCTGGGTGCCAGCAACTGTTGATCACTACATGTCAGGTTGGTCCGCTGTCCCCATTTTGTTGTATTATTTATGCAGACAACCTTATGAGGAGTTAATTGGCTACCTGGGCATTAACTATTTAGGTACACTATGTATGCACACAGGCAAAGATGTGATACACTGCTACACCATCATTCAAATATCAGAATTGTTTTGGTTGGAAAAGACCTTTCAGATTGAGTCCAACCATTCACCTCACACTGCTAAGCCCATCACTAACCCATGTCCCTCAGCACCTCATCCCTGTGTCTTTTCAATATCTCCAGGGATGGGGACTCCACCACCTCCCTGGGCAGCCTGGGACAGTGTCTAACAACCCTCTCAGGGAAAAAGTTCTTCCTAATCTCCAATCTAAACCTCACCTGCGGCAACTTGAGACCATTTCTTCTTATCCTATCCCTTGTTACCTGGAAGAAGAGACCTACTGACACCTCACCACAACCTTCTGTCAGGGAGTAGTAGAGACTGAACTCATCTCCACTCAGCCTCCTCTTGTCCAGGCTAAACACCTCCAGCTCCCTCAGCTGCTTCTCACAGCACTTGTGCTCCAAACCCTTCCCCAGCTCTTTGCCCACCTCTGGACACATTCCAGCACCTCAATGTCCCTCTTGGAATGAGGGGCCCAACACTGAACACAACACTCAAAGTGCAGCCTCACCAGTACAGAGTACAAGGCCATAATCACTTCCCTGGTAAAGTGACATAATCACACCCTTTGGGATCTGTAAGCTCTTTAAATAAGGTCAAAGCAGGGAGCCCCGTGGGCTTACACATGCTGCTCTTTTGGGGATGTAACTTAAAAAGGTGCAACTGGGACACTAGTAGATATCCACTTCTATGGGAACACCACAAAAGTCACACAGTATCCATATCCAGCATGGATAAGTCAAGCATTCCAAACACACCCAAAAAATTACTTGACCTCACATATCTGGGGCTGTTTTTGAATAAATCGGCTAACACTATGACTCCTTTTGGTTTCTATTTCAGGCACATTAATTCACTAATCCTCACACAGTATTCCATGCAAGATATTTTAATGCTCTGCTAAAGCAAAGGCTAAACACATAATTCTGAACCCATAGGAATATAAACAGGGCAAGGAAGAGCAAGAGCAAAACCCTTCTATTTAAGCAGCACACACATCCATTAGGCAATTTCAGCATAAGCATGTGAATTCACCCCATTTCTCCAAGCACTCTCCTCTCCTGCTTATGGTTCACTTGGGAAGAACACACTCTGCTAACACTCAGTTTATGGTTCAGTTTTATGTAAATACTAACTCAATACTTTAGCAGATAAAGTGAAAAGCTCCTCAGCTATATATACCTTTTATGCAGGGAGCAAAGTCTGAGAGACGTTAAGGGCACAGGAGGAAAGAGGGTGAGGGCTCCCATTAAAAAGAGCTGCTGCCTCTCAGCTCTGAAGCTGAAAGCATTATACACACACAACTGTGCCACATTTCTAAAAAGAGTATAGGCTGGCACCTTTAATTCAGTGTGTAACATGAACTGAAGCATCTCCACTGCTTCTATTCTGTTGTGTGGGACTCATTCTTTGTGAAAGCTTGATGGCTATACAGTGTTTTATCAAGTTTCACAGTCTGCACTGAAGCTGAGGTTATGATGAACCTACAGTGGATAAAACCATCACAATAGCTGTTTAAAAAAGTATTTAGTGAAGCAGATTAAGGAAATGAAAACAATCAATGAGGAACAGTGTGGTATGTAGGTGGCTAATCATCCTGAGAGTAATCAAACAATGATGACAGACAAGAAATAATTTTCTGTTGTGAGAAGTATCTACCTTTGGTGTCAAGATCTTAGTCACTTGTGTTAATGCATATGCAGATGCTGAGGACCCTGTGAAGGATAACTTTGTCATCTGATGTACCTCAGGATGCAGAAGTGAACTCATCTACCTCTGTGTTGAATCCAAAAATCAGACATTGAAAACTAGCCACAGACTTTCAAACAAGCCAGATACTCCCTTGCTAACTTCATTTTTAACGACTGAACACTAAGAAAAGCAAAAACATCACTGTCTCTTAGATGAATCATAACAAATAGCACTCTTGAAGGTAACCATGAAGGCCATGACACAGTCACAGTGGGAAACATGACTGACCCAATCTCCTTTAACATATATTCAGCATGGTAAAAGCATATATTAAGTGGAAATACACTTCAGAAAGCTAGATTGGTCACCCACTAATACACAGGAATATGAGTTATCATTTTAAGGTAATTTCATGTACTAATTAGGAAACATATCTAGATAATCAGGGCATGAAAACATTGTCTGTGATTGATACAGTACCAGGGGCTGGTCTCAGATGTCCTACAGCCTGGAATAAAGTTCGTTTCTTCATTAAAAGAGTTCACTTGCATAATCAGTTCATATCTGGAGGATACTGAGCAGGGCTGCAGTCAGAGAAATCCCAAATTCCCAAATTCTCCTGCTCAAGAGGAGTTATACCTGACAAATACTAGAGTGATTGAACCCCAGTGATGCAGAAATACAGACTTTAGAGAGCAGGCTCTCAGGCATGGATGAGGTCCAACTGAATACTTGTGTGAAATTATGGGGATGATGGCCTTCTTGGAATGCAACAATTTAAGCAATCTGATTTTGTATTTCCCTATCAGAGTGCTGACTATGGCATTGATGTGAGCATCTGTGCCACAGTCATCTCTTCTAATAGGGTGACAGCGAGGTCATGTCTGCCCAGTCAGTCAGAACTGCTGGCTCAGCATCCACTCACATCCACAGCCAATATGTCAATATGATGCAGAAAAGTCAGGAGTAACAGCCAGTGATATCAGTCAGTCCTATAGTCCTTTTCTGCCTTTCTCTTCCAACTAAAACCAAATGTACCAAGAGCTCTCACAAGAGATGTGTGGACACCTGAGCCACAAAACGCAGCCTCAGGGCTAGTTTGTGGTTTCCATTCCCAGGGGGTACAATGTCCCACAGCCTCTTGCCACAGCTGAACATGGACAACTCATTCTCCAGATGGCAATGGGTAAGTTTTCAGCTTGTTACAGGTTTCAGAAGGACCTGCTACTTACAGGGGGTCCAGCCAGCCCAATTCCTGGCACACCTCTGTCTCCTGGCAGTCCAGGGAGGCCAGGAGCTCCCCTCTCACCCTGAAACAAAGGAGGAAGTTAAGAGCATTGTGCACTATTGACAACATGTGCTGAAATACAATCAGGATTTACAACAGAACGCAACACTGATTCATCCTGACCTGATCCTGCCCACAGAGGAACAGTATCTGCTTCACCTCAGCCCACCTCTGCGAGCACATATACAATGTCAATGTGTGTCACATCACAGACAGGGAACACAGCCTTTACAAGCATTTTCATGTACTTTAGTGAACAGTATCCAATTTCCAGCACTTGTAATTTCCTGCAGGGTATTAGGCATTCCCTTTGGCTCGGGGCAACACTAAGGACCACAAAGCTCTTTTCTTTCTCTGATAGTAAACCTGCAAACATTGCTGAACAAAGATTATTTGTTTGGAGAAGACAGAATTAAGGATATTCTACCATACCTTAATATTCTCCTTTTTGTAAATAACATATAATTCAACAGTTCTACCACTTTCCCTAGAGAACTTTATTGCAAAAGGAGAGACCTCCCTTCTAGAAAACAAGTTTTTCCATAGTAAAACCTGCAGAGCACAGCTACTTGACACTGTTTAAAGGGCACTTAAAAAAAAAGCTAAGAAGTAATTCAACTGCAACCCTTAAATTTGTCTGTTCTCTTGTTATAGGGAGAAACCAAATGAGATTTTTATGGATTGTATTGCAGTTGTGAGAATCAGTCTCATGTTGGCAGTAGACTTAAAGCAATGAATCTTATTTATGTTGTTTATTATGACACTATTTCCAACTGTATAGAAGCACAATAGAGAAATTTTTACTCATGGATTCCGTGCACACAGAATTCAGTTTGCAAAATCACCTGGGTTATTTTTTCCCTTTTTTCTTAAACTAATCTTATATTACGAAGAAACAATACTGAAAAGACAGGGGGAGAAAATATATTCTGTTTAGTTCAAACACTCCCAACAGATCGTTTATCTGTTATTTTATTCAAGAACATCATTTCAATACAAAAAGTTCAACAGTATTTTCCTATGCACAATTAAGATTCTTACCATCTTGTGTTGAATATCTCATGAGATTTCTTATGGCTTTTTTTTTGCCTGTTTTTTTAGATTGATTCTCTGTTTATTAATTTTCTGTGTGTTCTGAAATGTCCAACAAATGTAACAGACTACAATGAATTGGAATCATAGGATAATAGAATCATAAAATTCATACAGAATGCAGCAAAATAAAAATATAATGCTTTATAGAAGTTTTGTTATTTCATAGAATCACAGAATCATTTCAGCTGGAAGAGACCTTTAAGCTAATGGAGTCCAGTCTTTGTCCCAGTCCTATCAACCACTAGACCGTTTGCCTCAGTGCAACATCCACTCAACTCTGAAACCCCTTCGGGGACAGTGACTCCAGCACCTCCCTGGGCAGCTGTTCCAATGCCTGACAACTCTGCCAGCAAAGAAATTCCTCCTCAGATTCAGCCTCAACCTCCCCAGGCATAACTTGAGGCCATTTCCCCTTGTTCTATTGCTTGTCACTAGGGAGAACAGACTGATCCCCATCTTGCTACAGCTTCCATTCAGGCAGTTGTAGAGAGTGAGAAGATCTCCCATGAGCCTTGTTTTCTCCAAGCTAAACAGCCCTAGATGATCCCTCAGCTGTTTCTCATATGAGATGTGCTCCAAATCCTTTCCTAGGTCGGTAACCCAGCCTCTGGATCCTCTCCAGCACCTCAATATCCTTCTTGTAGAGAGGGGCCCAGAATGGGACACAGCATTAAGTGCTGCTTCACGAAAGCTGAGGCCAGGGGCATGATCACCTCCCTGCTCCTGCTGACAACACTGTTCCTGATCCAGGCCAGGATGCCCTTGGCCTTCTTGGCCCCCTGGGCACACTGATGGCTCATGTTCAGCTGCTGTCAACCAACACACTCAGGTCCCTCTCAGCTTTCCAGCCACTCCTCCCCAAGCCTGTAGCACTGCTACTTACACAATTCTGTTTCAACATCCTCTTCTTCCAATCCTGATGAGGACATGATCACATTTCAAAGAGGAGAATTTCTAACGTGTCTGATAACAAATTCAATTACAATCCAGATGTTCCCAGAAATGAGGGTTTCTGTTGTTTTACCCTTTGCTCTTTTTGCTGTGTATTTATAAGGGAATAAACGTTGCTTTCATCTGAAGAAATTAGTGTCATTAAGCTTATCAACTAGCTAGTCTTTGCCTGAACTATAACGTAGGAGGGCAAACCAGGACTCACTGGAAAACTGAACCGAGTAGAGAATAATTTGTATCCTTCTTGGAGAGAAGTGAGGGAAATGAGTGCTCCACAGGAGGGCCGTCTGAGTGACTGACAGGCAGTCTCAAGAGTAGATCATCCTTTAGCTACACATTGTCTCTACAGCTGTATGGATAACAGGTCCCCAGTCATAGTTTCTCTGAAAAAGTGTGCATTTAGCCCTTGGTCTGTGTTGAATTCACATAAAGATGGAATAATTGTTAAGGTGGAAAGCTAACACAACTAACTTGAACCTTAAGATCTAGATCTACAGGCATATTGAAATAATAAAGGCTAGAATAAACAGGTTTACAGACACCACTCTTCAGTGAAAGAAAAAAAATGCTTTCACCACAATGTTTTCTCCAGTTCCAGAAACTGAGAGAAGCAGTACACAATACAGTCCATGCTCACCTTATGTCCAAAGGGTCCTGGCAAGCCTGGAGGGCCTCTTTGCCCCTAAAGGACAGAGTCAAAATCAGAAAAAAAGTCATCCTGCAGTCAAATAGGAGTCTGGACTTTGAGACAGTCAAGGCAGCAAGCACCCCTCTCACCACCTTCCTTGCCTCATACCATACTGGCAATATTTCACAGATAACACGTAAGCAAATTCAATAACCTGCTAATTTGGCTAGAATTAAATGTTTTTAGGGAACTCTCATCAAGCAAATCTGTTTTGCACTGGTCACAAGGACCACAGTTCCTCCACCTAGAGGTCTCCATTTTCAAGAGCCACCATGGTACACTGAAAAGGATTTAATGTTAAGATGTACAGTTTTGATTTTCTCTGTTGTTTTTGGATTCAGCACTGTGATCTGCAGCATTTTGCACACACAAGTCTTTTGTGGCTTCAGGCAGACAGCCTACGAGCACTTGTGACAATGTAGCTTAACTACCAAAAATCGACTGTTCTCCTGCACAGTCACACAGAAACACAGAATGGTAGGGTTGGAAGGAACCTTTACAGATCGTTTAGTCCAACTCCCAGGCACAAGCAGGTGCCACTTAGATCAGGTCACACAGGGACGTGGCCAGGTGGGTCTTGNGCTGGACTCTCTCCAGCAGTTCCCTATCCCTGTTGAGCTGAGGAGCCCAGCACTGGACACAGGACTCCAGATGAGGCCTCAGCAGGGCAGAGTAGAGGGGGAGCAGAATCTCCCTTAACCTGCTATCTCACATTGAACTACTCAAGTACAAAGCTTGCCAGCACCACTTACCTGTTCTCCATCTTTACCCTTACCAGGCAAACCTGGCTCTCCGGCACGGCCTGGCTCACCAGCTGGCCCAGGTAAACCTGCTTTTCCTTCTTCTCCAGGATCACCCTGTAGAAGACAATGCAGAAAAACCTTAGTAGCATAGTAAAAACCATTCCCGTTCCAGGTCTTGCATTGGGACTGAAAGATACGTGTCTTTTCTAGCCTTATCTGATTTTCTCTTGGTGTCACAGGAAACTCTCTTTTTTCTTCAGTAATGTCAAGGCATTTTTAATTTTCCTTAAGGAAAGTAAAAGATGACAAACTGTTTTGGGAACCAGCTGTGTGAGAGAGCTCTTGGCCCACACGTGACCCTCAGGTAGATCTCAGTCATCTGGAAGATAATTTGACTGGAAGGACTGTGATTGATCCCCTTTTAAACCCTGTATATGCAAGTATCTGGCCATGTTTGTGAAAACTATTTCTTACTCCTGCAAATAAAGATCAGGACTCCAGCATGCTAGTGTATGAGCAAATTACAAACCCCTGACCTCAGAAAGCTCCCTGCCAAGCTCTGAGACGGGACACAGCAGTTAGGCAAAGGGGAAGTAAGGATACACTGGGAAGCTGAAGCAGTTACAACAACTTAAAGGAGAAATCTCTGCTTTGCAATCATGAAAGCCAGTTTTAATTAGAATTTACAGTGATGAATAGAAGGTACCTGAAAGACCAAATCCCTGCTTTTGTCAGGCAACGAGGACAATAGATCATTGCAAAATGTCTAGCAGTGTCCAGCTGTATTTCAGTGCTTTTATTAGGTAAATTATAAAGCTGCAATAGGGTGCAAACCTTATAGCATGTGTAATAGAGGAGGATAGATAAGGTGATCTAGTGAGCCCATGTGTCTCAAACATCCCCAAAGCCACTAAATAATTTCCCAGCTCAGACTGCTTTTATCCCAGGTTGTTTAAAATGCCCAAGAAGAACCACATTCATGAAAGAACAAGCTCACCTTTTCCCCCTTTTCTCCCTGCTTTCCTGGCAGTCCTGGGTCTCCAGGTACACCCTGGAAAGAAAAGAATCTTAAAGCTTAAAACTTTCTTTTTAAGCAGCATTTGATGCAAAAACCAATGGCTAGACCTATGGGTTTGGTACAATCTATCTCAAGGATTAGTATCACTTTTACATTTCCCAATACAGACAACCTGTAATCCAGAGAACATCACAGAACTGTGCACCAAGTGCTTAAAGGAGTTATTTTCGCCAGTGTAAAAAAAAAAAAAAAAAAAGAGCTGAACAGCAAAAGCAGAAATTGAGCTAATCCCAGATTTGTGCATTCTCCTTCTAGCAATAACTAATTTTTTTCCATTCTGTGAAATCCTCAGCAGCTCTTATTCCCTTCCCAACAAGTCCCCAATCATCACCTCTATATCAGAGAAGTCAAAATTCTCACAATATCAATTTTTTTTAGTGGCTACTGCTCTCTAAAGCTCTACATTGGAAAATACTCCCATGTTCCTTTTACCTTCCATTTCAATTTCCAATCCTTTTCATGTCTTGGCAGATCTCAAAGGATTTCTTGACAAAATAGAGATGATTTAGAGCTCCAAATTTAATATTTTCATTTCCTAACTCACCAAAACACATTGTACTCCATTTTAAGATGCGAAGTGATGTCATGGCACCAGTAAGGCGGATGTGATAATTATTTTCCTTTCTGCACCAGTAAAAGTTATTTCCAACTATAATATCTTTTACAGGCAATATAGTGGTATTACTGGTATAGAAGTTTGCTTAAAGGAATATAAAAATGGGAAAGGTCTTCATTTTCAACATCACCTTAGAGTTTGAAATTAAAACATTACATAGAATGGTCATAGATTATTAGGGTTGGAAGAGACCTTTAGAGGTCATGAAGTCCAACTCCCCTGCAGGAGTAGGTCCACCTAGATAAAGTTGCATAGACACATGTCCAGGCAGGTCTTGAAGACCTCCAAGGAAGGAGCCTCCACAACCCCTCTGGGCAGCCTGTTCCACTGCTCCCTCACCCTCACAGTGAAATAGGTTTTTTTT
>WBNH01009926.1:0-84936 GCA_013401255.1 Urocolius indicus | reverse complement strand
TCGACCTTCAGCCTGTCCTGGTGCATGGGGTAAATATAATGAATATAATTAAATCAAATGTATCTTAACAATTAGCAGGAAGGCAATTGAAGATTTCTTGGATTGCCCAGGTAGTAAATTCTGCCTTAAAGAGCCCCTCTGTGCTAAATCACTGTGCCTGAATGATTGAATAATCTATTATATAAACATGGGGTGAAACTGCTGTTTCTAGGTCACTCTGGTGTAAACTCAGAAAAACTTCGGGCACTAGAAAGAAAATGACAAGTGGAGCAAGGAGAAGAGTTAGTCCAAAGATGTTTTTGCAAACATGAAAACTCACAACTTAATAATGATGATGAACACCTACCAAGGTAAGGAGGTCAGCATTTTGATTTCAAAGCTCTGATTGCAGGGTCAAATAGTTACATGCTTTCATAACAAAAATGGGAGTTTACCATAAAACTTCTCTATCAAGAGGCTCACATCTTCAAAATGAAAAGACAAATGAAAACGAGGCAAAGGAAACAAAACCAGAGAGGCAACAAACATCATCATTTTTCTACTGAAGAGCTGGCAGCAAAAATTGCTTCTGCCAATTTGGTGAGGAATGTGAAGCAGCTCTGTGCTTCTCTCTTGCTACAAATGAACATGAGAACATGTTTCAGGGATCCACCATTCCCAGGTGCCTCCAGATCTTCGATTCAACCATTAAAACAGTGTAATGCAACACAGCCTTTTGAACCTGATAGTAATCTCTGCTGAAGGGAAAACTAAACATCTTCAAGCAAGAAATCAGGACACAGATGGGAAATCAAATACACTGGTGCATACATACCACATTTCCTGGCAAGCCTCTTGGACCTGGGGGCCCTGCTGGTCCAGTCTCACCCTGTTTTAAGAAAATGAAGCGTGTGTGTGTGCAAGTAATTCACAACTTGTACCATCATAGGAACAAGATGTTCCAAGGGAGATTGAAGTTCATGTCAGACAAGGTGTTGTACAAGCACAAAGCAAAAAATAGCACTTTTGAGAAACACTTTGTAGTGTAAAGAAGCACGAAACAATACAAAATGGATGAAGACTTTCTTTGGGAGCTTAAAATTGCCTTCCATCAAAAGAAAGCCTAAATGTAGCTGAGACACAGGAAGACAAAATATGGAACATCAAAAGGACAGAGGAAAGGATGTTGATTTACCATAACAATAAAAATCTAGGTCAACAAAACATGCTTTGTTGACAATTCTACCTTTCTCTACGCTGGGGAACAAAACCTGAAAACACTCCTTTGCACTGAATAGACGATCAGCACAAAGCATTTATAATGTTACAGTTCTGAAATGCAGGTCTTTTCTGTCTTCAGCTGAAGGGCTTTTAGGGTTAGAAGGCCCATGTGTGTCCCCAAAAAATGCATGGGGGACATGACAGGATGTGTATTTGTGGATTTATGCCCCCATAGAGATGTTTGCTTGTGTTACCAAGCTGTATTTTAGACATTTTCCTTTCTACTTGACAGTATGAGGTTGAAGTTCTTATCTCTGTAGTTCCTTGTTACCCTGCACTGACCCCGGTTCACCTGTCATCACAGTTTTGCAAGGAGAATGATTTCTGTTAGTCTCATCTAGTTTAGCCCAAAGAGGATTCTATCTAAAAACACCTGCATCAGAACACTGAAATAATCTGACTTGGAGTAGAAAAACCCTTTTTAGTGGAAGAACTGGGCAGTAATATGTTGCAGAAGGACAGTGAGAACAGTTGGGAGATGATGAAAATCTGCCCCAGTGCAGCTCTTCACAAAGAGAATGCTTTTGGCTCACTAAAACAGAATTAAAGGCTTATTCATTTTTGTGGTTTTTACAGTCACTGCTTTATGGGGCAACAGAAATATTTGGAGCAGTAGCAGTCTGGAAAGGATGGCAAAATAAAAGGTGCCTGCATATAACTGCATTTGGATAGCATTAACATCCTTCTAGCCAGTAGTTCATACAAAGAAATTAAACCAATGTATAAGTTTGATGGAAGGAAAATGGCTTTTTTGCCTTTTTTTTCTCCTATCTCTCCCTGAAACATTGAAGGGCGTCCTTCAATCAAGAGTGAAAGTTTGCTGAGGACAGATAATTCAGTTTAAGGTCAATGTACTGCTACAGACAATCTCTAAGCACAAGGCCAAGAAGGACGATCATGAACATAAAGGTGGAAGAAGAAATTTCTGTAGTCCAGGATGCTTAATTTGGATTTCCTATTCCCTCTTCCTCCCAGACACAAATATCCTCTCTCTTAATATTTCAAACAGTTCTTCATGCTTCTTTCTCTGCTTGCAAAGAAAGTATGTGGTCTTTTATTCATCCACAAAGAGCTTATCTGCTCTCTTAACGATAAAACAGAACTCAAATCCTTTGCTGTTCTTTAGCAGTCAGGAAACAGCAGCACTTCCTACAACACCTGCCTCAAAAAGGGGTATGTGATGATCACTCTGGTGATGAGCCTCTATGAAAAAAAGCAGAATTGACTAGGAAGCCTAAAACCAACAGTGATCAAAAACTAATTCAGGCTGCTGATGAGAAGCGAGCTCCCTGCACCAGCTGGCTGCCTGGGCTTGGTTGAAATTGCAGTGCTGTAACAAGCTCTGCCTGCACCTCACCCAGAAAAGAGAGCATTTTGTTAGAGAGGGGAAGACTTGGCCAACAAAAGATGCACAATTTAGAGCTGGGCTGATTGGGGCATTGATCTGTTTGGTGCAGCTGTGCCTGTTTACCCACAAGCAGTGACTCTGCCAGCTGTAGTTTAGGATGTGTCCTGTGCCCAAGCAGCCTGGGACTGCAAATCTGCAAGGCATTGACATCAGTGGCCATTCAGGTATGTTACTGCCAGGCAAAAATGCTGTAGGGGAAGCAGCTACTCACAGTCTCTCCAGGGGCTCCTGCTTCTCCTCGGGCTCCTTTCTGCCCCTTTGTACCCTGTGTGGCAAGAGGAGAAATACTGGTAAAAAAACAGAGTTCAAGATGCCTGAAAGTGTACTAGGTAATGGCCTTTGTTAATCAATTCACAGAGGAGTTTAAGGGCTGAGGAAATGGCTCCCAGTTCCCTGTGCAGTGAGGAAATGATATATAAAAATAGACCCCTGAGACATAAGAAGAATTACTAATGACTGATTAGCTCTGAGGCTGCTTCTCAGCGCTGGATGCTACAACTTGCAGGCATTCAGCTGGGTGAAACTCCTTCCTATCCTTAAGCCTAACAGCTACTTCATTTCCAGCTCAACTGCAAGGTTCTCCCTGCACAGAGAAGTTTTGCCTGCAGTTCTCAAACAGCTAGTTAGAATGTCTAAAACAGATCAGAGTCCAGAGGATTTGTCTCAGTCCTATATAACCCTTTCTTGAGCATTTTGGCAGGACAGAGACTCTCTGAACAATCCTCCATTTACTAGATGTTAAAAGTTGATTTGCATTACTGGTTTTTTTCACAATGCCAAGACTGCTGTTAACCTGTTTAAGCTGTTGGTGCTCAAGTGACATCTGACATATGGCTTGGGCACAACAGCATGATGTCCAGAGTGAATACCCTCCTATGTTGGTATGAAAACGTACCTCAGTCATGACTGGAAACAATACATGTGAGCCAAAAAACTTTCAGAACATAATTGATCCTTTAAAACAATTTCACACAAGCCATACTGCATTCAAGGTCAAATGGGTTGGGGTTTACTCTGAAAGCTCTGCAATGTTTTGGCAACACACTACAGTTAACTTGACCTGTGGTTCTGTGGCATTGATACAAGATGCCCTCTTGAAGGATCCTGAAGTTGGAAAGAGACTCTCAGACAACATTGATCGTGCCACAGAGATGACATGTTTCTGCTTTGATTTTCCTCAAGTTGTCCTGATGTCCAGCATAAGTAAATACCTCTACAGAAGTCCCTGAACTGGTAACAATGTGGAAGGAGAAATGGGCTGTGTGGGTGTTGAGAGGGAATAATTATTTACAGTGATATAGACATTGAAGGCACCGCTCTCTGGTCAAAGATTTTCCTCAGGGCTGGGCTCTCTTACCGGTACTCCTGCAGGTCCTGAGACACCTTGTTCACCTGGGACCCCAGGTAATCCCTGCAAAAAACAGAGAGAGAAATGAAGAAGCTGAAGGAAATTGTTCCTTTCTTTGCCTGAGCAGATGTTTTTCCTTCCTCCCACTGAGAGAGGAAAGGGTAGGTTTTACAGAGGCTGTGACTGCACAGGACTCTGTCTCCTGAGAGCTCCATCCAGAATAGAAACAGAGTAGTCAAATGCACAATTTAGCTGGCCCACATGACTTCAAAAGCCCTTAATAAATCCTGTATAATCTTACTGCCAGCCAAGCTCTGTCTAGCAAACCCCATAGTCTTCTTTTCAGCTACTAAGGCCCAGGGCCATAAGTTAGTTGCTTAAATTGATTCTTGTAGCTTCCTCTACAGTCAATACAAAGCCAAGCATCACTGTGCCTGATTCTGATGGGAGAAGCATCTTAAACATGGAATTAAAACTGTCCCATCTTTTCCTTCCAAACCAGTCAGCTCTTATGTCCTCTCCTTGATAAAGTTCAAAACCAATTGAAGAAACACTTGGCTGTACTTACAGGTTCTCCACTTGTTCCTCGATCTCCTTTCTCCCCTTTTGGTCCAGGTTCACCCTGATATAAAACAATAAGAGAAAGAGAGACATAAAACCTATTTCCATGGCTGTCAGTCCCACTAGTCCATTTCTCACATAAAGTAGCTTCCTCAAAGGATTTTGAGGTGAATGAATCAAAATGACATCCCACAGAAAGAGCTGGCAATCAGCGTCTAGACTTCTTGGACTGTTCTACTCATAACTGCAAAAATGTTCAGTTTTAAAAGGGAACAGAATTTCCTTATAGAGAACAGTAAAGAATTTATCATTCCTAAATTTCATCACTTCATCTCCAATGTATTAAAATGCCAGACAATGTGACCAACAGCAAAAGCACCAGTGACACTGCACAACTCCTCTGTAGGACCACAGACCTAACATCATCCTACAACTGGGGAAGTTATCTCACGTACGGATTCTTCCTTATTCCACTTATAAGAGAGAGGTGTTCAGGGGATCATCTTGAGCATTTCAGGAGATGTGCATTATGCAGCTTTCCCTGTTCTCCAGCTATTTTAACATCTCCACACACTCATGCAGCTTCTGCTTCTTCCTGCAATGTCAGTACATTATTTCATGCACCACCATCACCGACTAACAGGATTAATTTCTTCCTATTCTTCCCCCTTACAGTAAATTGAAGATGCTTTCAGTCAGAAGTTCATCAGCTTTGTTCTGAGCTCTACAACAATAATAAGTCCATATTTTGGCTGTTTATAAATTGACAAGGAACAGCACACACTTATAGAACTATCTGGAATAAACCAGGCATTACATGAATACTCACATTTGTATATTTATATGAACATATGTATTCAGGCAACAGCAATTATTACTTATTCATTATCATACAAAGTGTTTCAATTATGCAATCATGGAAGAGTAAGAACATCAGTGCTTTAAGCTACGTAGACAAGCAAGGAATAGCGATCAGTCAAAATGCAGAGCCCAAGACAAAGTGGCTTCAATTTTATTCACATCAGCTATTTGCCAATCATTTCTGCAACACCTGGGGATTCAAAGTCCATTTGCAAATGAGCTTCTAACAGACAAAATCAATGTAACTGCATACATATTACTTATGTCTGTGTTTATTATGCATTATGAATAAATATTATCACCTGAGACACATAATAGGAGAAATTTTACAAGTAGCGCTCAGGCAGATCACCATTTGATCAGACAGTCCCTGATGCCATCTAGCGGCCTTCAGAAAGATAATGGGATCACCTAAAGTTCAAGAGCAACAAACGGTTGTGCCTGGAACTTCTTTTGGGTAATGACACTTCAAGCTCTGAAACCCTTCTGAGAGAGTAGAGCAACAAATCCCAGATCTATGGCAGTAAATACTAACTGTGTTATTGAGTGGTAATAAGGGCTCATAGTACCAGAGAGAACAAGGCTGTAAAGAGAAGAAGTAACTCAGCAGGTAAAGGGAAGAAATTTTCTTAATATTCTCCTGTCTCTCACTTTTTCCTTGAAGCTCGATTTGCATGGTAATGTAAAATTGGCAAACTTCCAGTCTAATGTCCTTGCACAGCCACAATCCTGGGTATAGGGAGCACTTCTCCACCCAACCTGCCAGGAAATCTGCCTGCTAGCATTTCCAAATTTGTCAGACCCATGACTATCTGCCAAGACTGTTAATGCTGTCTTCTGATGCTGAATGTTGTGAAGACCTCTGCCCCTGGCAGCTGGACTTAATTCACTGTCACTCACCTATTCCTATACCTCAATGAGCAGAAGGGATGTGGTGACAGCTACCAGCTGCTACCAACCTGGGCTAGATCAGTGCTTACAGCTTCCTTGACCTGCTCTCAGCAGTGTCCTCCTGCAGACTCAAGGTGTTAGGCATTTCTGTGCCACTGAAAGGAAAGCAAGTGCAGTGGGAGCTCAGCTGTACCCAGCTGCAGTAGGAGACAGAAGGCAAAGTGAGGAGCCATCTCCTGTTTTACTGCTTTTGCCTCTTTCCAGACATCACACCTGACTCCTACTGTGGTTCTCATGCACTTCAAGAAATAGTTAATGGTTTTAACTGATTAGCCTAAAAATGACAAAGTTCCCTGTATCCCATGGAATAACCTGACTCTATCCCCCTCACACTGCCTTGCTCCATCATCAAGCCTCTGCAGAGCTCCAGCACCCAAAACACACAAGGGAGCCACGGGAGTGGGTGAGTGAGAGAAGAGACTCACCTGGTCAGAGACTTTCTGAAAATTAAATTAAATTGATTTTAACTAATAATAAGTAAACAGAGTTCTCATGCTGCTGCCTTCTTTCCAGGCTGTTTTTCCTGTCTCCACTTGTGTGTTTTGCTCCCTGGTACTATATCCACACTCAATGGAAAGAAATGGCAAATGCTGTTTTGGAGAGTGTGTGACAACTTTCAGCATCCTGCTGGTCCTGTGGCCTCTGTGACAGTACCCATGCACTTTCCTAAGGCTTATCACCACCTTCAGACACCCTAATTGGCAGAGCTGCAAATCAAAGTCAAGTATCCCTACCTGCCCTTTTCCTCCCAAAGCTTGCAACACTTGCAGACCTGTACCACAGTGACATCACATTCATCTTGCTCATGGAGAAATCCCAGCAACCTGACCTCCTGACATACTTCAAGCCTTCTGTTCTTTCCTGTCTTGTAACTCATTTACAAGAGCAATGCACTTAAAGCAAAAGAGAGAACTCCTTCTGTAACTACTACTTTACATTCCTGTTACTTTCCTCAGTAACACCTGCTGTAAATCTTTCCGATCCTTAATAAGCTTATTCACACAGTAATTAATGCTACCTATTTCCCACTAGCTGCTGCAAGCACTCCTTGCTTCAGAGACGGGGAGAGCATACAGCTGTGTCTCAGCCACAGCTGCCTTGGATACTGCTGTGACCCCGACAGTCATGGGTTTCTCACCACAGCTGGTTACAATGGCAAAGTTGCCCAGAACTAGACTCAGAGGCCTTTAATGAACACATTTAAGTAACATGGAACATATTAAAGTGCTGGGTGTATACCAGATACAACAGGTAATAAGCCAGAGGCCACACTTATTGGAGATGTTACTTACAGGAATCCTAGGGTGTGGGGTAAAGAAGGCTGTCTGCAAAAGAAACCAGATTGTTAAAAGAAGCAGTGCCTATTTTTCTTGATATTCAATATCTTATGTACTCTCCTTGTCATTACAGATTACACTTTCCATACATCTATCAGTAAGTTTATAAACAAGCAGCTCATTGTAACATCTGGCTGTTTGGAAAAATGCTCACAAATATCAGAAATATCCTAGAGTGTTTGAAATATGGGCATATAAAACATATATAAATAAATACCCATATAAACACATCCTCTGTGTCCCACTGCTATGAAAAACCAAACAACCTTTCACCTTGTCAGCAAGTTTACTGTTAGCAATCTCCAGCTCCCTTTTCTACTTGGAGACATGTTCAGTATTATTAAATCTCCTAAACTATGTGGCTGAGCTTGGTTTGCTCTCTCTGCTTTGTGCCATGTACAGGACATACACATCTCAGTCTGGTTGTTTTAGGGAGTATACAGCCATCCTGCAGGAGCAGCCACAAAAAAAAAGTGTCCAGGTTGGTAGAGAGAGGCAATATCTTTTATTGCAAGTCATAAAACTAGGAAGAAAAGTTAAGTTCTTGATGAAATGAGAATATGTTTAAATCACCACCTACTTCACAGCTGAAATAGAAATCATTTCTCCTTACAAACATAGGAAGCTTGAGCAGCTGGGCATATCTTCTCTATATCTAGCTATGCTGTACTGTGTTGTAAGCTGTCTTCCCTTGCCTTGGCTAAGCCAGATTTATCCTTGGTGTTGTGACTGGAATCATTCTTGTGTGATACACATTCAGTTTTCCCACATGATACTATGAAGCGCCATTTGGTACAGCTCAAAGAGGCCCAGCTAATGACAGGGAATGAATCCTCTCATCTCCATTGCTGTAGGAAGGTCTGTAAGCACGTGATTTTCACCATCAGAACTTGATTTACATTCCCTCCATAATGTGACTGTGGCAGATGTAACCAGTGGCAGGAAGCAAAGCGGAAAAGCAGATGTCTAACATTGTGTGGAGGATCTGTGACTGGCATCAGCTCTCCCATGCAATGACAGGCGTGTTCCTAGTGCTTACCCAGCTTTTGCTGGAGGGAACTGTGAGGTTTATGTATTGAAGTTTAGTGGATGTTGGCTTAATTGCCAGTAGGGAACTTCACTGTAATGATGCTCATGTTCCCAAAAGTAATTTTGCAGGCTCGTGTTTAAAACAATAAATTGATGTTTTCTTGGTCTTTGTTTTTTGTTTATTAGCAATTGGATATGACTGATTTGTGTGCTGGATCCAGAGCTGAACTCAGGATGAACTCTGGGATGAAAGGATCTTTCTGGGGTTACAGCACAGTGTATGTGATGGAGGCTCTGGGAGGCTACAGCCTTGCTGAAGCTGAATCCTTCACACTGGAAGTTCACATCAATGAGAAGTAGAAGCCTCAGATCTTCCTGGTAGAAAGTTATCGTTCCCTGAGAAGACAAGCTGTTGTTCAATGGGATCTGTTCAGAGCCAGTCTTATCCTGAGGTCTCAAACAGACATATGTCACCCTGGAAAATTTGCGTGAGCAAACTCTCCATTTTCAGTCATGATCTTCAGACAGCTCCCACAGCTGCTAAACAAATCACAAATCAATTCAAGTGCTATCACAAGTCAAGGACATGCAAAAATGCCGTTTGCAAACAGGCAGAGGAGGACAAAACCTCTTCAAAAATAAAAAGACTAAATACACCTTGATATTTCTTCTCTGGAGGAGGGGAACAGGCTGCCCAGGTGGGTTGATGAATCTCCTTCTCTAGGGACATACAAACCCACCTGGACAAGTTTCTGTGTGACCTACTCTAGATGACCAGGGGGGGCTGGACTAGATCATCTCTAGAGGTTCCTTCCTACAGTTTATTGATCTTGAAAAGCTTAGTTTCTGAGGAATTTGTGTGGAGGAAGTATGATCATGCCTTAATCTTACAGCAGAGAACACAATGTTACTTACTGTTCCAGGTAAGCCTGGTGGTCCAGGGGAACCTGTATCACCCTAGAGAGAGGAACAAAGTATAACTAAGGATGTTAACAGGTGCTCCAATAAAGCTCAACATTATCAGCTTGAAGATGACCATAACATGACCAGATGAGATGTAATCCAACCACAGTTCCGAAAATCCCATAGCACTTCTCTGATGGGGAGAATTTACCCCATTGCTCTGGCCAGAATTTCTGCTTTCTTGCAAACAGGAATCTCACTTTACTGTCTTTAACACTTTATGACTTTCTCATTGACCTGACCTCACAGGCCAATGAACTTTTAATGTTACTTCATTCATTGCAGGGGTGATACTGAGTGCAATTTGTATTTTAAGTTACAGTTGATCAAAACTCTTGATTGAAAAACTATGTTTTAGCCAAACTTCTTTTGAGGATGGAAAGCAAGATCCCCTGCTTTGCATTAAAAATGTTAGTTTTTAAATCCAGTTCTTGCCCTCCATAGGTGTGAAAGTCACTGGTAAACTGAGGGCTGATGTAACCTAGGAAGAAGAAAGTGATACCCACTTCCTGATGGCTATTGCCACTACAATGAGGGCCATTTTGTTACTATACAATCACAGGCATCTGCAAAGTTAGTACTTCACCTTCACGTTCTCAGTGGTTGATTTTGGTGGATATGGCCTTCTCTCTTATTCACTAAAATTAATGGTAATGTGATAGTCGAGGCCCAGACCGTTCCTTACATTATTCCAGAACATCATAGGTAGGCACAGAAAAATTCCCTACAATTTGATTGCAGGCTCATTCCTATCAGACAATTTTAAAACAAAGAAAAGCTTCCTTGAAATAAACTATTCTTATAATTCATCAACAGCTTACTAATCACATTGCTCAATAAATTGTTGCCTCTGTCTGCTCCACATACAGCTTTCTCTGCTGCTTCTTTGCAAGGCTCAGCTAACAGACTTCTAATGTTTCTCATCTTCCTCACATACTCTCCTCAATCACTTGTCTCTGTGCCCTTGCCTCTTTCCTCTCTTGTCTGAGGAGCATGCTCATTTCATTACTCACCTTTTCTCCTCTTTCACCTTTCAGTCCAGGGAGACCATCTTTTCCTTTTACTCCCTAAAAGCAGGGAAAAGTAAACAGGACATATACATGTTTTGGCTTGATTGTATCAGTCCCACTACAATATTTCACCTTGACTTTAGTTGACTTTAAATCCTTCTTGCTCACATTCAAGCCTGTAGTCATTTATCATATTAGGGCCACTAAGATGATAAGGGGATTGGAGCATCTTCCTTATGAGGAAAGGCTGAGGGAACTGGGGCTGTTTAGGCTGGAGAAGAAGAGACTGAGGGGGAACCTCATTCATATTTACAAGTATATAAATGGTGGATGTCAGGAGGTTGGGGCATCCTCTTTTCTTGTTGTATCCCAACAACAGGACAAGGGGTTATGGGATGAAGTTGGAACACAAAAAGTTCCATTTAAACATAAGAAAAAACTCTTTCACTGTTGAGGTGAGGGAGCCCTGGCACAGGCTGCCCAGGGAGGGTGTGAAGGCTCCTTCCTTGGAGGTCTTCAAGACCCACTTGGACATGTTCCTGTGTGACCTGCTCTAGGTGGACCTGCTTGTGTATGGGGGTTGAACTGGATGATCTCTAAAGGTCCCTTCCAACCCCTATCATTCTATGACTCTATAATCAGAAGCACAGACCCTGTTGACATGGTCAAACTTACTTTCAGGCTCATAATCCAACTCCCAGCAGGTTTGGAGGTCCTGGAGCTAGTCAAGGGAAGCTGCTCACACCGGTCTTTGTACAGAGGTTAAGCCATCAGAAAATGACCCAACCATCTGGAGCCTTCTCCAGGGCTCAGTAACAAGGGGGATTCGTAATATTTTGTTGTTATTCATTTTTTAAGTGTTCTAATATCAAGCAGGAACTTCTGAAAGTAAGGCCTAAAGCCTACTGCACAGTCTTCTATTGCCTCATGAGTCATAACCTTCTGCGTTTAAGGCAGACAGTGTTCATTAGCACCTTGGCTGCAATTAGGAACAGTTGCTAGGCAGCAAAGTACCTTTTTGGAAGGGGTACTTGGTGACCTTGATGGGGTGCCAATCAGCTTCTAACCACATCAATCACATCAAGAAAGAACATCATCTAAGAGCACTTGAGAGAAGTCATGGCCTCAAATGGCCAATAAAAAAAAGTCAAACTGTGGCTCAAAGTCACTCACCTGGTCTCCTTTATCTCCTCTCAGTCCAGGTACACCTGGAGGACCAGGAAGACCTGCTTCACCCTGAAAGTAAGACAAAGAAATGTGTGAAATCTAGGAAAAGCTATCAAGCACAGCTTTCATTACTAAACCAGGTTACTCTCAAATCTAATTAAGATAGCAAATGTAGAATGGTGAGCCAAACTCTTCTCTCACTCACATCAGTTAAAAATGCATCAGCTCTGCTGCTCAGGCAGGCTAATCTATCTACAGTGCCCCTAGGCTGGGAAGGATGAAGCCTTGCTTTGGCTGTTTTTGCATGTCTGATTCTAGTCTGTGAATTGTTCAGAACCCATAATGACTGCAGATGTCATTTGTTCTAAATATACCAAGTGTTCTCAAATTTATCTCCAGGTTGAACCACTTTGGCCTCTGAAAAGAACCACGTGGTTTCCTATCTGTAATTACTCTGCATTTGTAGTGCAATGTCACAAAAGATGTCAGTCATGGATAGAACCCAAATACACTAAGAGCTGTAAGAATACTAAATGAAGTAAAGGTGATCTCTACTTTAAAAATGTTCTCTCTGAAGTATGGGAAGAGTCAAAACATTATGGTGTTGGACATGTGTAGTGATTTTGCCTGGGCCAGGTTTTTCAGTAGCGGGGGGGGCTAAAGAGGTGGCTTCTTTAAACAAGAAGAGTTACCAGAAGGTTCCTCTGTAGCTGACAGGGTTAAAGCCAGTCCATTTTAAGCTCGACCCTGCACCTGACCCAGGCCTGGCCAATTAGTGATGGAGGTAACGCCTCTGTGAATAACATATTTGAGCAGAAGAAGTTGTTGTGCAGTTGCAGAACTGCAGCAGCAACAGGGAGGGAGAATGTGAAAACATCTCTGCAGACACCAAGGTCGGTGAAGAAGGGGGGGGAGGGTGCCCAGGCACTGAGAAGAAGGCTGCCCTGTGATATGTGGTGAGGACCATGGTGAAGCAGGTTGTCCCCCTGCAGTCCATGGAGGCCACTGGGAAGCAGAGATCCACTCGCAGCCCGTGGGGGAGGTGCTCACGCCGCAGCGGGTGGATGCCTGAGGGAGGCCGTGACTGTGTAAGAAGTTCATCCTGGAGCAAGTTCCTGGCAAGACCTGGGAGTCTGTGGGGGAGGTGTCCACGCCGGAGCAGGTTTGCTGATAGGACTTGTGATCCTGTGATAGATCCAGGCTAGAGCAGTCTGTCCTTGAAGGATTGTTTCTCCCCATGGATGACGCACATTGAGGCAGGGTGTGAGGAGCTGCCCCATGGCAGCCCGATGCTGGAGCAGTTCGTGAGTAACTGCAGCCCATGGGAAGGACCCACGCTGGAGAAGTTCATGAGGGAGTGTGTCCTGTGGGAGGGACTCCACAGTGTAGCACAGCGGGAAGTGTGAGGAGGCCTCCCCTTGAGAAGAAGGAGCAGCAAAGTCCATCTGTAATGAACTGATCACAACTTCCAACCTCGATCCCCTCCACTGCTAGGGGGGAAGGAAAGGGAGGCCAGGGATAGAGGAGGGGTGGGGGGAGGTGTTTTAAGAAGGTTTTATTTCTCGTCTCCCTGCTTTTATTGTCTCTTTAATAAATCAAACCTTTTTCTCCCTAAGTTGAGTCTGTTTTGCCCGTGACGCTAATTACCAAGTTTGATCTCTCCATCCTTATCTCAACTCACAGGCTCTTTGTTATATTCCTCTCTGTCTCCTGTCCTGTTAGGAGGGGGAGTGATATTATGACTGGGTGGACATCAGGCTAAACCACCACAACATCATGAACATTATCATGTTGTGGTTGGACTCGATGATCTTATAAGTCTTTTTTAACCATAATGATTCTATTATTCTATGCTATAAGTGCAAGGACTCTGCAGAAGAAAACAGGCGAGGAACTGGATGCTGAGCATGATTAGGGATATCAGGGGGGTGTTTTGAGAATTCTGAAGACAGAGTGACATTTGGTGACAGAGGGATAGGGGCTGGTGCTTTATGAGAGCCACTGCAGGATCCTGACTGATGGTGAGATCCCAGAGACCAAGAGGATAACAGAGAGCCTGACATTAATGAAAGAAAAAAGGAGAGTTTGGAGGAAAAAAATGAAAGCATGTGGTGTAACTTTGGCTCCTGGGAAGATACTGAAAGCAAAATGTCAAAAAATTTGCATAAGCTCAAGGACTGAAAGGTACTACAAAACAGCCAATATAGATTTGTTAAAAACTAATCGTGTCAAACCCATCCAGTCCCTTCCCTTGACAGGGTTACTAGGCAGGCAAGAAGGAAGCATTTACGTGATGCCTCTTGACAGCAGTAAAACATCTGACACAGGCCAATATGATGTTCTCATTAGCAAACTACAGAAACAGTGGCATAGAAGAAGGGTGTCTGGAGGGATGGGGTGCAACTGACTGAAGAAACCACATTCACAGACGTTAGTTGCTGTTTTCTGTCAAGTTCAGAGGATTTATGAAGTCTTCTAAGGCTCTGCACCATCCAGTATTTTAATTTACAAGTAAGGTGACAGAAAAGAGAACATTTATGAAATGTGTGGAGACCACCACACTGGGGCAAGAGAAAGAAATGTTTTGGAAGATGGTATTACAATTCAAAACAGCCATGTGTGAGGAGATGATCCAGACCAAGTGGCAGTGTCAGGGGTCTGACTTTTCCTTGCACCGGACCCAAGTTTGCCCAGCAAAAGTGAGTCCCCAGCTTGCCCAGCAACTTCAGTACCAGCAGTTTGTTTTCCCAGCAGCAGTGAAAAGACACTGTTGGGCAGTGACTACAAGAACCACTGAGGAAGGGTTCAGAATAAGCTCCCTGAGAGCCTGCTGCAAAGGCTCCTGAGGGACAGCTGGTCATCTGCCCTTCCTTGGGACACCTGGAAAGGATACTTTCCTGGGAACTGAGTGATACCTATTAAGTATATTATAAGGAATTTTGGAATAGAAGCAGAATGGTTCCTCACTTGCAAGAGGGTGTAATTGTTATCCACTTAATAAGTGCCTTATCACAATAAACCTCACTTTCTACCTTGGACTCAGAACTTTATTCATTCAAGGGGTAGATAGCACAGAGCCTCTGACCATGACACCCTGGCAAAGAGGAAAAATGGTCAGCAATTCCTAAAACTTAACAGTTTTAGGGGGACTGGTACAGCTTTTAGGAAGCTGCTGTATGAAACATCTCATGGTCACCTTCTTCCTTTAACCTTTCTTAGTCTGGTTTGTGGTATAGATAGTACAAGTTCTGATTTATTGCCCAAGTCAACATGGGAGCAAAGGTCATGGCCATTCTCCTATGTCATCTTTATAGTAGAAGATTGGATTGAGATTGGTGGAACTAAGAGATGACTGAGGCTCTGAAATTCTTCCACTGCTGGTGTATACCCTGTACCCAAAAATGCATGGCAAAGATACAAGACATTGTCTCATACAGATTTCTCTTTCTATACATTTTCATACTACAGTTGAAAAGTCAGCATATGGATGATAATGTTAACATCTATGGCTGGTGGTTTGTACTGGCTGCATACAGCTGTGAGCTTTAAGAAATCCCAGGACCTTTCCCAGGTTCTTCACTGAGTTCCAGCTGTCTGCTGAAACCCAAATCCCAATACAAAAAAAAAAGACTAAGACAACTGTGCAATCTGTAACAGTCATCTGGTCTAAGTTATTTCCTAGCAAGCATTTACAACTAAGAGAAGATAGCATCACCCCTTGTATCACATAGTTATGTAGAAGGTCCTCATCTTCTAGAACCACTCTGCCTTCCTTTTCTTCCTTACCCACCAGGAACAAGATGAATCAATGAACAATTTGATTTAGCATATTTATGCTCTGGCGTTTTTGCATTAGTCTGTCCAAGCACTAATCTGTTGCACCTTCAGTTGCAAATATAAATGACAAGTAGAGATCTTGTTGTTAGCAGATGGCTTTGTTATTGCACCTGGTCACTTTCTATGCCTCTGACAGGTAGGTCTTGTTACTAAGGTTAGTTTTCCTGCTCACCTGCTCACCAGGTCGACCATGACTCCCTGGTTCACCCTGGGAAAAGAAAAAAAGCAAAACTTCAACATTGCAAGGACCTGACCTTTTTGTAAGAACTCTTTCTCATTAGTAAAATGTGTCCCTTGTGCTCTTGGTCCATGTTTTTCTACCTACTTCCCATAAGGCACTCAAATTGCCTTCTTGATGGCTTAGGAACCCAGACCATGAGGCCATTTCAGTTCTACCTACACACATAAAACTGAGGGAAGAGCAACAAACAGGTTTTGGTACTTTGGAATACCATGAACTGAAGAAGTTAATGAGACACATCTGCTCATGCCTCCAACTTTACGGGAATTCTCCCTCCTGATTTCAGTACAAGACCTTCCAAAATCAGGCCTTGACTAACTTGACAGCTACAGAAACTGAAATAAAATACCTTACCTTGGGGCCAGTTTTACCAGGAAAGCCTTCCTCACCCTTCTGCCCTTGTTCTCCCTGCAGGGAACACAAGAAGTTACTATACAATCTCCTCTGGTACTGCAGCACGTTTGCAGTTAACAGTGCGGAATATTTTGAGCAGATCCTAAGCATTACCCTGAGGATGTAACTGGAACCATGTGAGGATATGTTTCCTGGAATAACTTTCCCATTCTAGGACTGTCTGCAAATACATCTCAAGCACTGATCATCCTACTGGAACATTTCTGGAATAATACAAAGTCTACCACTGTCACATTAAATATATCCATAGAGAATTATCTGTAAAACAAAACTTCTATTTAGTTTCTTTAAAACCTATGTGGTTAGAAAGTCTATGTTGTTTCTATCAGAGAAAAATGGCCACTGGGTCTCCCAAGTAAATGCTTTAAAATTCATCTTTCAATGCATGTGGTGTCAGTATAGGGAGCAGAGACTGCAGTGGTTTAAGAGCTGAAACATGCCACACAGCTGAGAAGTGCAGTAAGTACTACACAGGGCTGTGGATAAGATCCGAAGGCTTATTTAGCCTCAGAAATTTGTTATAGGCTTCAAAATCCTCACTTTGATTCATCAATAAAAGGCAGCTGGAGACTCCGTCAGACCTGGACACTCAGTGCACTCGGTTGAGAGAGGCAAGTTTAAATGTAGTGTGGTATTGGAAGAAGTAGGGGTCATAGTGCTCAAGTATCAGAGACAAGACCACTGCCAGCACAGCCCAAGGCAGCAGATGGTTAGGAGTTGTCTTGATTCCAATGTGGTGTCATCATCCCCAAAGCCTGGCTTAGCCTTCATAGAGAAAATATGGCACATTCCTTTGACACTTATTTACACACTGATGGCAAGTCAACCAGAGTGCCTCCTACCTCCAAACCTCCTATCTCCCTTCCCCCTGTGCAGACACAGCAGAGGAAACAACTCTTCCCAATTTGTCATTTATAAAGGCCTTCAAAGGAGGAAGAAGTAGTAGGAAATAATAAAGAATCATCTTTCAGCCACAGACCTACAGAAGCTTCAGAGGCATGGCATCCCTTCAACACTTCAGGAAGAAAGAAAGAAACAATCAAACATCTCTGGAGCCTGTCACACTTCTCTGTTCTTCTTTGTGCCTTGGACACATGCCTCTACTTGTCACTGTCACTGGCTTTCCAGTGGTGAGAGTAGAAGCTTCTCTGTTTGCAATGCTCGGCTGTGTTTGTCAAATTGGATGCAGTAATTGAAGACTGGAAGAGGTTCTCTCATCCCTGCTGTACTTACAACCTGCTCCATCTTCATAACAACTCAGTACAGCCACACCACACGTCTTGGCCCTGGAGCTTCACCAGCAGCTCAGAGATGGGGTGTTGGTGAGGTGTGTTACGATCTGGCAGATGTACCCCCTATCCCATTTGCACTTGCTAACTCACCCAAATAAGCTGCCCAGGTTAGTAGCTTAGTACCACTGTCTGTGGCATCACTTACCTTTTGACCAGGAAGGCCAGGAAGCCCATTCAATCCATCTTTGCCAGGAAAGCCCTAAACAAGAAAAGATCACAAGCTGTAAGTGTCTGTTCTTTAAGCCATTAACAGCAAGTCAGCATTAGGCACTCCTAGTTCATCCTCCTTGCCACTGACCTAAGATTAAATAAAGAACAACCACTGCATGTGTTTTGTTTTGACTTCTTCCCTACTGTGGCTCAAAATACACAGTTCTCTCAATGTATAAATCTGCTCAGGGCTGAGGAGCCTTCTTTGGAATCTCTTATGTTCCAGTACCCCAGTTTTGTTGAATGACCACAGGATGTCAGTGTTGTTCCAGATAAACAGTGCTACAGCGATGTAATGCACCGTGGAGTTTTAAGTAGCTTTAAACATCGTATTTTTACTTACCATTCTCTGTAAGTTTCTATTATTTGTTGCTATAAAAAATTTTAAAGTCTATTACTCCTTTTAAATATTGGTAACTCACGGGACCACAGAATCAAAGCATGGTAGGGTGGGAAAGGGCCTTTAGAGATCATCCACTCCAATCCCCTTCAGAAGCAGGTTCACCTAGGTCAGTTCACACAGGAATGTGTTCAGGTGGATTTTGAAGACCTCCAGAGAAGGAGACTCCACATCTTCCCTGGGCAGCTTGGACCAGGGCTCCCTCATCTCAATAGCAAAGTATCTTTTCTTTATCTTTAAACACAACTTTTTGTGTTCCAGCTTCATCCTATTACCCCTTGTCCTGTCACTTGAGACAATAGAAAAAAGTGCTGCCCCAACCTCCTGACACCCACCATTTAGATATTTGTAAATATCAATGAGATCCCTCCTTAGTCTCCTCTTCTCCAGACTAAACAGCCCCAGGTCTCACAGCCTTTCCTCATAAGGAAGATGTTCCATTCCCCTGATCATCTTGGTGGCCCTGCACTGGCTTCTCTCCAGCAGTTCTCTGTCCCTCTTGAGCTGAGGAGCCCAGAACTGGACACAGGACTCCAGATAAGGCCTCATCAGGGCAAAGTAGAGGAGGAGCAGAACTTCCCTCCACCTGCTGCCCACACTCTTCTTGATGCATCCCATTGGCTGTCTTGGCCACGAGGACACATTGCTGGCTCATGGTTAGTTTACTGTCTTATACAGTAAACTATCTACATACCTAAATTCAAATTATGCAGCATATAGTAGCAGAATTTTTCAGCAAGTTAAGAATTAAAACTACTTCCTGTAATGCCTTTAAAATGGTGAGAAAAAAAAAAAGCTTTGTCCCCTTTTCAAGTGTCAGTCAATTCCCAAACACTGCAGGCTGCAGGTGGCATTTCTTACTACTAAATATTTCACGAGTTACCTTTTTTGAGTTAAAAGCCAACATAAAATTGCTTATATTCTGAGATTTTAATTTCAGTTCTTTGACCTATTTCAGGAAACTCTATGCCTGGAACAGCAGTATTTTGCCAACCGCAAAATGACTTTGGGAAGGTATCACAGAAGAAAACCATCATGGTCCCAGTGTGTATGAATAGTGAGTGGGACTGAACCTGGTAAAATTCTTGCTTGTAAAAGGTATCAGAGGCTAATGGTTGCATTAAAAGTGACAGTGTTAGAGCCCACATTAAAACCTTTCCTGCAAAGTGTCTGAAGTCATGGGGAATGGTGCAGGGAAAGGAAGCAATTCCTCAATACTTACTGCTGGTCCTGGTGGTCCAATTTTACCAGCAACACCAATCTCTCCTGGTAGTCCCTGAAAAATGAAACCAGAAAAAAAAAAAAGCTGTTTAACAAACAAAATCAGTATTTCTGTCCTTTGCAGAAACCTCAGTGGAGGTGGTGGCTTTCAATTTTAATGCATTTTTCCTTTCTACAGCAGCCAGGTCTCTTCCATGGGGAGTCCTGTAGATATTGACTCATCCCCAGGTAGCACCGATCTGGTTGCAACACTCAGCACAGAGAAGCTGTCCTCTAGGAGCAACTGTGGCTCTTCAGGGAGAAAATAAAAGAGAAAACACATATTGCCAGAGGCCCTAACTCTCAGTTCACATTGACACTCAGGAACTACAAATTCTCCATAGTTGTTTTTTCTTCTCTTTGATATAAAATAACAAAAAAACCCCTCTTTCTTTGTTTTCTTACAGGTGCTCCAGGTGGTCCAGGGGGTCCAGCAATGCCTGGGGGCCCTGGAGGTCCCTGTAAAAGAGGAAGCAAAATCAGTCTGTCAAACTTTCTGATAGCGATTGAAAGCCTCAGGTCTTCCCCAATTCAGTCATGGCCCCATTTCAAAAGGGCAAAACCACTGAGTTTTATTTAATTAACTTCTACTAAAAAAAAGCTAGATGCCAAACTAAGCTCTAAGGGAACCATGCCCACAAGTAGAACAGGATCTCTTGCTGAAGCCACTAATTACTGTTGCTACAAGGTGAGCTCCATCCACCCCAGCACAAGGGATGGAGGAGTTGAAGGCCAACAACAGCAAAGTACAACACAAAGCTTGTTCACTGGAGGTGAGGGTTAAAATACGAATGTGAGAGTATGGAGAAACAACACAGGGAATCACAGAATCATAAGGGCTGGAAGTGACCTCAAAAGATCATCCAGTCCAACTCCCCCTGTCAGAGCAGGACTACCTAGAATAGGTCACACAGGACCTTGTCCAGGTGGGCGTGGGATGTCTCCAGAGAAGGAGACTCCACAGCCCATCTGGGCAGCCCCTTCCAGTGAACAGTGCCAGTCCCAGCACTGACCCCTGAGGGACTCCACTAGACACAGACCTCCAACTACAACTACACCCTGCCCCATTGATCACAACTCTCTGCCTTCTTCCCTTCAACCAGTTCACAATGCTCCTCACTACCTGATCATCCATCCCACACCTTCTCAGTTTTGCTGTGAGGATGCTGTAGGACAAGGTACCAAATGCTTTACTGAAATCCAGATAAACCACATCTACTGTACCACCACCATCTATCCACCTGGTTATATCTTCATAAAAGGCTCTCAGGTTGGTGAAACATGACTTCACATTGGAATCAAGTGTTTCAAAATGACTGCAGCACCATTATTCTACATTAAACTTGTTGACACTAAAGTGTTGCTACAAACTCATACTTCAGTATACACTATCATAGAATCATTATGGTTGGAAAGGACCTTTAAGATTATCAACTTCAAATGATTCCAGTTGGAAATGTCCTAACAGTTTCAATTACTATCTCCCTGCAACAGCTGTTTCTCTTAGACAAAATATTCTTTCAATAGCCATTCTATTTTCAGAGGGATTTCTTTTTATGTATTGAGAAAACTGTTATATTTGGCTTCCTATCTGAGAGATTTGTTTCCATCAACAGATCTTCACAGGTGTCTTGAGATGCAGAGGTGTTTTTATTTCCAGCTCCCACTGCAGACAAGACAGCATTTCTTCTATGCTCAGAATGAAGCATGTGATCATGCATATTTTGGACCAGTACCTAAACAACATGAGGATGGATGTGAGAAATGGATCCGTAGCTGAGGTGAAATTTTACCCTGACTGTTGTCGTGTTTCTAACATAATGGTTTCATTCATTGTCAGTTTTCAGCACACAAGGAGTGTGTTTGTACTTCAAAAAACAACAAACACCACCTCCTTGCCCAAACTCTATGGAAAGAATTGAAATTGAGTTAACTGACACAAGATAGAAATGGCCAGTCAGCACTTTCTCTGTCACCATCCAATATCACAAGGCAAAGCTTTTATGATTAAGGTGTCACGAGTCATGGATCAATATCAGTATTGCACATTTAAGGAAAAAATGTAGCTGGAGACATGAAATTTGTGTAAGAAATAAGTGAGGACAATGAGTTATTTGTGGTATGGTTTGACAAAGAAAGCAGCAGATAAGCAGTCTGTTAGAAACACTTGTTTCAGCCAGATGAGAAGAAAGTCTTTCACCAATAGATGGGGCAATGTGACCAAAAAAGAGACCTGCAGATGTACCGGTCTCCCATGATCTGTTCTCACTGCAGCTCAGAGCAGACTTGGAGTCATCCCACCAACAATGTTAGCAATTGTACAGTGCCTCAGATGCAAGCATGACTAAAAAGTCTCCAGAAGGATGTGCCTTGGGATGCACTGCTGCTGCTGACATAGCTTCGAGGGAGCCCTGCATCAGCTTCTGGGGACATTCTGGGGACATAGCTCAGCTGCTAGGGCAGGAGGGTCTCACAGTTAAGAAGCTCTACTCATATCAGTAGACTCCTGATCAAGACCATTCATCATTCAAAAAGAGGCTTCACCATTCAAAGAGTGAACAAATTAGCCCAGCACAAAAGAAAACACAACACTGAGGACACAACTGGATGGAGCGACCTCAGACACCAGAGAGCTAGAAGTTCTGCTTTACTCTACTGCACCTCTACGAGAACTGTATTCCTGAGAGGCCCTGAAGAAGGTAAGGGGTCCAAGAAGGGGCTTCCATGAAGAGTGGCTGTGGTACCAGGCAAGAAGGCAAAGGTAGCGTTAGAAAAACAACAGCAGCAGAGTGAACTGTGCGTAAGTGCAGGAAAGAAAGCACAACATTTATCTTTGTAGATTTTCCTTGCCAGTTCCATTGGTTCCTCCCTAATACCCTAATCTTGTTCTCTCTCTGTCTGTCACTGAACTACCTCCCACCACCAAACACATATTCTCCATGGCCCTAAAACAAGGAGCTTCTGTCAAGAGGTGAAAAACCCTGGACAGGACCCTGCCTCAGCCTAAGCACCCCAAAGTTACTCCACATATAGTACAGACAGGGGTCAATTTGCCCCAGAAGTAGTCTCGCTCAAGCATCTAGTATAATCCCTGAAAATGAGGGGATTAATCCCCTTCATTCCAACTATTTGTCCCAGCAACTCTTCATATTCTTGCTATCCAAGACAACTTTTAACTATTGTCTTACAGTTTTTGTACTCTGGAGCACAATAACCTTATGTCACCATAAGCATTGAAACAGAAGAACATTTACCCTAAATTGCCACTAATAATTGAGTTTCACTGAAAGCAATCATCTGGGACATCATGCCCAAAGACTGGTTTGCTCAAGTAGCTTCACCACATGTTGCACTAACAAATGTTACACCCACTAATGGAAAGCTCTTCTGCTAAAAGCCTCTCTGACAGGGACACAGAAGGAACACTTTTGTGTAATGACACCCAGTATCCCTGGCAGATGCACAGGAAGCTGACATCCTGCTCCAGCTGACTGCATCCACCACTACATCTACTGTCCTCCTGGACTGATTGCTTTCTGCAGCCTGGGCTACAGCAAATGGCTGGGACACAGAGAAAGAAAATGGCACAATCACATGAATGTTGCAGAAATACTTTGTAGATGTCCTTTTTAGAGCCCTCCCTTTACCTACCATCCAGGGTCAATCAATTTCACTTGTAGATCTATTTATGTTGTTGTTGCCTTCCTCCTAACTTCTGAGTGTATTTCAGAGCAAGGACTATTCTTTCTAAGTATTTAGAAAGGATCAAATTGAGAGCATTCATTTGTGATTAAAATAACTTGATAAAACAGCAGCAGTGGAACAATCTTTAATGCTTAACCCCAAAATCTCCTACCATCTGTTTCCTTTGCTTCTCCTTTGTAACTAAATCTAGATTCAAGTAACTTATATCTCATTACATTTTTTCAGTGATCATTTGATGAATTAAACAGATGAGAGTCCCTGTCCCAAATCCAGTCCTCAATGTTGTCCCTTTAAAACTCTCATCTAGAAGAAAATGATCATATAGTGGGGTTTTCCTGTCTGGTAAAGGCTCTGATGTGTGCTTCCTACATGCTGAAACAAAAACTGATGTATGAAAACTGCATTCTATAGCAGGACTCCACAATTTGGAATAGAAATGCAAAACACGACCCTTTTACCAAAATATTTAAACCAAAGCATGTTCATAGAATCACAGGATGGTACGATTGGAAGGGACTTTTAGAGAACATCCAGTTCAACACCCCTGCAGAAGCAGGTTCACCTAGATCAGATCACACAGGAACATGTCCAGGTGGCTCTTGAAGGCCTCTAAGGAAGGAGCCTTGACACCCTCCCTGGGCAGCCTGTTCCAACTGTTTTGTAACAAAAACATTTCAAACATTCATTGAAATCCAAATAGCGTGTAGAGGTGTGTGTCTTGTGGTGGGACACCTTTAAAAATATTTGAAGGGGAAGTGTGGATATTTTCAGGCTTGTGTTTCATCCAGCTCCATTCCTTAGACAAAGTAACACGGGGATTTCTTCTCAGGGAAGAAATCTGACACGCTTCATTTTGGAGGAACAGCTGTGCCTGTCCTCCAGGATCCACTAAAGGATGCTTTCCACTTCCAGTGTGTACCTTGCTGAAAGACAGGCTCGGTTAAGCAGAGCTATTGAGATTTAGATCCTGCACTCCCCAAGGAAGCTCTAAAAAGGAATAAAACCCTTTGCCTCTGACTACATCAGTAGGCTGCTCAGCCTAAATCTCTTTTCCATTAAAGAAGGGATAGCTATGTTTTAAAGGGAGTTGAACAAATGGTATTCCAAGATGGAAACTGAAGTCTGATGTCTTTTCCAGATACCTGTCTCTGGAAGAAAAGCTTGTTCAGACATGTTTTCTGCATATTGTTTCACAGATTCTCTTGCAATACCTGAAAGGCTTAGATAAGCCCTTAACCCATGCCAAAACAGACTGTGGTCTGGGCTTTTTAGGCAGAGTGCCAGCTTTATGAAGAAGAACCTCAGACATTCAGAAGCAACCTGTCTGTCACACAATGACAGCAAAATGCATAACTATGGTGCTGACAACCTTTCCTCCTCCAGTATCTGTGCTTGTCTGTACTTCAAAACCAATTATTCCGTGCAATTTCACCTCTCAGAAAGTTCCCGCAGACCTTTCCTGGTGGCTTTGCACTGTCTCCCATTAATTTCTCCTTCTCTCCCATCAGAAATGAGTCCATTGCTTCCAGTTTTGTGGAGCAGTGTGCATGGCTCACTACATGCCTTGTTACTTCAATTCTCCGTTCCTCCTCTGCTGCACCTGAGTGAGTTCTGTGATCAGCTCCTCAAATCTACTTTTCACTTATCACCTCAGGCACTGCAGCACAACTACTGTGAATCATTTTCACTAATGCTGCATTAGAGCACCATAATGCTCTCTTTGCTTAAACATTGCCTAACAAACCAAGACAAAGCTAAGAGGATATTGAAAAAGGCTGTGGCTGATGACACTAAAGAACAGAAGTCTAAAGAGTCAAAAGATCTGAACATTTCCCTATGATGAATGCTCTCTCATCTGTCTGGGATGCTTTCAAGAAGGGTGTGGGTGGCAGGTTAAGAGAAGTTCTCCTCTCACTCTACTCTTCCCTGGTGAGGCCTCATCTGGAGTCCTGTGTCCAGTTCTGGGCTCCTCAGCTCAACAGGGACAGGGAACTGCTGGAGAGAGTCCAGCACAGGGCCACCAAGATGATCAGGGGACTGGAACATCTTTCTTACGAGGAAAGGCTGTGGGAACTCAGGCTGTTCAGCCTGGAGGAGACTGAGGGTAGATCTCATTAATACTTACAAGTATTTAAAAGGTGTATGTCAAAAGGATGGGGTGACACTTTTTTTGTCCAGTGATAGGACATGGGGTAATGGATAAAAGCTGAAACCCAAAAAGTTCCACTGAATCTTAAGGAAAAACTTCTTTACTGTTGAGGTGAAGGAGCCCTGGCCTGGGCTGCCCAGGGAGGGTGTGGAGGTTCTTTCCTTGGAGGGCTTCAAGACCTGCCTGGATGTGTTCCTAGGCCATCTGATGAACCTGCTTCTGCAGGAGAGTTGGACTGGATGATCTCTAAAGGTACCTTCCAACCCCTACCATTCTATGATTCTCTAGTGAGCTTCAGTGATAAAGCTGTCATTCATAAGTGGATGGGGTCTCCAGTTATTTCACCAGGTGACACTGTAATTGAAGTACCAACATTAGTTTTTAAAATAAAGGCTTTTTAACAAAAATTCTTGGAACTGCCTTTCCAGCTCTGTGAAACTACTGAATAAAGTTGACTCTGTACCAGCAGTCTCTCCAGGAGAACTTCTTGCTTCCAGTGAAAGGCAGAATTTGTTTAATTTCATCACTTAGTGGAAGATATGGACATGATCTCTTTTGTCTGCACAAGGAAGATTTATTTCCCTATGTGTTCACTCTGAGTTGATTTACTGAGTCAGTGCAGCAAATAAGAAAAACAACCCAAAAACTCCCTTATGGCCTTTTGCTTCAGTACTATTAGTGATCTGCACAGGTGAAGACTATTTTTTTCTTTTTCTTTATTTTTGTGAAGGGTATAGATCTTATTAAAGATAGCTCTGAGCAATACCTTCCAATTCTGAGCAGCACTGGCATAGTTTGAATTCAATCTGAGCTTTGCAGCTGGGGCCTGTATCCTTTTCTTACATTTTGCAGTACTAACTTGCATTATAAAAAGGATTTTAAGGGCACTGAGCATTTCGGAGGATATAATTTATTTCCTGAGTTACTTCAGAAAAGCTGGGCTTGAGCTCACACCCTACGGACAAGTCTGTACTAATTAAATCACTGCCAGCCATGACCATAAAAGATACAGCCTGTACTGGCCTTCCTCACAGCTCTTTGTTATATGACCAGGTTGTCCAGCATAAGGCAAGCCTCCAGAACAGCCCAGAAATATTGCAAGCATGAGGAATGGCATTTTTTTGTTTAAAACTCAAAGACTGTTGACTTGTTTTGCTATCTCACAGGTGGACAGCATGTACCTGCCCAGCTTGGGGAATCTAGAGAGTGGCTCAGTGGACCCTTTGTAGGCACCTGCTTTGGGAAAGCTTCAGGCTCCACTGACGAATATTAACTGGATCTTCATCTACAGGAGCTCAGACATCTGCATTCTCATCCTTAACCCTACAACTGCTTGCATTTGGAGCTCAATCCCAGCCTTGGTAATTCAGTGATACATCTCACAGTTTCTGAAATCTTTGTTAGCACTGAAGCATCAGCTTCTCTCTCTACTGAACCTGCAAGCACAGGTTTCATGGCTCACTTGGTGTACACTGCCTAACTGCAGGTTTTCTTCCTCCTCATGTCTAGAAAAGCACTTGCAAAGGTACTTCATCAACTGCCTTCAGCCCATTCTCTGAATTCTCCTTATCAAGAGATGATGGGATAGACAAAAGCATCCTGAGATCTCAGGTGACCATGCAGAACTGCACAGGCTTGTCATTTCCCATGCTTGGTATCCATCCATCTAGTTCAACTGAAAGCACTTTATGGAAATGTTCATTTTTCAGTCTGCATTTGAACAGCCTACTGCAATAGAAGTTTGGTCCACGATTAAGGTTCCTGGAAGCTAAAATAGTATAAATAAATAACAACAGCATAAACACATTATGAGTTCAGATGTCTGTGTCCTTGCTGCAGGAAAATAATTCCTATCCAGAGGGGAAATGAGACCCAGAGTGTCTATTCCATGGCTTAATGATGTTGCACGACACACCATTTGGAAAGGTCACTAGAAAATAAATGCTCAATTTTAGGGGTGCTGACTGAACATCACGGATCAAATCAGCACATGGACTGGTTCAGCATGACAGCTGATTTAGAAAAAAAAAAAAACCAAATAAAAATCATTTGGGATTAAAATTTAGTTTGAGTTGTTGTGTCCAAGGAGAGCAGCAAAACCAGAACTAGTCTATTGCAACAAGGCAACTCCAGGCTAGCTGAGTTATAGCCCTCACATTGGTTCCACTGCACAAATGCAAGTTCCTTCTGTGGCTTCTCAGTTGTATTGAGCATAACAGCAACTATAACATAAGACCAACAGTAAGTTAAGATGGTCTTTTTTTTGTGTATTTCAGCAACAATGTACTTTCTGTAGTCATAATATCCACTCCTTCCTTTTGCCCACACAGCTAACAATGGGGAGAATCAGATCAGAAAAACAAAAGTATATTTAAATTTAAAATAACAGAGGAAAAGGTTGTTTGTTTTTTTTTTTAATCCTAATCTACTTTATGTATAGAATCATAGAATGGTAGGGTTGGAAGGGACCTCTAGAGATCATCAAGCCCAACTTCCCTGCAGAAGCAGGTTCACCTAGGTCAAGTCACAAAGGAACGTGTCCAGGTGGGTCTTGAAGACCTGCAAGAAAGGAGCCTCCACATCCTCCCTGGGCAGCCTGGGCCAGGGCTCCTTCACCTCAACAGTAAAGAATTTTTTCCTTATGTTTTAGTGGAGCTATCTGTGCTCCAGTTTATGCCCATTAACCCTTGGCCTGTCCTTGGAAACAACAGAAATAAGTGATGCCCCATCCTCTTGACATATACCTTTCAAATACTTCAAAGTTTTAATGAGATCCACCCTCAGTCTCTTCCAGGCTGAACAGCCCCAGTTCCCACAGCCTTTCTTCATAAGGAAGATGCTCCAGTCCCCTGATCATCTTAGTAGCCCTGTGCTGGACTCTCTCCAGAAGTTCCCTGTCCCTGTTGAGCTGCGGAGCCCAGAACTGGACACAGGATTCCAGATGAGGCCTCACTAGGGAAGAGTACAGTGGGAAGAGAATCTTCCTTGACCTGCTGCCTACACCCTTCTTAATACACCCCAGGATGCCATTGGCTTGTTTTGGCCATGAAGACACGCTCAAATTCAGTTGGCCCTCAGCACCATGATGATAGAACAGGAACAGATGTCATATACTTCCATAAATGAAGATCCATGTAACTACAGCATAAGGAAAACACTTCTCTTCTTGGGTATTTCTGGGACATAGTCTGATTAAGAAAAAAAAAATAAATGCTGATAAAGTGCTTAAAAACTCTAATGCCACAAAAAGTGCCGTTAAGCTGAAATGTAGTTTTGTCACAAACTGAATGTAAGCACTTTCTCCAACGAGAAATATGGAAATCCACAGTAATATGTCCAGAAGAAAGTGCCACTTGCAGGAACAGGAACATTTTTTCCCCATTTTTACAGCTAGCTTGGAGGAACAGTCAATTAAGTATCCTTCAATGAGGCTTGCATTATATGTGGTTTTAATTAACATAAAACTTGCTAACTTTATTTAGCCTGTGTGGAAAGGAAAATTACTTAATGCTATGTCAGCAATTTTTCCAGATATTTGTATAAAATCGCTAACACAGGCACATACGTCTATTTTAAGAGCTCAAGGGAAGTCTATTTGAGCAAGTGTGACGGGTTTTGGATGGATGGTGTCAAATATTTCCAGAAATAATGAACGGAGAAAAATCTGTCCCCAAAAGCAAGGAAAATCCTCTTCTAATGGTTCAGAAAGCTTGGGGGGGGAAAACCTTTTAGTGTTAGGCAATAGAAAAAAAAACCCTCATAACAACAAATACAACAAAATCTTTAAAATCCAATAGAAATACTATCGTCATTCCTCTTGAAGGGCCACTGAACCCCCAGCAGAGCTACAGGCTTGGGGAGGAGGGGCTGGAAAGCTGCCAGGCATTGAGGGACCTCGGAGTGTTGGTTGACAGCAGCTGAACATGAACCAGCAGTGTGCCCCTGGGGCAAAGAAGGCCAAGGGCATCCTGACCTGGATCAGCAACAGTGTTGTCAGCAGGAGCAGGGAGGTGATCATTTCCCTGGGCTTAGCTTTGGTGAAGCTGCACCTTGAACACAGTGTCCAGTTTTGGGCCCCTCTCTACAAGAAGGACATGGAGGTGCTGGAGAGGATCCAGAGGTGGGCTACCAAGCTACGAAAGGATTTGGAGGATGAGGAACTGCTGAGGGATCTGGGGCTGTTCAGCCTGGAGAAAACAAGGCTCAGGGGAGACCTTCTCACTCTCGACAACTACCTGAAAGGAAGTTGTAGCAAGGTGGGAGTGGGTCTGTTCTCCCTGGTAACAAGGAATAGAACAAGAGGAAACGGCCTCAAGTTGTGCCAGGGGAGGTTCAGGCTGGATCTCAGGAGGAATTTCATTGCTGCAAGGGTTGTCAGGCATTGGTAGGGGCTGCCCAGGGAGATGCTGCAGTCAATGTCCCTGGAAGGGTTTCAGAGCTGGGTGGATGTTGCACTGAGGGAAATGGTGTCATGGTTGATAGGGCTGGGACAAAGGCTGGACTCCATGATCTTAAAGGTCTCTTCCAGCTGAAACAATTCAATGATTCTATATGGTTCTGTGATGAAATATCTACAAATCAGACACTGATTTAAGACTTAAAATAAATGTAAACCAGTATCAAGTAGTTCCACCAGGCAGCATTCCCAGCTGGACACAAGGGCCCTCACCTGCATAGCCCTTGGATTGCCTCTCTGACATCCTGCACAGACATGCAAACAGCTTGTTACAAAACGTCTGCCACAGAAACCATTTACAGATCATGTTTCCTGGTTACAAGGGCATAATTTGCCAGAGAAAATAAAGAAAAAAGTCAGCATCTGCTGTCTAGCAATGTGCCATGTATTGCAACACATCACCAACAGCTGTAGTAATGGAAGTTCTTCATTCCTGCCCAAATCCAAACCAATCTAAATATATTGATTTGCATATATTAAAACCAAAGCAAACTGATTACTAAAACTAAATTGAAACACCCAAACCAAAGACTTTGGTGTAGTAAGTACACCATGTAAACAATAAGATTGTTTACTTATTATTGAAAAGAGAAGGAAAGAAACGTTCTGTTTTGTTCTGAATAGTCAGCTTAAAAGTGAGGTTGCACCTTTCTTGCTTGAGGGCATTCCCACAGATAGTTTTGTTATTGCACTCTTCAAAGTGACTCAAAGCATCTCAATCTGGCTACAAAGTTAGTAAAAAAGCAAGCCAGAGGCAAGTGGCAGTATTATACAACAAGGCATCTAAGGTGGGGCCAGATCCTCTCTGATGGTACTTAACAAAGAGAGCACTATTTTGCCCTTGTGAAGTTACAGATGCTGCTATTTGAAGCACTATCTTGGCTGGTCAAAGCTGCTGAAAAACCATGGAAGGTAAAATGGGCGCTGCCAGACAGGCAGGCTTCTTTCAGTCACAGCAGGATAAAGCAGTTTGACTCTTGAAGGTGAAACACCATCTTCAAAGATGGTGCAGATGAGAAGGTCATGGTATGCTTCACTGTGGTTCCAAGTCATCTGTTGCCACAAAATAGCTTTTTCCACATACTGTATGAAAATGAAGAAATCAGCACTTACCTGAGGGCCAATCAGACCATTGATTCCTGGGAATCCTGGTTCTCCCTTTTTACCCTGTGTGTTGAACAGAGGAGCAAATATTAGACAACCAGGGCAAAGACCACTAGTTACTTCCCAGAAGCCTTTCACTCCCAAACTGGTAAATCACTGTGAAGTGGCTACAAAAAGGCAGCACACATTTGGATGTGAAACTTCAGTTGTTTCTGACAGCTACAAAAGATTCCTCCAGAGGAATCAGAGCTCCAAAAGACTCCTGCAGAGGAACCACGGAGCTTCTCTGGTGTAAGGAAAGGACCAGCCAGTGCCCTGAACATACCCTTGAGACAAGTTCACCCATATGGATGCTGCAGCACCTGTGTTCTCCATAGGTTTAACCTCAAATAGTTCACAGAGTCTACACCAGTCCTAGTTTTTTCTAGTCCTACACTTAGAAAAAAGATGAAAAAAGGATGGAGTAAGGACATATGAAGCACCAAAGTTAAAGTAGAAGTTGGATTTGTTTCTCAGCTCAACGGTTGAGTGGTACTTTAGCTAAGTCATACAGCTTCTGACTCAGCTTTACTGTAAAAATAACCTATCTTCCCCTGATGTGCAGCAGACACTGAATCATAAATACTTCTGAGGACATTAGTAATATACTAGGAGGGTACAAGAGGAGTCCCATAAAAATCTGAGAGACAGAAGTGATTATTTTCTTCTTCTTCATTTCTACTTCTCATCCACACTAACTTTCTTTTCAGAAGAATTAAGCAAGTTTCAAGTCACATGATGATGTGATTGGTCACACTGAATCATAGAATGGTAGGGTTGGAAGGGAACTCTAGAGATCATTCAGTTTAACCCCTCTGGTAAAGCATGTTCCCCTAGATCAGGTCACACAGCAACAAGTCCAGGAGGGTCTGGAAACCTTCAGAGAAGGAGCCTCTACACCCTCCCTCGGCAGCCTGGGCCAGGGCTCCCTCACCTGAACATAAAGAATTTTTTCCCTATGTTCCACTGGAACTTCCTACGTTCCAGCTTGTGCCTGTTATCCCCTGTCCTGTCACTGGGCACTAAAAGAAAAAGACTGACCCAATCCTCTTGACACTCTTATTGATAAGGTGCCCCTTCAGCCTTCTCTTCTCCAGGCTAAATAGCCCCAGGTTTCACAGCCTTTCCTTGTCAGAGAGATGTTCCAGTCCCTTCAGCATCTTGGTGAATCTGATGATTTCTGATGGAATCTCTCCATAAGTTTTCTATCACTCTTGAACTGAGGAGCCCTAAACTGGCTGCAGAACTCCCAACGTGGCCTTACCAGGGCAGAGTATAAGTATAAAACAGTTGTTCTGTTTCCCCACTGATGGCCAGGCACAGTAATCTGCAGCAGCAATGAGAGTTGTTAAAGATAGCCTATCCTTAGGTATAATGCTGAGAAAGTTTAGTGCTTTTCAAAACCGTGAGAAATCCCTTAAAGAAGCATATAATTATACTGTCAGAGAGTCTGAAAGGGTAATTTCCCATTGTGAAGGGGACATTTTGGCCACTCAGAGTTTAGCCAGAATGAAACTACAACCGATTTGCTCCATAACTTTACAGCCTATCTATAAAGCACAGAAATACTTGCTGGGAGAAATTACATCTATGAGAGCAAAGCTCAGCAAAATATCACATCACCTAATAATATGACAGAGAAAACCAACAATTATGCTCTGTTACTTACAGTAAGAATCAGCTAAGTGTGTAAGAAAGTGTACCCTTGAACTATAGGAAACATATTATTTGCCTTCATCAGCAACTTGAACAGCAGCACAGTTAAAACTGTGGGTCTTATCAGAAAATTGATATATTTACCTCACTGACAATTACACTCTGAATTTAATTACACCATCAATCCCTTTTTTCCTTCTCTTTTTTCCATTTGCTTACATTTCTATTTCTGCACTGCTGAACTTTGCAAGGACAGGCAATATCACCTAAATATTTCAAGCATCCACTAATATACATGAACATATCCATTCATTGGAAAGACCTCTACTGTACAGAAGAAAGGAAACCCATGGAAAATATGTTGGCTCCACTCTGCTAGAGGGAAACTTTGAAAGGTGTAGTGAAGGACTCTTTCTTACCTTGCTCTCTGATAGCCAGAACAGCCACATAATTCCATAGCATGGTTTTCACTAAGGTTTGGCCCCACTAACAGAGCTGTTTTTGGTATCAAGTGCATAAGAAGAACCCTCAATGTGAAGAATAAACACCAACTATTCTCTTGGTAAGCTAGATGGGATGCTGGGATTACCCCCGTCCTTTTACCTCAACATTACTAGAGGAGCCTGAAGAAATCTAGCAGTGTTAATCACTGTTCCAGCTCCCTGAAGCTTCCAGTCTTTTATACAGGAAATGAAGAAGTAAGAGTATCTCCCTAGCTTGAAGACACAAATACCATCGTGGAGGCTGTGACAAAGAAAAGCAAAGGCTATAAGGGCTTTTTGACATTGAGTGAAATTGCATCTTGGGATTTGCTCTTTCAAAACACTCTGTCTTGTTTGCTGGACAAATTTATTCTCCTCTCTTTCCTGGGTTATTTACACATATTCCCTAGAGATAGCAATCAAATACCTTGGATCCTGCAAGTCTAAGGTGGTTCAAATCAAGGGGAGTTCACACATGAGGAAGTAAGAGTTCGGTTTAAGCTGCCTGTTTCATGAATCATGAATCATAAAGTGGTAGCAGTTGGAAGGGACATTTAGAAATCATCTAATCCAACCCCCCACTGCCAAAGCAGCTTGCTCTAGATCAGATCACATGAGAGTACATCCAGGTGGGTTTAAAAACCTCCAGAGAAGGAGACTCCACACCCTCCCTGGGCAGCCGGGGCTAGGGCTCCACCATAGAATCATAGAATGGCAGGGTTGGAAGGGACCTTTAAAGATCATCTAGTCCAACCTCCCTGCAGAAGCAGGTTCACCTAGATCAGGTCACACAGGAACGTGTCCAGGTGAGTCTCGGAGACCTCCAAGGAAGGAGACTCCCCACGCTCCCTGGGCAGCCTGGGCCAGGGCTCCCTAAACAGTGAAATAGTTTTTTCTTATGTTTAAATGGAACTTTTTGTGTATCAGCTTCTTTCCATTACCCTTTGTCCTGTTGCTAGATAGATGCCCCAGCCTCCTGATACCCACCATTTAGATATTTGTAAATGTTAATGATATCTCCTCTCAGTCTCCTCTTCTCCAGACTAAACAGCCCCAGTTCCCACAGCCTTTCCTCGTGTTTCAAGTCATGAGTAACCAGAACAGGAACATCTATACAACAACCCACTTAGATAGGAGAGAGATGGTCTAAAAGGAAGAATGTCAAACACACACATATCCATCCTGCCATCAAAGACACAACCAACTCAGTAGCCCTCCTGAGATCTGACAGAAGTATCTACCTCCTGGCAGGTAACAGGGATAAACTTTTCATGTATTCACAAGTGCTCTTAACACATCTCTTCTAGGTGGAGGTTGTGCCCTGAATCCAGTGGTCCTCGGTTTTAACAATACCCTTTAGGCTCCATTGTAAAACAAATATGTAGCATTTACTGAGACTCTAGTTGTAAGCTAGAGTGTTATAACCTAGTTGTAGAGTCAAGAAAGGTCTGTTAAGCTTTTGTGCTTCTCTGACCTCAGGGATAAACATTCAGGGGATGTGAATACTTGAACATGAAAACTTGCAGAAAAAAAAAAGACAGATGAATTAAAGATACAGAAGACACCCCTTTGTAACTCTCTCCTGGAGCTGCTTCAGTTCTTCTTGCCTCTAACCTGACAGACTTCAAAGCCAAACTTTGTAATTACCTCACAAAAAAGAAAGTCTCACTGTAAAATTGTTCTTTCTGTTTCTATAGTCAACTCATTCTCATTCTGTGCTCTGCATAATCTATTTTGTGCATAAAGTTGAAAAAAGGGGATTATTACTTATCTGCCTGAGCCTTATATTAGAGTTTTAATCATGGAGAAGGAGATTCATTAAAGGTCACTATTTGAAGGAGATATTTTCCTTTATCCCCATTAGACTATTGTTTCTATCCTCTGAGACCTGTGTATTTCCTTTTTGTTTTGCACTGATTGTTCTTTGAGCACAGGAAGAACTTGACTGTGCAAAAGAGAACAAGGCTGCAGTACAGCACATCAAACTCTGCTGCTACCTCATGCAGATGTAGAAAGTAGTGCTATAGGAAAATATAGATGTTTTCCCCTGGTTCTCTTCTGAAATTTCCATCACTTGAAGGAAGCTGCATCATTTTGTTAAAGAGATTAATTCTTGGAACCTAAGTTGTTTGGAGCACACTCCAGAAGAACAACCGTGTGATAATGCTGGATGACCCAAAGAACTCTGTGCTTTCTAGGAGCATGTCACACATCTGCACCTTTTGTGTCTAGAAAGTTTAAAAAAAAAAAGGTTGGGTTTATTTGCAGCAAGTATTTCTGCAGATCACATACCAAAAAACTTAAGAGCAGAATCAAAGCACTTCAATTCTCTTCAGTTTCACAGAAGAACGAAGAGGAAAAAAAAACAACCCAGTACCCTAAAATGATGCCAAACCCTCAAAGTTCTACCTCAGAGAGACAGTACTGTCTATCACTCAAAGGTCTTATGGTACAGATGAGAACAGCAAAGCTTTTCTTCCCACTCTGTGCTCTTGATATGAGAGCATCGCTGTCAAAAGATACGACATCAGCTGCCAGGCACTTGGAAGAGCTGGCAACTGAAATGAACATAACCCCATTGCCTGGTTCAGGTTGGAGCTGTTATCGCCTGCCCCCAGACAGGATCAAAAGGCAGATGTGAATTGTCAGATTAGCAGTTCAGTAGATGGGCTGAGGAGACTGTAAGCATTTTTTCTCTGCCCATAAAACACCACAAGACCTGCAACTAATGCAGGTTAACAGAAAAGTGCTTTTAAATGCCCTAAAGATCTGTCTTCCCTGATTATGCCACTACTGGACCACTCCTCAAGACGTAAGGAGCACTCTGTTGAAGTTTACACATTAATGAACTACGTCTAGGAGTGTGGATTGTTATAATTACATTGAAAACACGCTGTAGATATTGGAGCTTCTGAGAATGGGTTGCAGGAGAGAGCTCACACATGAGGAATCAATGCCATCAGCTTTTTTTAGAGTCCCTCACTCTGCTCACAAACACTCCTGATCTCTTCTTTTTTTCTAAATAAAACATTTAGGAAGATGTTTTATCCCATTCTTCAGTCAGCTCAGGAGTTTTTCTTTTTTTCTAACACCAACTAGCATCTGCCAGTGTCTTCTTTTGTCTATCCCCCACTCCCTCATCCTGCTGCAGAGCAGTGAATCTCAGCCTTCAGGCACACTTTCTGTGACTAACTAGTGACCTTTTTGCTTTTGTGAACAGCTGCTCTCTTGTGAGTATGATGCTCTCTCATCCACAGCTTCTGGAAAGTTTGTCAGAGAGTAACAGTGGTGCTCTAAACAGCTCCAAAGCAACCTGCTGGGTACGGCTGGGCTATATCTAAAGTTCTGAATGCTTGCAGATAGCAATGCTGGTTTGGTAGCAAACCCTTAAAAGGGAAAAGAGTCATAGTCTTAAGCAATCTCTAACACCAAGGCCAGAAGAAGCTTTGTGACATGAGAAGCCCTGATTACTGGGCTTCTTCACTTCTTCACCCCATCTGGTTATTCAACCATTCCTGTATCCCACTAGCAGAAGACTCTGCAACTGCTCCAGGAATTGTGCAGTCTAAGGCACTACTTCTATGTAAGTACAACAAATGCACGTAACTGAAAGATTAAGCTTGCAGTAGACAAAATTAAGCTGACATTTTCTTTCGTCTAACTCAAATGATGTCTCTAGAAAGAATTTGCCTTGTTTATTGGCAGTCATGTAACCCATGTAGTCTTTTATTTCTTCAGCAATAATGGGAATATCAACTTCAGGGCAAAAGAATTTCATACTTCCTCCTTTCCTAGAAACCCTTCCAGAAGGTATGACCCTAATCCTGTCAGACAAACTGTCACTAGGGTATTTGGCACAATATGTCATCTTCTATGAAATCTACACACTGTGTAGGTGGCTCCTGCATCATATTCCTAACACCAGCCAACGCTGCCTCTGTTCTTGCACAGCTCAGGATCCTTCACTTCCCCTGGACTGTGTAATGAGACATGATTCCTCTGTGAAATGATTCCAAACACATCTTCAGTCCATTAGTAGTTAATGCCAGTTGCATCACAGCTAACTAAAGTACTGCAGACTTCTAAGAACTCCAACAAATGGTCATATCTCCATCCCTGTGTCAGGACAAGAGGTCTGTGTATATGCTGACTTCATTTACATCTTGGTTGTGCACCAGAAAGCAAAACTGAGGTTGATTCATACTGCAAAACAGTAATTGTTTTGCATCAGCCTCTTTGCAGCATGCTACTTGAGAGAGTCCTGAAGTCAACCTTGCATTGCAGACTGTCCCTTACATTACAAGATATCAGGAAAAGGAGTGCAGAATATTTATAAAGTACCTCAAGAACCATATTTCTAGGAGATATAAATGGGTGCAGCATCATATACTGAAACCCCATCCATATAAAACAGCAGAAGGACCAGGCAAGCAGATGGCTAGTGATTTTAATCTGTTCTACACAAGACTGCTAAAAAGGAGACTGTAGCTATGTCTAATTTTTCTGTCCTAACCATAGTGAAACAGGCTATGTCTATGCTAGATACAATGGGACAGGGCTCCACGTGCAAGAGCACAGGAGTTTGTGTTCACACAGCTAAACTCTCCTTCTCACAAACAAGAATGGCCTTTGTCATCCAGCCTGCCACATACAATCACCTTGCAATGCAGGGACATATGTGGGAGACAACTACTTACCATGACCCAAAGGTGTGCAGGGGAACATACTCGATGTTAAACAAGCCCAAATTATTTGGTTTGTTCACATGCTTGTATAGCCTTGCACTCTTGGCCCTGAGTGCAAAGGTGAGGAGATGTGTCTTAGAATAGAATCAGAAATTAGTTTAGAATCATAGAATCATTTAGGTTGGAAAAGACCTTTAAGTCCAACTGTAAATCTAACATTGTCAAGTCCACCACTAAACCATGTCCCTCAGTGCCACAGCTAAACAGCTTCTGAGTCCCTCCAGGGATGGTGACAATCACTTCCCTGGGCAGCCTATTCCAGGGCTTCATAACCTTTTTGGAGAAGAAATTTTTCCTAATAGCCAGTCAACAAGCCAAGTCTTACAACAAGCCAGTGCTGGAGCCACAACTGAAACTGAGGCATCGTGATCCTGTGCATGTCCTCAACACCTGTACTGCTGAAGAGCTTTATTGTTTGGTTGTGTGCAAGACAGCTTTGAGCTCTGCTTTCAGAGTGTGCCCTCACCTCACATCCAGTCATTTAGAACTAGGCTCAAAGAAATATTTAAAGAGATTTCTGTTCTTGGCATTTTAACTTCTAAGCCTGCCTGGAGAAACATTTGCTTTTTGCTGTCAAATTTATGTAAGATGGTAATCAATGCCTGGATTTATATCTGTGCTTTGTCAAAACTGTACTAATGGTGAAGCAGTAGTTTCTGCTAATCTGTTCTCTCTCCCACATCCATACAGCCCCACCAAGCCTATGACTTTGATTCATCTCATGTCTCCTGTCACTGAAGAATTGTCTTTAATTAAAAAAATATATCTATCCACCTAAGATGCCCAGTGACTAATAAAGACCCTGAGGAGAAGTCTAACTAGCTAGACACAACAGTGTCTAGGGAAACATTCAAAGACAATATGGATCAAAGGATATCTCTAATCAAATGATCATTAGCAGGAGCATTGTGTGTCCTGTTGCAGATCCTGACAGATCACTGTTCTTTACTCAGCTAATATACTCGATTAATCTTACTCAGGAAGCAGTGTTCCACAGCAGGCTTTAAAAGCAGGACAGTTCAGAACGTGTCAACTCATAAGGAAAGCACAGCACAGTTATTTGCTGAAGTGATAAGGTGATATTTTCTGAAGACTGGGAAAGTATAACAAAGCAAGTAAATGCCTTTTAGAACTGTGTCATTAACCAAGACTGCATGCCACATCTTCCCAAGGAGAAGGTTCCTAACAGTCAAGCACAGAGTTCAATTTATTATCACATAGTTCTATGGAAAGTCTGTAGAAAACCACCTATCAAGGAATGTATTTCTTCCCTTTATAGTCCTTTGCCCATCACCCTCCCCCATGCTCACAAGCAGCTCTTTTGTACCCACTCTTTAACAGCAGTGGCCTGACTCAAATGCAAAGCATTACAGGCAACCCCCATAAATTCCTCTGTGGATCAAGTAATCAAGTCTCTGTGAGTACTTAAAAACCCTCAAACAGCAGTGCTGAGACTGAAGTTGCTGCCTCCACAAAGGTTAAACAGGTACCCCACTTCCACACTTATCTGTTGTCTAGTGAGATTTCGTCATGTGAATGGTCTGAAGCAAGAAAAGACAGGTGGTCAGGCCCACTATGACATTTACTTTGTAACAGTACTTGAATATTTCAAAATATAACTCTGAGTCAATCTGTTTTTCTTTCTTAACAAGAAGACATTATCTAATCTTCTGGTGCAGAATGGTACACCAGCTCCTCTTTTGTGGGATCTTCTTTGTGAGTGCAGACCAAACAAACCCAAAAGTAATAAGTAATGCAAGTGTCTTTTCATTTATCTGACTGCCAGGACAATAGCATTTCTCTGAACTTTCAATCTCTCCATTTTACTAGTGCTGTACACATTCAGAGTCACATCAATAATCCTCTTGTCAGCAGAGAGCACACACAAAGACAAGAGAGCAGACAAGACAGAAACTACCAAGGGTCTCACAGGGCACTGCATACAATCTGTGGCCTCCAAGAGATACTGAAAGTTGCTGGACCGTAAAGAATGACTAGAGGAAAGGATTGGAGTATCCAGGATGCTTAAATTGGCAGAAAAATATCTGTAAAGTGGCTCAAACGTTATTGAGCAAAGGTATCTTCAGTCTCTTGAGACTTATATTAAATAAAAACACCAACTCACCCTTTGACCTGGTAAACCAGGAGCTCCAGGTTTGCCTTCCAGACCAGCCTCTCCCTTTGAAAGTGAAAAGTTTTATAAAGTTAACTGAATAAGAAAAAAATAATGAACTCTATAACCACTTCCTAGCTGCTCTGTGCTACCATTACTGCACGGCTACCTAGACAACTCTTACCTGACAATTATGTTGTCCTGTGAGCAGAGGAGAATAAGAAAACAGGATAGAGAAAAGTGACAATGCCCTGATTAAACACAGAGCACACAACTATATTTAAATTATATAATTAGAACCAGATTTACCTAGGTAATGCATCTTCACAATGCCACCAGTTTTACAACATCCAATCAATGGTGAAACACAGCAACTCAAAAGTGAGAAAATACACAGTATTTGCAAATGATACGGCAGTGACACTCTGAACTGAGATAATCCTGCAGAGCTGGGTTGGAAAGTATAACCAGAAGGAGATACAATTAATTTAAAAGTAAGAATGCTGGTGTGTATAAATTGTGTTGAAATACAAACACATGTACCCTACTCTCATTTTTCATCCACAAAACATTTTATCCAGGACCTTGTGGTGTAAAGCCAAACTCTTTTACAGTAATAGTTCTCTGACCTTCATTACATGACATCTTACAAGTTACCAGTGAGTGCCTCTGATATGGTGCGGAATGCCCAAACAGCTCTTCAGGAAGTCAAAAACAACAAAAAAAAACCCAATCAGGTTCTGCATGACAACAGCCTTGAGGCAAAGTCTGCCTCTGTGCAATGCCTGTCCTGTCCAGAGTGTCACCTCCATCCATTCAGAGTGGCCATCCACAGCAGGAGACCTCTCAGCACTGAAGAAAACAGGAGGCTGGGGGTAATGTTTCAGATCTCAGGGCATGAATCTTGTGTTAAGACACCATTCAGAGGGATACATTTTCTGGGAATTGCAAGTTGTGAGAGAAACAACTTACTGGAAGTCCAGGAAGTCCAGGTTGGCCTTGTGGTCCTCGTGGCCCAGGCTCTCCCTACAGAAATGTTTTTTTTAAACAATAGTGTTAAAAGGTCTGTAAGAAAAATTACATGGGGACATTCCTCATGTTGGCCATCCGTGCAGGAGCTATACCACCCCTGTCCTCTTAGATTCTGAAGAACTAGTGCAGAGAACAGCTGGTTTTCTCCTTAATCCTTCGGCTGCTTGAATTATCACCACTCACTAGACTGCACACAGACTGATCCACCCACAGTCAGCAGCATTTATCCTTTACTGGCTCTTTGCTTTTCAAAAGTAGTAGATCTACAAAGACACTGGGATATCCTGGATATTCCAGTCAGACTCTGTGGGTTGGGTTTGGTGGTGGAGAAAAGCAATTATTTCAAAACTCAGCTTTCACTGGCATTTCTCTCGAGCCAGCACAGCTGTGAAGGGCTTTAAAGTGCCATTTATATGATGTTTACCATTACATTAAATAGAAGTTAAATACAAACTATGCATCTACAAACACAACCCTCAAATTTAAGTCTATTTTATATGTAAGACTAACAGGCTGATGTGATGAGTATCTCTCCACCATCTGAGCGCCCAGGTTCAAAGTCAAACTCTGCATCAAACTCAAATCCAGTTTAACTTCCATACCAACACTTCCTTGGATTTAAAGAAATGTATAGCTGACACTCTGATTTACACTTCTCAGTCATAGAATCATAGAACGGTAGGGTTGGAAGGGACCTTTAGAGATCATCTAGTCCAATCCCTCTGCAGAAGCAGGTTCACCTAGATCAGGTCACATAGGAACGTGTCCAGGTGGGTCTTGAAGATCTCCAAGGAAGGAGACTCCACAACCCCTCTGGGCAGCCTGTTCCACTGCTCTCTCACCCTCACAGTAAAATTAGTCATTACTGCTGTAAATAAGTAAACTTGTGTCCTTATGGCCTGACAACACTTTTACCCACCTTACTTTTTCAAGCATTATTTTAAAGCAAAAACCTCATCTACCAGGCAATTGAGCTACATAAAAGCAACCCTGTAATGGAAGAACAGATACTGAATCTCTTACTTGCTCTCCTTTTAGGCCTTCAGTATGCACCTGCAATGAAAACTCAGAGTCATAAAGAAGGAAAAGAGGAAAGACTACATAGGATGTCAAGGTCCGATGGTCCCCCACAAAGTAATTTTTTCTCTTCTCTCCATTCCCTCAAGATGCACACGAATTGCTACAGCTCCTCAAATCCTGCTGCAGCCTAGGGGATACTTTCTATTTAAACAGCTCACATAGACACAAGGTTTGCTCAATCAGTTACCAACAAAGTTATTTGTGTAGCTGTATAAACAGTGAGAACTTATTTCATTACCTCATGAGTATCAGTAAATTAGTAAATTCCCTGAAACTTGTCTTATTTGAAATTGCAAAGTCGTACTGAACTCAGAAGGCATCATATAAATAGCAGGCTGACTTTCAACATGTGTGTGGTTCAGACCTCCCTTCAGCTCCTGGATGCAAGCCATGGTGGCTGTGACTGACATCTGTCAGTCTTTTCAGCCTGTTCTCCATCAACGTTCTGGGACTTGGCTCATTTTCAGGTTCTGTAGATGTCTTTCGAGGTCTCTTGGTAACGACTGGCACGTCACTAATTTCACATTTAGGGAGGTAAAAGGCTCTTACTTAAACAGTGGTTTGGTTTGGCTTTTTTTTCAGAGCTCTCTATTTCTTCCTCTTTTGCTTTTATTGGGTTTTGTGAAAGTAAAAGCAATACTCCTCAACTGCTTTAATACCAGTCCCTGCAGAACTCAGTTGCAGACCTCCCCTCTGCATATTTTGTGATAAATCTTTGGGGTAAATCACCTCTTCATATAGAAAATACATTAGACAATCTGACATCCCTGCTAGTGACGTCTCTGGGGTCATTGAAGGCATTGCTGAAGGCAGAGAGGTGCACAAACGTATATAATTCTTATACCACAGGAAAGATCTGTTCCCCTCTCCTATTTTCTTGGTTTACCTTTTATCAATGCTTTCCTGATTTCAGCACACCAGCTACTATTTGTATCATATTTCACTAGGACTTTCACACATACAATACAATAAAAGACTATTCTATGATTATTTCTCCTGATCAGAAACAGCCTTTTTATCTCCCTTCCCAACTCTCACATCCAGTCCATGACAAAGGCACTCAGTAATTCAGCTTACTTCTGAACTTTAATTTGATTTTATAACTTTCACAGGCTCTTATTTGCAATGGCCACGAGGCATCAACTCAACCAGTGTCCTGGAAACCACACAGTCCTATCACAGCATTACTCTCTGATGCACCTGAGGCAATCCTTTCATTGCCTCTTCAAGTTCAATCCAATCAAGTCAAAATGTCCCAGAATTGTGGCAGTGAATCTCCTTGTTAGAACCTATCACTTGCCTTCTTCACAAATCTTCACCACCTTAAATATTACTTTATTTAGAAAAAAACAACTTTTAAGAACATCTCTCATTTAGTCATACCCTCATACTCCCAGATTTCACCTTCTCTTCTCATTCAGTGATGCCTACTGAGAAAGAGAAAGCTAAAAACAATTCTTACTGAAGAGCCAGGCAATCCTGGAAGTCCTGGTTCACCCTGCAGGGAACATGAAAGCTATTAAAAAACATAGCAGAGAACACAACACAGCACAATCCATAACACAAAGCAAAAGCAAACCTCTGAGTATGTTCTCCAACTGCTGTTATGAATTCTTACTTTCAACACTAGCCTGTAATTAATAGTCTTGAACATACAATTCCAATTAACTCTGTTTTCCTCACATTGGAGAGGAATACATGTAGAAACTAGTTGTGTTCTGTGTTACTGGGATGTTACCCATTGATGTGAACGACATTTAGTGACTGAAATGAATGATGCACTGGATGCACTGGAATATTAAATTTGAGCTTCAAAAATCTTATGATTGATTCATATAGATGACACAAATAAACCTGACTGATGCTCTTAACAGCACCTGCAGGATGGACACTAAGGGGTCAAAATGCTTTCATTTGCAAATATAAAGTAAGAAGAGTACCACTTTCCCCAAGTCATTTTGTAGAGCAGAATCACAGTGTATTAGCAGGGTACTGAGATGCCATACCCTCTCTACACAATTTATTGCCATCCAGGCTATCAATTTGTTTCAGTATATGTTTTTCCAGCAGTGTCCACTATTTTGCAGATTAATGCAAAAATTATTATATAGCTTCCTTTCATACTCTATTTACTCATTACTCACTTAGGTCTCTAAAGGACACATCATATCTTTCATGCTATTCTCTCTTAAGGTAAGTTAAACTATTATATTCTAAAGAGAGTGCATACTCTGGCAGAAGGACTGAAGAGACACACATCAGGTGCACTAAAGGTAATGGAATAAGTAGCTAAATATCTTCTGGAAGCACTAAATACAACCATTTCAGAGATATGGATGAAGTGTGAACTCAACACTGCTTTCTACTGCACACATGGTAAAGCACAAAAATCTTGTTGCCTATGACCATGGTGGATATTTCCTACTTGTAGGTGCTTCTGAAACCCACAGCTGTTGAATCTGAGTAGGAAAGTAATGGGAAATAGATTTGTTTATGATCTCTGCACTTTTGAATAAGGCTTACTGCCTTATCTGGAAGAGAATAAGAGAAAGAAAATACAGAACTGGGCATGCCTTTCCATATATCACAGAATAGTAGAGGTTGGGAGGGATCTCTAAAGATCATCCAGTCCAACTCCCCTGCTCAAGCAGGTCTGCCTCGATCAGGTCACACATATGCCAAAGAACAAGGTAGGAAACATCAGAACCACATAGTCTTATCTATCAGAGAAGGAAACATAAAGCTGTCCTGGAAACTCTAACAACTTCACAAAATAATGAAGCCAAAATGGCTGCTGAGAGCAGGGAATAATTATTTCGCAGGTAAAAGGGCTGGACTCATTTGATTGGTACTTTCTGAGCCAATGTGGGATCTCCTGGGTCAGAAAACTGGCATCTGCACAACATATTGACATTTCTATCCACTTTTCTTAGGTGAGGAAGATTTCCTGAGTCATGTTACTCTCTACTTCCTCTACTTCCACTATGAGGATTAAAGCAAGAGTAGAGGAGCTATAACCAGACACAATTTAACACTCATATATACTCACTTCACATTGAAGCAACATCAGAAAGTGTTAACATTTAAACACACACAAGCTTCACTTACAGACAAATAAGAAAAAATACTAGGCCATCAGCCCTGATATTTCCAGCACTGAAGCCCAAGGAGGAATTAACAAATGCACATCCCACCCCAACTCACCTTTTCTCCTTTGGTCCCACTGGCACCTGGAGGGCCTGGGCTGCCAGCAGGGCCCTATAAACAGGTGAAATAGAAAGAAAAATCTTTGGTTTATACATTGCAGGTCATTAATTGCACTTCTCTTAAAGTACAAAAAGAAAAAAATAAGAGTGGAGGTTTGAGTACTGGCAGCACAAACAGTTATGTCCCACTGCACTGAGGTAGGAGCTAATACAACTCGGGAAGCTGTTCTGGCTTTACTGCAGGAAGTAGAAGGATGGAGATGCCACAGCAGCCATGATAACAGCAAATCTATTTCAAATGGCTTGGAGGGTTTGGACTTCAGGCTTGTACATCAGTGTCAAACACAATATTTAGGGTAAAATTTGGCCAGGAAGATTTACCTACTGCTAGATGTCTAGACATGAAATAGAAAAAAAACACCTACAGAAAAATCCACTTCTATAATAAAGTGTCACTTGGAGAAATTGTTCCTTAGAAGTAGTAAACAAGCAGCATCCACCTTCCCATCCCTCTGCAATTTCTCACTTAATCTACATTTGCTGCAAATATAAACCAGACCTGTAAACAATGTAATGGGCACAGTGAACAGAGCTCATTGTGATTGCAGTGCTGCATCTAGCACTGGAAGACATTTCCATCTTATAAGGATAGTGATAAACACTAACTAGACAAGTACTTCTCAGTACAGGGTAAACTGTGAGAGCAGAGAGAAAGCAATTATTAACTGTCAAGTCCCCCATGGAGATGTAGAAGAATATTTAGTGCAATAATGACATCTCACTGAGAGGAAGATGCAGATTCAACAGATTAAGATTGCTAACGACACTATACCTTGTCATCTAAACACAAAAGATGTGTCTGATACAGAAACAAAGACATTTCGTGACAAAATCAAGTTGAAACTCTGGCTGCTAAAAGAGCAAGAGCAAGGCACTCAGGCAGCACATGGCTGCTGTGCTTGTAACTCATGTCCAGGTCAGTCCCCAAGCAGCTGCTTTGTCCGTGGGAGCTGCAGGATCAGCCACCTGATGATGAACAATCCTGAGCATCTGACAGGCAGCTGCTCCACCTCTGCAACTGCAAAATGTGCCTCCAAAGAATCCTTTCAAGAGAGGGAATGAGCAAGGAGTAGTAAATACAATGCAGATGCAGCAGACTGGAGGCTTCAGGATCAAGGGGGGCAATGATTGCTGCATAGCTTTTGGCAAATTACTTTGTAGCCTCTGCTTCTTTCTCTCTCCTTTGCTATTTAAGGCCAAAAGATGCTAGAGAGCAAAGGATGCCTCTCATTAGGTGTCATACCCTGAGTAATGAAAACAGTCTTGTGGGGTCTACAGATAAAAGTCTCAGACAAAGCATTATCTGTCTAATCTGCAGAACCGTACTGATCTTTTAGACAATTTTCTGGTTTCATCTTCTCTTAAAAATGTAAATACTTCCAAGACTTTCTTATTGAAAACAAACTAAATATATTAAATCCAGTTATCTCCTTTTTCTGTTGTGGGAAAGAAAAGGAGTTTATAAAAATCATGCTTAAACAATTTGATTTTTATATGTGATTCCTTATGTCTTTAATGAAAATTAAGTCAAACATGTAACCTATCCTGTTTAAAGGACTGGCATTTCCTTCAATTGTATATTGCATTACAACCTCATTCTAAAACCAAGGAAGCAAAAACACCTGTGCCAGTGAAGATCCTTAGAATAAGGAGTACAAAAACAGCTGATGCAGCAGAGTCCTACCATAATCCAGCAGCCACCCAGGATAAGTCTCAGTTTTAGAGACTTCCACTCATTTCAAAGAAAAGCCCACAGTTGCTGAGTATTTGCCATGTACCTGTTTCCCCTCTGCACCAGGCTTTCCAGGGAACCCATCTAGGCCTTGCTGTCCCTGGAAAAAGAAGAGAAAGAATCACTTTAACTTAAATCCACTGTGTTTATTTTACCATTCTGCAAGAGAAGTCCCTATTATCTATTCCAAGAGTAAGGAAGAGCTAAATTCAAGTCAGATCAGTAAAGAGAATGGCTAAAGTCCCCACACCTGTACTATGACAAGCTGCTGCAACCAGAAGCAGTTGTGTTCTAGCTTTGTATGTCAGCATCCTTCCTCTGCCAGCTGAGGTGAGTTCATGTAAGCTGGGCAAAGAGCATCAGGGACATCATCAGCCTAAAATAGCTCTTAGAAATATAATGAATTCCCGATCCAGCAATAGTATTTTCACTCAGTTAAGAAAAACTTTTTCACCTTTGCTTTCTGTAACCTGGGGAAACAATTAATCTCTTCCTATATGTCTTGAGAGTTGGGACAGTCCACAGGCAATCTATTTGACTTTTAATACCTGAAAATACCTTTTTTTTTAATCCCTCTGTACCTAAACCTGACTTTTTTTTTGCTACAGTTTCAGACTAGTACATCTCTCCCTAACCCCCCAAAGAGAACAGACTGTTCTTCATCTTTACAATGGCCTTTTAGGTATTTGAAGACTTACAAAATTCCACTTTCAAGCTTCTCTAAACAACCTCAATAGTTTCAACTTTTCTCCATGGGTGTGTTGTTCAAACCTCTGATCATTTTTGTTCCCCTTATTTGTGCTCTAATTTGTCCCATTTTCCCAGGTCTTCACATGTCTCTCAGTGTCATCTTCTGCTACAGCAGATGATGTTTTCATGACATTTTTGAATGCTGACCCTGACCTCCATCGTATGTCCACCTTCAAGCTTAACATCATCTGTATTTTATAATCCAGGTCCTTGATAGAGATGACGACTAAATCAAAGACATAACCCTGCTGAACCTCACTTCTCTCTTACACATTGTGTCCCTGGTCCATTCCAGCCTCTGTAGTTTAGAAGTCTTTAAAATGGGCACTTTATATTACTCTGTAAGATGCTGAAACCTCTCTAAAAGGAAGCACTGGTTCTGCTTGGATCTTGCACACACGGCTGAATATGAATTACCAAATACAAACACACAGTGCCACTTTTAACATAAATGTACATGTCAAAACAAATTCTGCAAGTACAAGGAATTATAGCAAATGACTAGTTTTACACTATTCTTTTAATATTGAAGACATTTTGATTCTGGTTACTAACCCCTAGGATCCCTGTTAGATCCTTGTTACTATCTGCAAACCCACACTTAAGTCATTGCATTCAATCAGTTCCTTTTAAAAACTACAGTGATTCAGCAAGTAAGAAATGGATTTGCAAATCCATTTCTTTCTTTCCTCCCTTTAGAAAGTTAATCAATCTTGTGACATAAATGTTATTTCAAAATTATGTATGTAAGGAATGAAGTTAGAGAGACCTGTACCCTACAGAAAGCAGATGAAAACTTCCAGGCACCTTGATCTGCTTACTTTTGGGGTGACACATTAATGATTTCCTTTGCACTGACTAAACTGCAAGGACTCTGAATTGGAGTCTTTCAGTAAGAAACAGTCTGGTGGGTTACTGACAAAACGTGTAGTGTATTCTCAGGAGAATTTTTAACACTCATACACTGCAGCAACGAGTACTTCACACATGCTGTTCTAGCTGACAAAACAGAAAAAGTGTCAATGTTCTTACTGCTAGTAATAGGGGCTGGAAAAGGCAAATGTATTTTTTATACAAATGCATACAATAAAGCTATTTGAAAGCTCTGCAAATGCTTGTGCTTTCAGTTGCTTCTTCAGCAAAATCTGTCATCAATATTTTGGATTAATCCTTTTTTCCATCCTTTAAAAAGGCTACTGAAAGAAAGGGTTGAGGTTTTTTTTTCCCAAAGAAAGAACAAATACAACATAAGTTTTATTGTTATATTTTCACTCCTTCTCTCCTGTGCTCTATTGGGGTTTTTTCCTGCTTCAGACCAACAAAATGGTGAAAAGATATAAGCAACCAGGGGATATCCCAGCTCCACAGAAACTTTAGTGCTGGTTTCTGACCTCTACCAGTTAGAAAGTGTAACTCTTTGTCAGAAAAATTATTTCCCAAGAGTTTGCATAGCCCTGAAAAAGTCTGAAGGAGATCAAACCTACTGCACAGAGGGACCTGACAGCAGCAGACCAACCCTGCTTCCTCCTGACTCGAGCTTTTCTCCAATACAGCAGACAAGGACTTACAGGATGGACACATGCTTATGCAGCAAAAGCAATGCCCCATGTCACATTGAACTGCTGTATGTGCCTAAATTAGCATGCCAGGTATCACACAGGTGTGTGGTTATGTCAGCAGGGAAGTGCATCATGCTCACCTCTGCAGTCTGCCCTGGGGTACGCAGCGAGCCCACAGGATGCAAAAGGACACGAGATCTCACCCATATTGTGCAGTGCTTCTCCCAAAGTGCAGGTGGAACTGACACTACTGGATCTGGGAACCTGATTATGGCACCTCAGTATTTACATCTGAGCTCCCAGGATACAAGAATGTAGCAGCAAGATGTATTATGGGACGTTTAGCCTTGATTTTTTGGATACTAGGGTTCAGGTTTGATAGACCAATACTCAGTGCATGGGTTAGGGCTTTCGTCTGATATGATAAACAGTTTTCTCAGGCACAAAAAACCCTCCAGGTTGCGTAGGTGTCAGTAGTCAAGTTACAGACTGAAGAGCAGACAAGGAAATATTTGGCCCGCCGAGTTTACACCCACTGCTTTCACAGCAGTACTGACTGGGAGAAGTGAAAGCAATGGCAGTGGGTGCTCTGAGACCATCATTAAGGCCTGGAAAAATACCAAGGCACAATTGTTGTAGCAGAGATCTGGCTGCTCCAGAGACAAAGAAAAAAATAAAAGGAGCTCTAATTGTGCATTTCCTTTTGATGAAACAAAACCTAAATTCATTTCTTCCCCACTTTAATCTTCCTCTAGCTTAGTCAGCTGCCTGCCCCCACACAGATTCAGCTTCCTCTCTCATCACTGTGATGTCAGAAAGATGGATTTTCTTCCGGGAGCCAAATATTCCATCAGATTAGACAACCTGTCCTGTGGAAAAGCAGTGGAGGCACTGGCTAGACAAAACACACTGAGCCAGTGCTGCAAAGGGCTGAGGCAGAAGCACAAGGAGGACAAAGCATTACCCAGCCTTTTGCTCCAGCTGTGGCAGAGAGAAGAGGGAATAAGAAATGTGGTCGTGGCTACTTCACTATAAACAACAAAATGGATGCTGGGAACAGGTATCTTAACACATGGTAAAGCAAAACACAGGATCTCACACAAAGGGTCTATTGATAATTCCTTTTGCAGTAGGCAAAAGCTTGGTGTGAATATCTGGGTTTAATCTCCAGAAGGAGATAGAAAGTGAGAAATGGGAATAAGGCCCCACTAGCAAACTAGTAACTCCCTTCTTTGCACAAAGACATGCAGCCAGATATCACTAAAGACAGCTGGAACACAGACAAAGCTGTCAGACTGGTACCAAGACATTCCTGTCTCAGGACCAGCCCGAGGCATAAGCAAGACGAGGCATTGCTCAGGGCTACAAGCTACTCAGAGATTGTAAGAAAGGTCCTGCTGCCTCTTTTGCCTGTATGAGAAAGGGAGTGACTTGGATCTGACTGAGAGCCTGGTGATGCCCCATCTCCAGCTGCTTGCTGGGGCAAAGGAGCAGGCCAGCACCTGCTTCTCCTGGCAGGGACAGCAACATGCATTTTTGATGGCATTTCTGGAGAGGCTTGAGCACTTCCTGGCAGGGCTGCAGCCAGTGTGTGCACATCTGAGGTCCTTGGAACACTAAGAGCAAAATGAAATAATAAAGAGACTTTGTGTCTGCCCAGCTCTCCCTTTAAATGCTTATTCCAGGTATAATAGACACTTGGTCTCTTTCTTGAACCATAAATGTGGTTCAAATCTCAGAGTGTCATGTCATGTGCTCTGTAAAGCAGATGTTCCCAGGCAGGCTAGAGCAGAGCACTGGGAAAGACCACCAGCTGGATGAAGCCTTTAACATACAAACTACCTGGTACTTCCTACTGCTGAGCTTATGGTGAGGGGAGAAGACAGAAGAATAGAGAGTGGGATAATGTGAACAACTGCAGTGAGCTGGGGAAATGCTGGTCAGCAGCAGTTGGTGGTCATTCACAGCTCTCAGGTGGTGCACACACTGTGGACTCCCCACTAGGTCTCCCCAGTAGCATACCTTCAGTCCTGTCTTCCTTTGTGTCCTCCATCAGGGTTACACACAGCAAAGCCCCTAAATATGTGTTTACCAGATAGCAAAGGTCTGTAAAACCTTCCTGGTACTTCCATGGGAAACCATTCCCAGATAGCACTGTGAGGTGCAAGTACAGTGAGCAATCTCCATCATCAATCATCTTCCAGAGCTACTGACCTGGCAGCCCACCCCATCTAACAAGTAAAGGCAGCAGGAATACCTTGTCTCCTCGTGTTCCCTTTTCTCCTCTTTCTCCTTGTAGACCCTAAAAATAAAAAGAGATCGTAAAGCTCAATCCAAACAGAGGCATAGTTATCTCCTCTAGTTAGTCACCAAATCACTGTGCACATCTGCACAATCTATTCAAGTGGACCTCAAGGACATTTTTGCATATTGCCAGTCCTCAAAGTTGGCCACAAGCATGGCCTGAGCAGACTCTCAGAGCAGGGATGACCTGTGGGCCCAAGAACGTCTGTAATATTATATGGCCTGCAGGCACATACCCCTCCTGCCAACAGCAGTGTGGAAGGACAGGGAGCACACCACAGCTGCAGATGGTCTGGAAAACAACCAATGCTCTGCATTTTTCATGTTGCTCGTAAACAACGAGGACTTAGGTAGAGGATGATACCCATAGAAAAAAAATCTATCACATAAATGAGGAAGAATGTTCATTCCTGGTGGTTTTGGATGTGGTAGCTAGGCAGACAGCAGCTACCTCTGAGAACTGGCAAATGTTAGATAATCTCTGTTCTGGAGGCCCAAGTACATTTTTGTGTTGTGAATCCAGTGCCAGCATTCATCTGAACTGCATGATTCATCTCCTCCCAGGTACACCAGAACCATTTGCTGGGACTTACTTTGATGAAAGACACAGGCTGACACAGGCAATCGACTCAGTGGACAGGAATGGATTTCACTCTCCCATGGCATGGCAAGCACCTTGTATTTTACCTTTATTGTAGCAACTGAGCAACCAGGGAGATGAATATATTCAGCCAGTAGAGACCTCTTTAAAACTGTCAAAGCTCAAAATGCTTCTTATTCTAAGAATATATTAGCATTTAAACTTCAAATTACTTTATACTATAGTGACCTAATCGAAGTTCACCTGCTTTAGCAGGGGTATTGGACTAGATGATCTCTAGAGGCTCATTCCAACCCCTACCATTCGATGATTCTGTGCACAGATTTCCATACTGCAAAGAAATAACCCTGTTATTTCCAAAAATCAGATGGCCGAAGGCTTAAAAACATTGACTCTGTTATAACTGTGAGGATCTCACATAGACTCAGTAGGTGATCATTGTCTTGGTCCTCCCCAGCAGCCCAAGCCAAATGTCAATCTTATGAAAGAAATGGATAGGACTTTGAGTAATGTTGCACCATGAGTGCTTTGCTTCTCACACAAAAAAAAGTGACTCAAGGAGTAGGAAAGAAGTGTTCTCATATCTTTCTCTGTTTCCTTCATTAACATAGCAAGAGTCTTTCACATGGGCAGGTAAGACAACCCTCATATTCATTTAATAATCTTTAAGCCAAATACAATTCAGCCTTAGACTACACAGGGCAATAACATGCACCTGAGCAAAGACAGAAGTGCTCAAGCTCTTCTGAACACATTAGACCCCTTTGTAGTAAGTTGTAGAGCAAATCTTTGTCAGGCACTAGTAAATCCTTCGGTGCCTGGCATGGCTGGTATGCCACTCAAATGCTCTGAAGTATAGTCATAGAACCATAGAAAAGCTTGTGTTGGAAGGGAGCTTTGAAGGTCATCTAGTCCAATACCCTGCAAACAGTAGGGACATATTCAAATAGATCAGGTTGCTCAGAGCCTCGTCCAACCTGACCTTGAGTGTTTCCAGGGATGGGGCATCAACCACTTCTCTGGGCAACCTGTGCCAGAGTTTCATCATGCAGTGTAAAAAAAATCTCTTCCTTATATCTAGGTTAAATCTACCTTATTTTACTTTAAAACCATTAGCTCTTGTCCTACCACAAAAAGCCCTGCTGAAAAGTCTGTCCCTATCTTTCTTATGAGCCCCCTTTAAGTACTGAAAGAACACAATAAGGTCTTCCTGAAGCCTTCTCCAAGCTGAACAACCCCAACTCTCAGTTTTTCTTCCTAGGAAAAGTACTCCATACTCATGATTATTCTTGTGGTCTCCTCTGGACCCACTCCAACAGCTCCATGTCTCTCTTGTGCTGGAGCTCTCAGAGCTGGACACAGCACTGCAGGTGGGATCCCATTAGAGCAGAATTGAGCACCGTTGACCTGCTGCCCATGCTGCTTCGGTTGCAGTTGCCTTCTGGGCTGTAAGGACACATTGCTGGCTAATGTCCAGCTTTTCCTCTGCCAGTACCCCCAAGTCTTTTTCAGCAGGGCTGCTTTCAATCCCTTCATCCCCCAGCCTGTACTGACATTAGGGGTTGCCCCAACCCATGTGCTGAACCTTGCACTTGGTCTTGTTGAACCTCATGAGGTTTGCACAGGCCCACTTCTTGAGCTTGTCCAGGTCCCTCTGGATGGCAGAACTCAATTTATCTTGATCTTGCTGTCTGTGCATTCAAGGCAGGTTTGTCCTCTGTGCTCAAAGGCTATTTCCTGACAGTTTTGAAAAGATGATTGGAATCTTGCTGAGAGGTGATATTTTTCTTGTTGTTATGATGAAGTTTTCAAGTGCCATATAAATGGTGCATCAACACAGACCAAAGCAATTGCATTACAGTGGAAGCATCACAAAATCACCAGCTCTTATCTCAGTAACCAAGTCATTTCCATTGACATCTCTCTTCCAGCGACAGGTCTGTTCTCATTTAAAGAATTCAGAAAGAACTCAATTGAGTCAAAAAACTGTCACTGTTTGGGCATAGCACAGGTAAGTGGTTAGACATAACCTATACTGCTTAAGAATAAGGAAACCATATATTTAGGCAAAACACACTGAAAAAGCAGAGAAGGTTTCCAGAGTGTTAAAAATGTAACAAGAGCCGTGACTTACCGGTGCACCTACGTAGCCTTTAATTCCTGGAGGACCCTGTTTTCCCTCGGATCCCTGGCAAGGAATTGAGATACAGTAAAACACCAGAATTTGTTTCACAGAAAAGACTCAGAATAAATCAGTTATTCAGAAATGTAGGTTGTACTCCTGAGCTCACTGGGAGCTGTTGAAGCTTCTCAACTGCCTCAGCACTAATACAGAAAGCAATATCTGCCTTTCCAGCTACTTACCCAAAGTAACACCCCAGTGTTTTCTTCTGTCCCCAGCACTCAGACATTAACAACTTTCATCCTTCTGCTTTCAGTCTTGCCTTGCAAAGGCAATCTGTCCCATACAAGTTCCTCTACAGCTTGTTTCAGAAGTTTTGGCAATGTCAGTCATTTGCCTGTCATGTGCAGGGCGACTGAACTGTCTTGGCTCCTGAGCACAGTGTTGGTGGAACAAAGCTCAAGCATACACTGCTGCAAATGCTGCAGCAAGGGCCATATCCCACCATAAAAGAACAATAGACTTCAAAATGTTAAATATTCTTAAGAGTAAATGAAAATAAACTGATAAGAACCATATCCTCCAATGTTAACTTTCAATGTAAGTGGCAGACATGGCACTTATGGGTCAAGCACACTTCAGTAGTCCTTCAGCTGGTTGCACACTGTCCCTGGAGAAGGTAAACTGAAATGAATAGCATTTTCCTTGCCTGCAAATGGTCTGATTCCTCACCTGAACAGCCTCAGCCCTCAGAGCCATGACACGGAGACAGCTTGGGCATGGCAAGTTGACTGTGAGAACTGGTTTGGCATCATCTATTTGACTGATCATTCTCTTACTTATCTCACTTTCCCCTCTTTCTCTTAGGTAGCTACCCCCGGTATTGAGTGGCTGCACTGGGTAAGGCTTCAAAACAGATCAAGATCTTTTTTTTAAATCATTCCTACATTTCATAGTAACAGATGCTTCTTATTTAAAAGAACATTAAAGATGCAAGCTGTGTTTGCAGTGAATTGTTAGCAGAACTCAGGCTTTTTTTGTCCCAATGCAAGTGCCCAGGAGGCCAGTCACGTCACACCATCGTTTACACTTCCCTTAGTCCAAATGACAATCTCATTTGGAGTTGCCATTAAGCACAGACCTGGCAGGCTAACTGTACTTGGCTAGAGTTTCACCATCATTGTATGGAATGCATTGCCAAAACTGTCCCCTCACTCTGCCAGAGAGAATTTGACTTGCTAAAGCAGATGAAGCTGTGCCCTGAAGCTTGTGAGCAGTTCATAAGCCCAGCTGTAAAGTGGCTGAACCTGTGTTAAGTAGAGAAGCAAATCACATAGCAAACTAAATGGGGAGATTTAAAAACAGGTTAACGTGACCTGGGCTTAAGCACAAGCAACAGTGACTCTGGGATCTCTCATCAGGCATCTGAGGACCTCGTCAAGGTCAGGAAGCAGTGCAAGTCCTCTAATGGCAGAGGGAGAGCAGCAGACGTGCACTTAAATCTCCCTTCAGCCTGCACAAAAATACCAGGCAAAACCCCTACAGAAACAGAGGCCTGCTGCAAGTTGGCCAAAGTGTCAAGGTCCATCTCAGTACTGTTACATGAAATGTGGTTATAATGCTCAGCAAAAGTTACAGATAGAGAAACTGAGTGTGTCTGGATGAGAAGACGTGCTGATCCCACTCCAGGCCTGTGCTGAGATCATGTCTGGTAAACCAGAGAAGTGTGAGACCTTCGACAGCTGAAGCAAATAAGAAGGAAATTTGTCAAACTGAAACTCTTACCTAATTCTTTATATTTCAAAGGCTTGACTATTTTCCCCTGTCCCTCTGTTTTTTCCATCAAGAGCAGATAACTGTCAGTTCAGATGGGAATGCTGTAGCTATGTCAGTGCCGTAACAATGACAGTCACGGAAAAATCTCTTTAACCTTTTATTAAAGGTACAAGAAAAAAACGAAGGAATAGGTTGAATATTTGCTGCAGAATTTTACAGACTAAAGGGCCTGGTCTTTGTTTCACTGCTATAATATAATATGGGAAGAAACCTGAGCTCTGATCTCATTTCTCTGGACCCACTCAGTCCTTTAAATTAATTTGCCAGGTCCCACGTACTCATGTGGCTGCTTTCTCTACTGACCAGTGGATATTTTTTGCCATCTCAGACTACTGTGGTATGTTCTATAATCAGAAGCTCTAACACAAGGCTGACTTGGAGAGCTCTTACTTGCTTTTACCAGAATCATAGAATGGCAGTGGCTGGAAGGGATCTTTAGAGATCATCTAGTCCAATCCCCCTGCAGAACCAAGTTCACCTAGATCAGGTCACACAGGAACATGTCCAGGTGGGTCTTGAAGACCTCCAAAGAAGGAGCCTCCACACCCTCTCTGGGCAGCCTGGGCCAGGGCTCCCTCACCTTACAGGGAAATAGTTTTTCTTATGTTTCAATGGAACTTTTTGTGTTCCAGCTTCATCCCATTACCCCTTGTCCTGTTGCTAGATACCACAGAAAAAAAGGATGCTCCAACCTCCTGACACCCACTATTTAGATATTTGTAAGTATTAGACATCCCCCCTCAGTCTCCTCTTCTCTAGACTAACCAGCTTTTAGCCAGTAAGATCATACATCCTTCATGGTAAGCAAAGAAGTTGACTCATCAAGTTTGATGAAAAAGGAGAAAAAAACCACCAAAAAGGCAACACATTTTAACAATGAAGACTGAGCTAGAAGCAATCTTCGCTGAGCAGCAAAGGCGGTAAAACTGGAGATGACATATCAAGGCTATTTCATTCCTGTAACCCATAGATGTACCCTAATGAGCTCATCCTCCAGGATGTTACTTCTGTGGACTTAGGTCTTATTACCAAAAGTCTGAAGGACCCTTATCTGTGCTACTGGAAGCTTCTCACAATTAAATGAGGTCTGTAAAAGCTGCAAGGCATCTCTTTAAAAGAAAGTGCTGGCAATTCCTACTCAGACAAAAGACTGGAAATCCCTCAGCCCAACAGCTAAGCCAGGGGGAGGCTGTTTTCCTTGGTGTGGCTCAATGCAAATGAAGACGGATTGAGCCGGGACAGATCACGTCCCAACCAACCAGAAAAACTGCAAGGTTTTCCCCATGGAGCCTGGTGTAAAGGCCAGACCCACTGTATTGACGCTGATGATTTTAAATAAAAAGAAATGATCTGGCAAAAAGCAATCATTAAAACAGTCATTCCTTTGCAGCCCAGTGAGGTGACTGGGTTTTACACCGAGGCATAAAGGAGTGTGAGTTCCTATTTTAGATTTTAAAGCCCTGTCAGCAAAGTCAAGATCGTTTCTTAAAATAGCTTAGGCCACAATCTAGCTCAAGGACACTGCATTGTAACCAGCACATCCACTGAAGTAAATAAAAGTCACTGGGAAAGCACACAACTGCCTCAAGTTAGCCACTGCAGCTGAGAGGCTGGGCTTAGCAGCTCTCACCTCCTTCCTGCGGGCACTTGGCACACCTTCAGGCCCAGCCCCATCAGCATCTATCCTGCCCACTCCTTATTGCTGACCTTCTATTCAGCATTACCTCATTACCTGTCTCAACTACACATGCCTGATGATTCTGGTGGAAAATATGGAGCACATTCCAGGATCAAGCCCTTCTGAAGGTAGATGTGGATGTCCTCAGTTTAGCTTGGTTAGGAAAATTTTGGCAAAGCAGGAATGAGGAACTTCATACCACAAGGAGCATTGTATAGCCTACTGGTCTGAAATTCCACTATAGGAAACATGCAAGACAGAGAGAATTTGTGTATTTGTTTTTATGATAGGAGAGATGCAGCTAACAGGTATTTGTGGGTGATGAATACAGTTTATTTCATGCACTCCTAAATACCACTGATGGGCAAAATGGTACCCAGAGTACCTCCACACAGCTCAGCCCAACCCATCTTTACAGCTGTCATTTATCCCCATGCAGCTGCCACAATCGCTTTGTGTTGCTGAAGGCACTATGGCTACCATGGAGAACTGTATTAGTATTTCCACTAACCCACAAACACACCATTAGTTCCCATACTCTCCGGATGAGACTTTAAGACGTGATGAAAGCTTCTCTGCATGATATTTTTGAGAAAGCTCCATAGCTGAGGAACCCAGAAGGACTGCTACAAAATGAACTGCTTCACTGAGACCTCTCAGAGCCAAGTCACAATCAGGACTACATTTGGAAAGGGGTTCAGTTACTCAACTCCTACTTGAGGCCAAGGGCTTACTGAAGACATGAAGCAAGGCTTTTGTGTTCCTAAAAAATATGTCTCCTTCACCCTCTCTATCTTCTGTTGATTGAAAAAAAAAGGTATTTCTCCTTTTTACATACCTTGCCTACTTGCTGATGCCTTAGCAGACCCCCTGATGAAAGTAAGCATTTTGAGTTTCTTCATTCACCAGTGAGAATATCAATAGTCTTTAACAAAAAGTAATTCAAGGAACCCATCCATAACAAAAGTTAGTAAAAAAACATATATCTATCCCTGTAAAGAAGAAATTGGAAGCTTACCTTTGGACCTGCTGGCCCAGGCAGTCCAAATGCTCCTGGCTGACCTGGTTCACCCTAAAAGTAACAATGATATTGGTAGTATATGTTAATCTTTTATGTATAAAGGGTAGGGTGGGTCAAAACAGTCATTATATACAGCTTTAGGAATGCATGACCTATCCAATACCTACAGTCCTCAGTACCACTATCCAGAGATCTGAAAGTTTGCAGTGTGTTATCCTCACCAAAATAAAAGCAGAAAGAGACAAACCAAAAACTGAAGCAGCTTTTCATCTGGTCTTGAAGTACTACCTAAGTAGCAAGAAATGAGACCCTTGTTGTGAATAGCTTGTAGCAACTACAAACATGGATTCCTTGGAGGTAAAATGCATATTTTCTTTAATGTTGACTTTGTAGTGCAATAAACACATCCTGTAAGAAATTATGTTGCTGTCTGGGCTCAGACTATTGCCACGTGTAATGTGACGTGATGTGATGACGTTGCATCAGTTTTGGAAGCTGCTTGGGAAAAATATCACATTTTTTCCAAAGTGGGACAGGTGTGGCACAAAGCAAAAAGGTGTGACAGGAAAGAGCTTGTCTGCTGCCTACCACTACTTTTGTGTATGCCTGACTTTCCAAAGAATCCTTTCTCCAAGTTCCTCCAGTCACCACCAAATGATTGTGGTCAGCGACAGTGAAATAGATGGTAAATATCCACCATCAGGATGAAAGCCATGTAAAGGGATGGTGAACAAGTGGAAAAAGTTCTGAAACACACTTACATGAGTTTCTGGGAAATGTGTCTGTTGTTTTACGCCTCAGCTATAGTCCTCTTAAAGGCAATATTTGGTATGCTTTTGAGCCAGCCCTGCACTTCTTCCTTTGCTCTTACCTTTTAGCAGTACAGGAGAGGAGCTCACATCCTTCTGTGACTGATACACCTATTTCTCTCACCCCTGTCTGTTGTGGAAGCACTAGATGATGCCCTGCATGCCCTGCTGTCTCCATTAGCTAATGACTCTGCCAGACTTAAAACAAATGGCCAAACTGTGCAACTATTAACCAACGCATCCGCAGCAGTGGGTCCCAAACCACAGGCTGCCATGACTGCTCCCTTTCCCATCTTAATGAATGGCAGCAGAGCTGCCCCAGGAGCCTCCCAGGATGGCTAATCCATATGACACCTGCCATCACTGCAGACATGAGAGGGAGACTTCTGGGGCTATTAACCTCCTACCATTTGTTTCTGCTGCTCCTAAAATGGCCAAGACTTTTCCCAAGACATGCTCCACTCAATACAGATTGATTTCCACTGCCTGCCTTGCATTGAAAGGCAAGGATTACAAGGGAAGAACAAAAAGGCTTACAGCTTCTCCTTTTGCTCCATCCTTCCCAGGGGGGCCAGGTAAGCCCAGGGACCCCTGTAACAACAGAATTATCATCAGTGCAATGTTAACACCCATTGCAAGTGCAAGGACATGGGTAATGCATCAAGACTAGAATAAGGAATGAGAAGATTCATTTAAATGTAAACATTTGTTATTGACAATCTCTGGAAGAGCTGTTCCTCACATTAACACACTATGGCCATTGATGGGCTATTAGTGAGGAAGCAGACACTTAACTCATTTAAGAATAAATTAACACAAAAGCTCGGCAGTTAATTAGACACGCAAGGATTGAGTCATCTTAATATCATCCTCCCCTCAGTCTCTGTCCATTGTCTAAAAACATGCTGTTTTGTCACTAAACATTCATTTATTTTTCAAATTCCATGCTTGCACAGCATCCACCCGAAAGCTCAGAAGCCTCCCAGCAATAACTATACCACACAGAAATAACGAGCCCAAAAGCAAACAGAAAAACTCAAGTAGCCCTCAGGATCTGCCCTGGTCACTGGGATGTGAATCTCAGAGCCATGAATGTGCAAAGGCACGGAAAATAAAGGAACAAAAAAACAGGTACCACTTTTTCAATCTTCCTATGCACCAGAACAACCAGGACTATATATGTTGAGGCTGGCACCACCACAGCTAGCAGGGACTGCAGCAAACACTGAGAAAAAGTAAGTTATGCTGCATTTTTCCATTGAAGAACCAATGGAAAAGTGGAAGAACAGTCACATAAGAGGCAAACCCATGTACACGGTGAAGAACAGGTTTAGTGTGCCTGCTTCCAGGCACTGCAGCAGTTTCTTTGTAAGGATGTTGTAAAGAAAAGGCTCAAATAAGAAACAGACATGGGCACTGCAAATTACCACCCTGGGCTCTGATTAAACTGAGCTGGTTGGCTGTGCACTAATTGCAGGAGGATCTTCCTTCCACTCCTGAACATTCACTATTTTATAAGAAGTGGAAAATATCTAAGTTACTAAAACCCCTCCTTCAAACTATGGTTAAAGCCTTTGTGACAAATGTGTCCCAAGCAGACACAGAGCAAGCTTAGTGCAGTGCAGGATACTCTGCTTGTTTTTTAAGAAGCTGAAATAGCTAAAGACTATTTCAGTCCAAAATTTATTTATTCTCAGTGCAAGAAAGGACGTGATAACCTTTGGCCTTCCATGTCTCATTTTAAAGAAATATTAGTGTTTCTGTGTGTGGAAGCATGGCATTAGCACTGGAGCTTCAATTCTGTTTCACTCTTTAACTGTGTTTTGGAGTTTTACAAAGTTTAGACAAAATTCATGGCCTTGAGATCTCCACACATTTGTCAAATGTGGTTGAGCGTTGCCAAATAGGTTTAAAGATTTTTAAGTTGTGCTTTGATGAAAAATAACACAACAGAATAGTCTCCTTTTCTTAGTACTTTGTTAACACAAAACAAGAAAACACAGAGGCAAAGCACAAAGCTTTGAAACAGGCCTGTTTTCATTAACCTTCCACAATAGCTTACACTTCACTTTTCACAGGGTAATTAATAAATATTCCAACTTACTTTTTCTCCTTTGTCTCCTTTCAGTCCAGGAAAACCAGGGAGCCCTTCTTCACCCTAAAACACCAATCAACAAGATGCCTCATATGAAATGACAAACCATTCTGTGGTGTATGTGGATATTTTCAATGTCACAGTTATTATCTGCCAAGATCTGAGGCCAGGTTCTCCACCTCACTGTCATGATACTGTTCTCAGTCATCTTTAACTTGCCCATCTTTAAACAGGTTCACATTCAACTTTCCATTCAATTGTCTTTCTCTGGCTGATCCCTCCTTCTCTCCCCTAGTTTTTGTAACTATCACCCACATGCTCACCATATGGACATACAGGATCATAGAATGGTGGGGTTGGAAGGGACCTTCAGAGATCATCCAATCCAACCCCCCTGCAGAAGCAGGTTCACCTAGATCAGGTCACACAGGAACATGTCCAGGTGGGTCTCGAAGACCTCCAAGGAAGGAGCCTCCACACCCTCCCTGGGCAGGAGGAGCAGGGAGGACTTGTACAGAGCCGCCTGCCCTGAGGAGAGTCAAATGGCAAAAGCTATCAGGAATGGACTGACTGAAACCCCCATTCCCTGCCCCCCTGAGCCGTTCAGGGGAGGAGTAGGTAAAAAATCAGGATCAGAACTCTGAGCCCTGGAAGAGGGGAGGGGTGGCGAGCAGGTGGTCTTAAATCGCTAGTCGGACTCTTCATCATTGTACCACTCTGTGTTGTTTTGTGTTGGTTATGTTTTGGGGTTTTATGCTTTAGTTGGTGTTGCATTATATTATTTTCTGTTTTCTTCCCCAAGCCGAGTAGCCTGGTCTGTTTTGTCCTGGACTATAAGCGGCAATTAAGCTCTCCTTGCCATTAGCAGTTTAGCAATCCTCAGGCCTGTGGTACTTGAGGCTAATCGTGGTCTTTTGTTTCCTGATGGGCCTAAACCATGACATTCCTAAACCACAACAGGATGTTATAGGAGACAGTGTCAAAAGCCTTGCTGAAGTCAAGGTAGATGACATCTGCTGTTCTCCCCTCATCTAGCCAGCTGGTTATGCACTCATAGAAGGCATCAGGTTGGTCAAACTGGATTTCCCCTTGGTGAATCCATGTTGACTCCCCCTGATAACCATCTTTTCCTTCATATGTTTAGTGATGACATAGCTTCATTTGTTGCATATCATCCAATGATTCACCTCACTTGGGTTAGATTGAGCCTCCCTATCCCACAGAATCATCACATATATGATCTGTGACCAAATTATATCCCATGTAGATCCTCAGATAGCTGAATGGAGATAACTATGAAATTAAAAAGCAAATAACGTCATTGCTAGATAATATGTTTCCTCAGACTAGGAACCACTAATACAATGATTCTGCCATTTCCATCCTTATAGCAGAATTTCTCTGGAAAGAGACATAAAACAGAGGGGAAAAGAACTGCAGGTATATGGGAACATAGAGAATTAGAACAATTCAGTATAACCTGATCCTAGAAAGATGTCAAAAAATCCATCAGTGAGGTTTTTAAGCAATCTACTTAAATTTAACTGCTTTTCTTTCCTCCACTTGCAGCTTCTCAAGCAGCTGCCAAGTTTACAAATATTTCTTCCAACATGAGAACAGCTGTGGCCTCTAATCACATATTTTATTTCAAACCCTGGGTTGTGGCCTACGTTAAAGGAAATGAGAGCAAACTAAACAAGAAAACAATGGGAAAAAATCAGTTCAAAACATATGGTTACATTCTCATTTGCCTGTCAAATTCGAGTAAATCACTAGACTTTACCTTCAGCTTACAGAGCAGATGATAGAAGATAGATCATTCTGAGGTCAGTTCTATATATTTTCTTTATTTTCTCTTCCAAACTGGTCTGTGTCTACCACAAAAAGACCACGTTTCTAATCCTAAAATAAAATAAAACATTCTAACCCTGTCAGAAATGTCAATAAAGGTGTCATGGAGAGACCTTCAAAAATTTGCCAAGCAGAACTCTGTGAATCAAAAACTCTCAGCATATCGACAGCTGTGCAGACTGGGGGAACAAAAGGTGGTAGAGGGGACAAAATAGCAAAAGCTGAAGAGAAACAGATCAAAATGGGCAAGATGAAATGAAAACAGAAGCAAAATTGAACTATGCAGTGTTACCACCTCACCATTAAAACAGCCTTCCCTCCTTTGTTAATTAACTTCACAGCTTCCTCGTGAAATGAGAAGGAAGTTATAGCAACTCTAATATTGCTTTCATCTCATCATGGAGGTGACAAGTCAGAGGTACAACTGAGCAGAAGACAGATGGATAGTCACAGACTCTGGGACAAAGATAGAAATGCACATCTGATTCCCTGTGTCCCAGGTCAGTGCCCTAATTGAAAGTTCTCTCTCTGGGCTCTTGGGTCTGCATTTAACTTGCCAAGCTGATGTTCACAAAGAATAAACTAGAAGACCATAGTTAAGATCTACTGCTGATCCACAGTTACTGTTTTCACTGTTTGATGAGACAAGTAAAGAAAGAGGGCAGAAGAGATGCCACAATTTAAGTGTGGTCTTCAGGTTCAAACCTCTGAGAAAAAACTCCAAGAGATTGCAGAGTTTCGAAGGACAAGAACTTTCTTTTCTAGGTTTTTCCATTCAGGAGCCACCAACTTAGAATCATAGAATCATTTTGGTTGCAAAAGACCTTTAAGATCATCAAGACCAACCACTAACATCAACTACCAAGCCCATCACTAAACAATGTCCCTCTGTGCCACATCTACATGTCTTTTAAATATCTCCAGGGATGGAAGACTCCGGGACCACTCTAAGCAGCCTGTGCCAATGTTTAACAACTCTCTCAGGGAAGAAGAGGCTGAAATGAAAGATTTCACAACTTTGTCTCCAGCAGCCAACTGAGATCAGCTCAGAGAGGTGGGTATATGTCACCCGGCTCCAGTTTCAAAAGCTGCTGACCAGACATGCAGCACAAATGACTGTCATTCTCCAACACTCAGATGCAGGATTTTATTAGCTTAATGATGCTAAACCCAGATAAATATCTTGGCAAATTTGACACCAAACCGTCATTATCTTCTGCTTCCACAGGAAAAAGAGACATTCATCTCAACTTGTAGTTCACTTCAGTTCTTTTTAAGTAGTAAAGAAAATTTTCTCTGCTGGGTATCTGTATTATATTCTGATTTAATAAACAGAGAAGCTATGTGGTCATGATACACAAGGGTCAGTAGAAGCCGTTGGTATGACTAGTGTATCAGGAAAATCAGCCCAGTATGCAGAAAGTTGGTTAAATTGTAAATNCCCAAGCCGAGTAGCCTGGTCTGTTTTGTCCTGGACTATAAGCGGCAATTAAGCTCTCCTTGCCATTAGCAGTTTAGCAATCCTCAGGCCTGTGGTACTTGAGGCTAATCGTGGTCTTTTGTTTCCTGATGGGCCTAAACCATGACATTCCTAAACCACAACAGGATGTTATAGGAGACAGTGTCAAAAGCCTTGCTGAAGTCAAGGTAGATGACATCTGCTGTTCTCCCCTCATCTAGCCAGCTGGTTATGCACTCATAGAAGGCATCAGGTTGGTCAAACTGGATTTCCCCTTGGTGAATCCATGTTGACTCCCCCTGATAACCATCTTTTCCTTCATATGTTTAGTGATGACATAGCTTCATTTGTTGCATATCATCCAATGATTCACCTCACTTGGGTTAGATTGAGCCTCCCTATCCCACAGAATCATCACATATATGGTCTGTGACCAAATTATATCCCATGTAGATCCTCAGATAGCTGAATGGAGATAACTATGAAATTAAAAAGCAAATAACGTCATTGCTAGGCAATATGTTTCCTCAGACTAGGAACCACTAATACAATGATTCTGCCATTTCCATCCTTATAGCAGAATTTCTCTGGAAAGAGACATAAAACAGAGGGGAAAAGAACTGCAGGTATATGGGAACATAGAGAATTAGAACAATTCAGTATAACCTGATCCTAGAAAGATGTCAAAAAATCCATCAGTGAGGTTTTTAAGCAATCTACTTAAATTTAACTGCTTTTCTTTCCTCCACTTGCAGCTTCTCAAGCAGCTGCCAAGTTTACAAATATTTCTTCCAACATGAGAACAGCTGTGGCCTCTAATCACATATTTTATTTCAAACCCTGGGTTGTGGCCTACGTTAAAGGAAATGAGAGCAAACTAAACAAGAAAACAATGGGAAAAAATCAGTTCAAAACATATGGTTACATTCTCATTTGCCTGTCAAATTCGAGTAAATCACTAGACTTTACCTTCAGCTTACAGAGCAGATGATAGAAGATAGATCATTCTGAGGTCAGTTCTATATATTTTCTTTATTTTCTCTTCCAAACTGGTCTGTGTCTACCACAAAAAGACCACGTTTCTAATCCTAAAATAAAATAAAGCATTCTAACCCTGTCAGAAATGTCAATAAAGGTGTCATGGAGAGACCTTCAAAAATTTGCCAAGCAGAACTCTGTGAATCAAAAACTCTCAGCATATCGACAGCTGTGCAGACTGGGGGAACAAAAGGTGGTAGAGGGGACAAAATAGCAAAAGCTGAAGAGAAACAGATCAAAATGGGCAAGATGAAATGAAAACAGAAGCAAAATTGAACTATGCAGTGTTACCACCTCACCATTAAAACAGCCTTCCCTCCTTTGTTAATTAACTTCACAGCTTCCTCGTGAAATGAGAAGGAAGTTATAGCAACTCTAATATTGCTTTCATCTCATCATGGAGGTGACAAGTCAGAGGTACAACTGAGCAGAAGACAGATGGATAGTCACAGACTCTGGGACAAAGATAGAAATGCACATCTGATTCCCTGTGTCCCAGGTCAGTGCCCTAATTGAAAGTTCTCTCTCTGGGCTCTTGGGTCTGCATTTAACTTGCCAAGCTGATGTTCACAAAGAATAAACTAGAAGACCATAGTTAAGATCTACTGCTGATCCACAGTTACTGTTTTCACTGTTTGATGAGACAAGTAAAGAAAGAGGGCAGAAGAGATGCCACAATTTAAGTGTGGTCTTCAGGTTCAAACCTCTGAGAAAAAACTCCAAGAGATTGCAGAGTTTCGAAGGACAAGAACTTTCTTTTCTAGGTTTTTCCATTCAGGAGCCACCAACTTAGAATCATAGAATCATTTTGGTTGCAAAAGACCTTTAAGATCATCAAGACCAACCACTAACATCAACTACCAAGCCCATCACTAAACAATGTCCCTCTGTGCCACATCTACATGTCTTTTAAATATCTCCAGGGATGGAAGACTCCGGGACCACTCTAAGCAGCCTGTGCCAATGTTTAACAACTCTCTCAGGGAAGAAGAGGCTGAAATGAAAGATTTCACAACTTTGTCTCCAGCAGCCAACTGAGATCAGCTCAGAGAGGTGGGTATATGTCACCCGGCTCCAGTTTCAAAAGCTGCTGACCAGACATGCAGCACAAATGACTGTCATTCTCCAACACTCAGATGCAGGATTTTATTAGCTTAATGATGCTAAACCCAGATAAATATCTTGGCAAATTTGACACCAAACCGTCATTATCTTCTGCTTCCACAGGAAAAAGAGACATTCATCTCAACTTGTAGTTCACTTCAGTTCTTTTTAAGTAGTAAAGAAAATTTTCTCTGCTGGGTATCTGTATTATATTCTGATTTAATAAACAGAGAAGCTATGTGGTCATGATACACAAGGGTCAGTAGAAGCCGTTGGTATGACTAGTGTATCAGGAAAATCAGCCCAGTATGCAGAAAGTTGGTTAAATTGTAAATACAGGCACTTTTTGTACTTCAGACATATCAAAGATTTTATATAATACATTGCATAGAAGTCAATTGTCCCCCAGATGTACTTCCCTGGGAAAATTTACCCTAATCAAGGTCACTGTAGAATTCAGAATAGCCTGGAAACATCCAAAAGAAGCTGCCATTGACACTCAAGATCCCATTCCTTAGCTTCATATTAGCTGAATCCTCATTGTGAGACTCCTTCAGTCACTACATAAGTAATTGATGAAAGACTGTGGTGGTCTAACACCTTTGCCAACTATTGAGCTGCTGGTTCATCTGTCATCAAGGCTGTTCCATAAGCAGTACTTACTTGAAGAAAGTACTGACCTCAGAAACAGAGCATGGGAGAGTACACAGGAGAGCTGTAGTGTCTGACATACACATAGAAGAGTTGTTCAATCAGTTGCTCAGATGTTCAGTCAAATGTTTTGCAGACCTATTTGTGATTGAACATACTGAATATGAGGTAGAAGTTAACTGGAACCAGCTGGTACCACAATCCCATTATATAAAGGAATAACCTGAGAAATAAGCTTTACTACAATGGGTTGTATTCCCAGAAGAAGAATCAGTAGTTCTTGAAATCCCACTTTTTCTTGTTTGGATGGTGTTGAGGTTTTGTCTAGTACAGAGTTAATTTTCTCCCTAGTAGCTGGTACAGTGTTGTGTTTTGGATTTAGTGTGAGAATAAGGTTGACAACACATTTGTGTTTTAGTTGTTGCTAAGTAGCGCTTATTCTAAGTCAAGGATTTTTCTGTGCCCTGCAAGTAAGCAAGTGCACTCGAAGCTTGAATGAGCATGGCCAGCTAACCCAAACTAGCCACAGAGTTATCTCATAGCATAGAACGTTTTGCTCAGTATATAGACTGAGCTGTCTGTGAGAGACGAATCCCTGCTTGGGAATGGTTAGTGAGTGGTGAGCAATTGCATTGTTCATTGCTTGTCTTTCTTGGTTGTATTTCTCTCTCTCTTTTTTTTTTTTTTTTGTTCTTGTCCTTCTCATTACAATTATTATTGTATTTTATTTTGTTTCCATTAGTAAACTGCTCTTATCTCAACCCACTCATCCCTCCTCCCCATCCCACCAGAGTAGGGGTGGGTGGAGTAACGGGTCAGCAGCTGTGTGGTGCTTACTTAAAAACACAAGGTTAAAACACAGCACATGGTTGGGGCAAGACAAGCCTTCAATTGAATATAGATTTGTCAGACACTATGAAATGTGAAAAACATAACAGCTCTGCTCTGAAAACTTCATTGTCTCAAAGTACAAGCGGATGCTTCTTCATGGCATCTGCCAGTGCTCAGGACCAGACAAACAGCTTGCCAAGTGCTAGAGGGGAATTGTTCATTGAAACAGAAAAATAACCCAGTCATGTATCATGACATTGATTAATTTATGTCCTTGCATCTATAAGCAGCTCACATAAAACAGTTCTGGTCTTGGGGATGATTTGCCACGTACTGGTTGACATTTTGCCTTGCGAGAAAAATCTATTAATTCCTTTTGCTGTGCTTCTGGGAAGTTACTGATACTTCAGATCTCCACACATCCCTCAGAAATTACAGCAGCTCTGCCAGAACACTCCAACTTTCAGTCCTGACTTGCACTTAAACCTCTGCTGATACTGGAATTCCATGTTCACCCCTTAAGAGTTTATTCTGGCACCTCACTGAAAAGTATGTAGAAAGTTTTTCCTCAAGATTAATCACATCCATTCCATGATTTCTCCCTTCCCTGTAGAGCCCATTCCTTTCAATCTCTCCCTGCTGGTTAAAGTTGCAAAATCACTGATCATTCTTCTTGTTGCTTTCTGCAATGACCAACATCTCTCCATATCTCTCTTTAAATGTCATGCACAAACTGGAGACAGCACCACTCTTTTCACCACCTACTTAGAGCTTACAGTGGTACGCCTCTGTGGACTGCCAAACATAACTGAGGCTGCTCAATCAAGTATTTGTCAAAAAGATAAATCATTTTTTTCCAACCAGACATATTTGTTTATAAAGTGATGCTGATCAAGGTCTCATTCATCTCAGAGCACATTACAAAGGTCATGATACAATTCTTCCCATTTTACATGAACATTAAGGTACAAGAAGAGGAAAATCTAAGGCCAAGATCCCTTATGGAGCCAATGAAGTAGAACCAGAAACACAAACTGAGTCTCCAGAGGCCAAACCCCTTCACACCACCAAATGTATCATTCTCTTGAAATAACCTCTAATGGTCTGTGCTTCATTTCACTAGGAAAACAAACATTTCCAAAGAAAACACCTACATTTTCTTCATCTAGCACATGTTACTATGTGCATGTTCATTACCCAGCAGAGTCTGAGACACAAATCACCATCTTTCTGTCAAAGCCAGAGACAACAGGTCTTGTGGACATTAGGAGACACAATATCTTTAGCTAGTGCTTAGGAAAAAAAAAGGCTGAGAGACCCAAAGTTAAAGATGTCCAGGGTCATACTTGTGAGAGTAAAGAACAACATGAAATCCAGTGCTGCCATGGTCTCACCTGCCTTCAGCTGCACCTTCAGAGAACCCCTGAATAAGGAACTTGCAACTCCTCAGCTATGGACAAGGAATCTCAGCCTGGCAACAACTCTGATCAGTAGAAAGGGGAAAATCTGGCTGCTTAACTACATGTGAAAATGTGTAGCAGAGAGAGGGATAGGGAACATTTAAGATGCCTTTGATAAACTGGTGATAAGAACCTGCTTCATCTCTGCGATTCATTAGTCTCTGAGATCCACTTCAGAGCGTATACAGCACATTGCTAGGGAAGCTGCTTTCTTTTCCACCTAACAGGCAGCTAATCCGTATCTATCCACTGCAATATCGCTCTCAAGAGCTCCTGCATTTGAACAAGTTATCAGGTGACAGAATCAAGACAATCTGTTGCCCCCTTCTCACCAGCTCTTCTATCAGAAGCAGCAAATCTTCCTCACATGCTTCCCTTCCACAGTGCCAGTAGATCTTGACAAAGGAATCCTCTAAAGAAACAAGTGCTGGAGACTTTCAAACTTCTGATTGCCAGTAGATGTCATTCTATACCAGCAATGTACCTGTCAGACAGTGGCCAGCGCTGAACAGAAAGAAGCCTTACTCTTAAGTTTATATAAAGAAAAAAAATCCAAGTTGATTCTCAGCAGTGCAAGAATGCTGGTAAGTTGTCACAATGCACAATTAGTAAGTGATCTCGCTCGAGTTGTTTATTACAATCTTTAGCTGTTATTCTGGATCACAGAAAACTACAGAATTTATCTAAAATCCCTCTGATTATTGGTAAGAAAAAGAACTCTATCAAACCCTGGTTATTTAGCTGTGAGGAATGTACTTCAACTACAGTTAAAAAGGCTCAGAATTAATTCATCTCACCTTTTAATCACAGGATTAAAATCAAGATTCACAAAACAAATGGCAGATACAAACAACTCCAGTGAGCTACATGACAGCCTTATGAAATAGATGAGGTATTATAAAACCGATGTTTAAGTGCCTGACTGAGAAATTAAGTGCTGAGTGACCTTAACCAGATGAAGGTGGTAACTAAGAATGGATCCTGAGAGAGATGATTGTCAGCACAAAAAAAAAACAATAAGGAAAAAACCTGCAGATATTGCACTTTCACTTTCCATTACCAGGTCAGTTTGAGCTATGCTCATATTCTTTTTTATTCTGCAATAAAGAAGATCTGAGTGCTGAGAACCAAAGCTCAAGGAGGTAATATTTCCACAGCCTCTGTCTCCAAGGAACACCAAATGCTGGGCAGTTGGGGTTTTGTTTTGTTTTCAAATTTCAAATTCAATAGTGTCTCTAAATTTTGAGATATTTTCCCATCTTGTTGCTGTCAGGATGTACTGGCTTAAAGAGCACTGTCCACTGACCTAGATGCTGATGCACAAAGGCTCCTGATTCCTTAGACTCTTGGAGCCAACTTTCAGCTCACCAGTCCAAGAGAAACTGAGTGGCATTTCACCTTTGGAACTTGGTGACATCTAAACACCACAGCAGCCCAAACAAGGCCTGTAACCTATCTGGAGCACCTTCCTTGGACTAAGCTCAAGGTTTCAGTAGGGAAATGACACACATAATCTCCATGAGTGATAATGAATTTTATCTGGAAGTTGTAGGAATAAGGACTAATTCTTAGTTTGTGCAAGCTCAGGCTCTGTGTCATGTAAGCACTCACAGAACATGTCTTGGTTCTAGGAGTTAAGATGGTTGTTCCTCATCCTTGGCTTTGAAGCTTTTAAGCAGAGGCTCTCACCTTTGGCCCTTGCTTGAACTACTCCGCAGCTGTTTGGCCATGTACTCTGTTCATCCTGACTCTGACTTACAGAATCATCTTCTTGGCTTGGACATAGTCTTGTTTCATGGCCATGGACTGGTCTGATGATCTAGACTGTCAGTTGAACCTGGACACTATCACTGTCCCATCCTGCTTCCTCCCTAGGGTGCTATGGTATAAGCCCTGGTTGGTGAGGTGCCTGCCCTGCCCTGCTAGCCATGGTACCGATCCCAGCTCCATTTTGCTTGGAGTACAGAAGGTTCTTGCTGCATCCTGACCCTCAAGGACCTGACTCTTAAACATTATTATAGCTCCATGTGTCTAAAATATCACTTCCAATCTGAGCCTTATCTACAACCAAGTCACACATAAAGCCATTCTGGTCCCAAATGGCATCCCTTAGAAATACCCAAGTAAAAGCTCATCAAACCAACATGCAATATTAGACTCTGGCTATGTCTGCAGCTCCTCTCACAAGCAGAACTGCACTCATTTTCTTGTGTCTCAAGTTACTGGATGGTAGCCAGCCCAGACGCAGAGGCACTGCACTTGTGCTAATTTGGTAAGTCTTGCTGACAACACAGCACTGGGGTAAAAAAGTTAACACGGCTTTTAGGTCAGACCTTGCTTACATTCAGCTGCCTCAGAGCAAAAACAAAGAGCATATTGCTCTGTATGGATTATCTAACAGGGCAGATTTCTACAGCTTTTCCAGAAGCCCTAAAAATGGCAATAACTCCAATTTGGAAGACCAATGAGGGAAGGGGAAGTGAAGTCTTTGTTTGAAGGATCTAGTAGGCAAAATATACAAAGTCTGGAGGGAAAGAGGTCTCCAGCATCATTTTACATGAACAAAGACTAGTTGCTTTGCCCAAGGTCAACAGATCTGTCAGTGCCAAGTTTTATGCCTGTATCTCCTACAGCCTAGCCCAGAGCCTTAACTATCTGCCTGCCTTTCTTTCCTATGCTTGGTCTTGCAGTCCCTGCATCCCTACTAAGCCAAGCCACTGCAGAGATTTTATTCTCACTAGAAATCCTATAATAATCCTTCTGAAAATGAAAAAAAAACATTGTTAGGAGAATATAGGCTTCATGTACTCAAGTTGCTTCTCATATTCATTGCTGCATGTGTGCTTACAAGCATGAAGGGAAACACAGAAGCACAAAGAGATAGTTTGGATATTCTTGGAAACACATTACTGAGGGAGTTCTCAGTGTACCCTATTGAAAAACTCCTTTCATCAGCTCTGCAGGAGGTGGGTGCTCCTGGTTAGAGCTTTCTCCTCAGACAGAATGGTTTCCTGTGGAAAATCAGAGTAATAATCCCTTGACTCAATTGTTTCATTACATCTTTCTTATGTTTCTTACTCTTCTTCAATAGCTACAGACAGTGTTGGTCCAAGGCCTGGAAACTTCTGTCTCTTTCTGGGCAATAAGAGGGTGAGGAATACTCAAGAGTTGTTCAAGCTGTGACCAAGGCCAAAGGTCTAGCTAGCTCTTATCACCTCTGCAGCAGTGGCCTTACAGGAGACTTCAGTACTCTGGTGTCCTGCTATCACCCATCAGTTTGCAAGGACTCATTGATGTCCTGAAGCAGAAACAATGTCTTTGTGCTGCCTAGATATTTACAGATGTCTCTAATTAACACAAATGCACTTTTTTTTAAATCACACAAAATTTTAACCTGTACAGATCAATTCTAATACCTTTTCCAGTATTGAAAGGAACTTCATTTTCTTCATTTAGAATGTGCTTTCAGCTAGTTTCATTTGCTTCTCCTTAGCTTTTACAACAGAAGAAACAGTGTAAAATAATTGCTTACTGATATCCCTGTACCACTCAAAGTTTCACATATTTTCATCGTATCGTCTCCAAAGCCATCAGCTTTCCAAGTACCTTCCCACCTGCAGAACCTTCTGCCTACAGCTGGCCTTTGGGATGACAGAAGAGTGGCTCAGCACCATTGCATGATACTCTGTACTTTGCAAGGGCCTGAGTTTTTTAAAGCCTGCAAGTTAAACTTTGTATGGAGGCATGAGAAGGGCAGGCTAGCTCATGGTGTGCCCCAGGAATGCAGATCTCATACTCTACATAACCTCTCCTGTCAAACACAATTTCCCTGATTTTGATCAAGAGTCACTGAAACCCCAACCTGCTTGAATCGTGCTCAAAAATGCTCTACAGCTGTTCCTTCTGCCTTGACCCCTATCCACTTGCTCCTCTTGGATCAACAGAGTTTTGAAGATTTGAGTTATAACCCTTGCAGGACCAGGCCACCTGGTGTGGCAAATACCCATTTGGGTAACCTTCAGAATAACATCAACACATTGCCTTTTGAGGTGATCATGGTACAGAAGTGGGTATTTGTCAATGTATAATTATCACTTCAGCAACGTAAGTATGTGCAGGAACACACAGTAAAGGGTCACAGATCTATGAGCAGAACTAGAACAGACTACCTCTAATGCCATAGGGATGAAACACATCCAAGGGCTTTCTTTATATCTATGCACAATTACTTCCTCTCCACATTCTTATTTCTGTACATAAAAAGCATCTTCTTACAGGCTGAGACATTTAGGCCTGGCAGAACATGCTGGGCTGCTGCTTGAACCACCACAGTTAATGTCCTGGTGTTCAAAGTCACACAAGATCTCTCGTTGACATGAATCAGGTTTTCAGCTGCAGCTGCTGTTATCTTTTGTTTTACCACCAACGATGTGCTTGGCATGTTATTTATTCTAATACAAGCATCATTTTGGCTTTAAGCTAGTGATATAGCTGAGATAATGTCCTGGAGAAGCAAGGCCAGTGCCTCTGCTATCCTCCTGGAAAAGCACAGGATTTGCCCTCTAACAAATGCTTACACATGTATAATTGCCCTGCACAGAACACTTGGCAACAGCCTGATCTGGCTGGTGTTTGGCACCAGCACAGCTGGAGAGCACTGCTATAATAAGGTGATGATTTTAATCTTGTCATTTCAGTCTTTTTGAAAATGGGATAACTTTATTCCATCAAAACTTAGGACGTGAGCCTTGTCTTTATAAAGGAGCATAGCAATGATTTCCCAGACTGCAGCTGTTTTGGAGTGTCTCTGATCCAGTCCCTCAGCACTGGCTCATACTGATAAAAATCAAGGAAACAAAGCTGTCACAGCCAGAGTGAAAAACAAGAACTCATGCTCATGCAGCCATGGCAGTGCAGTAGGGAAGAAGCCACATGAAGCCTCTCCTTCCAAGTGTTCTCCTCCCTGGGAAGGCTTTCCTTACATAAGCTCTCCTTTTTTTTTCCAGTATAGATGGCAACTATCATTTCAGACACTTGCATCCCAGCTCCCCATGGTTCTGGCTATTCTCCTCTGGTGCCAAGACTCAGACATGATACTTCACCCCTATAAGCAAGAGTGATCCATCATATGCACACTGTCTGCATGGCTGATGGCCTTTCCCCTTACAGTCCTTCCCCTTTCTGCTGCTGAAGGGGAAGTTTAGATTGGACATTAGAATGAGAGAGAGTGGTCATTCATGGAACAGGCTACCCTGGGAAGTGGCCATGGCACCAGCTTGTCAGAGTCAAGGAGCATCTGGAGTCTCCTTCCTTGGAGGTCTTCAAGACTCACCTGGACATGTTCCTATGTGACCTGATCTAGGTGAACCTGCTTCTGCAGGGAGGTTGAACGAGATGATCTCTAAAAGTCCCTTCCAACCCCTACCATTCTATGATTCTATGCTCTTATTCATATGGTGTAGTTTTAGGCAGGCCTGTGAGGAGCAGGGAGTTGGACAGATGATCCTTATGGGTTCCTTCCAATTTGAGATATTCTATAATTCTATATCCCCAGACTTCTTTAAACCAAGCCAGCATCATACAGCTGGTGTATCTTTGCTCTCAATCAGCAACTGAGCTGACATTCAGCCATTGGGCAACCATGGGGCACAAACACACTGGGAAACAAATACACTTCCTCCACAGATGAGGGCAAGCTGCCTCAGCTGGCAGGAGTACTAAATAAACAAAACAATCCGGCCATAAACTCAGGGATTTCTGTGCCTACACATTCATTTGGGCCAGTCACTGTTGTTTGGCTATCCCAGTCAAAAAAGTTCTGCCTAATCTGTGGGGGTCTTTTTATTTCCCCCCCCCCAATCTACCCTTGCAGACCTATTTTTCTAGGCATGACAATAATGCAGATGGAGCAATGTTTTCCAGCACTTTTCAGCAGAGATCAAAACATATGAAAATAAGAATTTGCTTCAACTGCAGCACAACTCATACTGTAAACATCATGATTCCCATCAGACTGCTGACTTTCACCACCTGCCAAACACGAGCTGGTTTCCAAAGGCTGAATCCTGAGTCTCAAAGGCTAAATAGTGGCTGTCAGAGGAAGGACTGCAGGAAGATGGATGCAGAAACGTGTGGTTTACAGCTCCTCTGTCTCTAGACTGGCTCAATAATATTTCTTGCCACTAGCAAGCCTCATTTAGACTGTAATTTCACATGATGCATTACCACTATATACAATCAATACATCATAATCACAGAAAGAACAAATGAGAAGATGCAATGGCCATAAATGCCATGTTCTCACTAGTGTGACACTCTTTCTTTCAGACCACAATCCAATATTATCTTAAATTCCCTGAGTGATCAGCTAGTGATAGACCCCCTAGAAAACAGCTCCAGATTCTTAACCCTATTTTCACCATGAACCACAATCTGTTCCTTAACACATCCAACTATCTCCTATACTCTCCTGTCAATCTTTTTCTATTGCTTCTCCCAAGTGATCAGGTAAACACTCACAAACAGGTGTGATATGGAGCTATAGAGAGAAAGATCTATTTCTTCTCTGTTATCTAGGTCTTCAGCCTCATTTTGCTGTGGGGAATGAGAAGCTTGCAGACAGAATTGCCTGGAAACCAACACTTCTTTTCATGTAAATTAGTCCTATCATGCTACTTGTTTCCCTTTGTTGATCACCATTGAACTTGTTTTCCAAGATAAATAACCTAACAATTTTCAGTGATTATTCTGTATCCTCAATTTTAACCATCAAGCCTTAACATTCCATCTTGCCTAATATGTGCAGTAAGAAAATAGTCCAGCTCTTGTGCTTCAGTTTATTAATGAAAATATTCAGTGAAAAGAAAGACTGGCAGTCTCCTCATGATCCAAATGTAATCCTGTTGAAAAGTCAATGAACTCAGAACTATACATTCCATTTGTTTTTTATCCTTCCAGACAGTTGCTTTTCTGCATTATCTTCCACAAACTCGCTGCAGGTTACACAAAGCAAAGATTATGACTTGAATTTGATAGCATTTTATATGGCCAATGCACAAAGGAAGATCAAAAAACACAAAGAGGAAAAGAACGAACACTGAAAAGCTTTTCTGCAGAGGGAGTCATAGCACAACATAAAAGTTCCCAACAAAAATCTAACTATATCACTTCTCTTGCATCCTGTGCACTCCAAATGCAACACCTGGCCTACGGAAAGCAACAGTAAGCAGCTCTCATTTAATTAGTCCAACTAAGGGTTAGATCTTACCTTTTCTCCTTTTTCTCCTCTGCCATAGACTCTGCCCTAGAAACAAAAGAAGAGGGGAAAAGGTACATTTGATAGCAAGGATGGTAAATGACACTTTAAGTATGTATTCCATGCCTTACTTGTTATAGATCTGAGATTATGTATCCATCTATACTCTGTGTATAGACTCTGTATATAAATATATATACACATAGACACGAAAGTCACAGGACAACTACTATAGGGAAAGTATTTTCTTTGGTCATAATTCCTTGATAATAATCCAATGACAAATTAAAATAGCAAACCTATCCTCTGCAGCCAGAAAAACATCTTATTTTCTATTCAGGACAGAGTTTGATATTACATTTCCAAAATTAAAAATGCCATCAACCCATATTAGAATGAATTTTACATATGGTGAAAGATTTTTGAGCCTGTAAACTCAGTCTGGCATTTGCATTAATTGCAACTGTGAAAAGCTGTACCTTGGTCATCTGAATGTGAAAGAATTGAGAGAGATTTGCATCTTGTCTTGGATGTGCCACTGTGCTTAAATCAAGTATTCTCAAGACACATATTTTAATTAAATAGGCACTACCAAATCAGCTATCAGATGAATTCGGGGATGAATCCATACATTTCCCTTCTGCCAGTAGAAGCCATGAAGATTGGCTTTCTCCTGGGATAAAGGCCCAGCAAAAAGAACACACTCAACAGAGCACATGGACATTGTGAGAAAGTTCTCAACACAAAGAAGAAAACATCTACTTGTATTTCCATCACCTCACAAAAAAATCATTCTGATCTTTCTTACTTACAGACTCTCCTTTTTCTCCTTTGAGTCCAGGGAGCCCATAGCTGCCACTTTCACCCTTGAAAAAAAGAAAGGTTATTAACACCGCAGAGTTAATTCATTGCTTTCTTGACAGACTAGAAATAGCAGATGAGATTTCCTCTTAGACCTCCCTGTTGAATCACAGAATGGTGAGGGTTGGAAGGGGCCTCTAGAGGTCATCCAGTCCAAGCACCCTGCTAAAGCAGGTTCACCTCAATCAGGGGGCACAGGAACGTGTCCAGGTGGGTTTGGAAACCTCCAGAGAAGAAGACACCACACCATCCCTGGGCAGCCTGTGCCAGGGCTCCATCACTCTCCCTCATTTGTGAAGTGTACAACATTAGTACTTGCATTTTGTGATCACCTTTCCACTGCTTTGAATTTTTGGAGGGGGAAGTAACACAACAAGGGTTTGATTGAGATAGTGGACACTTCTGGTCCCACTAGTCTCTACTGTCAAGATTTCAGCTCCTGCCATAAGGATTGGGTGTATTTCATTGCATTTATACTGACTTGAATGTCAAAGTTCTCAGATTGATTTGATAGACTATTTATCTTATGAAAATACTATCAGAAGCCTGAGGTACTTCAAAAGTTCTTGTTTTCTATGACGGGAAGGACATGGAAAGGTGGTTTTCATAACAACTAGAGAGTGAATGTCTAAAGTATGGAAAAAATAAACCTGCAAATGTTGTCAAGATTTTACAGACATTATTTAAAAAATGGAAAAACCCCATTGCTTTCATTCACACTAAATATTCATGATCAACTGACTCCAGCCTTCACTCACAAAAGTGTGCAATACACAGTCGATCTCCTTATTTGCTCAAATGAAAGAGAGGAACACAGAAAAACCCCAGCTGAAAACACAGAAATTATGATGGGTGGTGGAACAGAGGAATGGAAATTGGAGAAGCAAATGCATAGGGAGGTAGAGAGAAAAATGATCCAAACTCAAGCAAAACTTTTCTTTCATTTGTCCCATCTAATGAACGTGAGTGAAAGGGATAAAGAAGCATAGAAGATGCATCACTTCATAAATATTCATCAGATACAGAACTAAAAGCAATGCCAAAAACTGCCAAGTGCAGAAAAAATCCCTGCAAAACATTTTCCCATGCTGCTCTGTAGTCATGAAACTGGAAGAACAACTAGATGAGGATATACCCATTGCTAAGACTAGTTTAAGGCTATGTGCAGTATTGGCAGCAGTTCCTTCACTTCCAGTAGCCCAAAGGGTAATTGGAGAGTAGACAGCTCTGTCCACACACCCCTACCTATCTCCTGCAGAAATAAATGGTGCTGAGTTCCTCATCCATCACTAATAAATACAATACCCTCAACAATCTCTCTTTTGCTTGTAAGGAGTTAGGGCATTGTGGACTTCAGTGTAGATGTGGCATCAAGCAGAAAAAGTCTCAGACCTGGAGCAGGATCTTCCAGTACCACAGCAGCATTAAGTCCAGTGATCCCTGCACAACCCTCAATCTCCCCACACGGGCCACTATAGGATTTAATTTCGTGGCTTTATTCAGTTTTTCCTGACCTATGCATCCAGAAATGTGCTTTTCTTCCTGTAACCTTTATTATTCTTTTGCCAAAAGAAAGACACCTCAAGTTGCATGTGTGTAAAAATGATGCCACAGTCATCTCTTAAGTCACTTAAAGTATATTGAAACTCCTTCCTAATTTGGTGAAAAAATACATATATATATACATATATATATAAAATACATTAGACTTCACAAAGTTCCTAAAGGCTGGTAAACAATGTCATTTCTATGATGTGGACAAAACCAGATCTCACAGAGAAGCGATTTTCTCTAAGCTCAGATCAATAGCAGTGCTGGAAAACAGCAGAAGCCTGTTAAACACCATCTCAATGCCCCAACCAGCCAGCCTGGCTGCCTGCAAACAACACAGCATGCACAGCAAGTACAGAAGGAAAATAAACTAGATTGGTCTGGCCTCAGCACCTACAATTTATCATTAGGACCCAGCTTCAAGCATGTTAGCCAATTCTTCCAAAGCTATTTCCTGCCTCCCTCTTCCCCAGTATCATCCTTTACTACGTCTCCTTGCAAAACATCTACATTGCATCTCCATGCATTACCTTCATTTTGGCTGCATGGATGACTGAGGCAGAGATGTTTAACTTTGAGGGATATTTTCACCTTTCCTAACAACTGCAAGTGCTCCTGTTTTGCCCTGCCTTCAGAGATTTAAATTAGACAAGAACAGAAACTCATTTATATTTGGTTTATATACTTCAAATATATGTGCTTTATATACTTCACATACTTCCACTGGTCAGACTCAATGACTTTTAAGGCCTTTTCTAGCAGTAATGATTCTATGAAAAGCCTGTCCAAACCTTCTCCCCTAAAAGGAGGAATATGCCATGGGAGGTCAGAATAGCAGAGCTTGAACAGCAGTCTCTCCCTCTTCCACACTGTGAGCTGACAACCTCATTCACTTAATAGACCCTCAAACTGATCTTTTGTTAAAGAGGACATCAAGAATCACGCAGCCATTATTCCTTCTTTGGTTAGAGTTGAACAAACACCATCTATTACCAGTCTAAGGAAGATAAAACAGAACTAAAGCCTAAACTTGTCTTAGCTTAGAGAAGGAGCTTTACAGTCCTCCTGCCTTTATCAACCTCTCTAAATATTTGTTTTGGGGCAAAGGTGGGGAATTGATTATTTTTTAACCACAGTTCTGTCCCTACTAATATTCCCCAGCAGGAGTCATTTCTCAGGTGACTCCCACCAGCTGTTTGTCTGATACAACTGAACCAGCTGCTTTCCTGGGCTCTTACAGGGCCATATCATTTCTCTCAGGGCATTTCTCACTATCAGCCTGTAAAATGTTTTCTTATAATGCCAAGAACCTGCAGCCTGCAGTAATGTCCCTTGGGCCTCAGCTATTTAGAGGTAGATTTCAGCTTTGCAATTCATCCAAATAGGAGATTCTCAGCAGTGATGATGCCTATAAACAAAACAATACATTTTGACTCATAGTCCTGATGTCACTCTGTTCTCACATTTTTTTTTTTTCTGATAATTTATTTCCTTATTCATTTGCTTGTTCTCACCTCTATGTTTAGTCAATTAATGCTTGGTCTTTTCTTATGCCGTACTAGATTGTTAGCATGCTTTAATCAAACCTAAGGATACAGTAGAGGCCTCATGTTAATATTTTTAGTGTTTCTTGAAGCCTTGTCTCTTGGATTCAAGTAGTAAAATATCAAGCTTTGATATTTATTACCTTAAAAAAGCCTTACAGCCCTTCTCATTAAACAATGAAGCTTTAAAACATCCTTGCATTTCAGAAATGAGAAGCTAAGTTGAATGGTTCTAAAACATATTATGGACACTTAAAACTACATAATGCAGAAGCCATTCACAGTTTTTTGGGACTTTAGTCTTTCCTTAATAAAGTATCAGGTGGTAATATTGGGGAACTGCAAATAACATTCACTTTCTTCCCCATGGCCAGCATTTTAGCCTGGGTAGCTCAGTAATGTTGCAGAGAGAGAGGAGAGAGAGAGAGATTAGTTCCTGCACATAGAGCAGGGACTGTGACAAGCTGCTCCTTGGCAATAGCGATGCAGTAACTGCTTTCAAGGGCAGTATACGTTATTTAATCACATCTTTTCAAGTCAAGAGCAAAACCTATTACTTGCTTTATTTAGCAGATAGAGAAGCAAAGTTATTTGTCCTAAATTGTTCTCAGAGTCTGGATTTAAATGGCATCATCCCCAGCTCCCTGAGACTGTGACAGTCCTACCTCGACTGAATGCAAGTCTCAGACTGCTACAGCCAAGGCAAAGTCACACACATCTGCAGAGCTCCTCAGCAACCCACCTGTATGGATGGGACAGCAAGGGATCTGTTACAGAAAAGCTGTTGATATTGTGCCTGGATATACACTGGTTTGCATTCAAACACTATCTCTTGTACCCCAGCATGTTACACACTGCAGACAACCTCAGCAGCACATAGACCTTGTCAAAGCGATGACACACAACGGCTTGTGGCCACAGGGTGCTTTTGCTATTGTCATCATTGTCCTTCTGCAACCTCCTCATGACAGTCATGGCTCTGCCATTCTTCAAAACAGCCCATCATTATTTAAGCTGTCACAGATTAAAATAGAAAGTTGCTATTTATGTATGCATGGAAGCATAAGGAAACATTTTCTGCAGTTTCAGTCAGGAGCATCTGAGCTTTAATGTGCCCGTGCTCTTTCATGCCAGCAGAAAACATTCTCCAAAACACAGCTCCTCATCATCCAAAACTTCTCCTTGCACAAAGCACACTAGGCCTTGCCAAATAAAAACACCACACATTGCTGAGGGTGTCTCATCTTCCAAGACCATGAGATTTCTCCTTTTCCCTCCCACAGTGTTTCACAATAACGGAGTAACTTTTGGTGCAACTCCTTTATTCACCAAACAGGTATAAATGCAGTGACTGAATTTGTGGAAGTGATTCACATTCAAATAGTTTTGAACAAAAATTGTTCCATATTTTTTTAATCACAAAGATGGTGAATCTGGGAACCACCAATACCACCAACTTTTGCCTCTCCAGAAACATTGTGAATCTTTGTTTTCTTCCAGTTCAAGTGCTCCCTTTAAGTCAATTGTCTCATAGTTCTGTTTCACAGAATCACAGAATGGTAGGGTTGGAAAGGACCTTTAGAGATCATCCAGTCTAACTCTCCTGCTAAATCCACCTAGATCTGGTCACTCAGGAACATATCCAGGAGGGTTTTGAAGACCTCCAGAGAAGGAGCCTCCACACCCTCCCTGGGCAGNGGCGTCAGTCAGCGGGCGCGCGGGGCCCAACCCCCCGGCCCTCGGGCGCCGCCGGCGGACACCGCGGACGAAGCCCCTTCCCCCGCTTCCATCCCCGGCCCAGCCGCCCCGCGGCCTCCCTTCCCCCGGCGCCGCCCATACCCTCCCTGCACCAGAACTGCCGCCTCGGCCGCCCCAGAGCTGCGCGGCCTCTGCTCCACCCGGCTCCCATGGGCCTATCCCTGCCGCTGTCTCTCAGGCCGCCGCCGCCAGCAGCCTACCCGGCGAGACCGTCTTCTGTAAGATAGTGATGAGCTCCATGGTAGCGGCGTGGCAGCTCGGGAAGTGAGGGGAGAGTGCCAGCACCGGAGAAGGGGAGGGAAGCAAGCCGGAGCCTGCCCCGCAAACACGACCAAGGAGAGGTCCGGGGCGGTGGCTCCTGCTGCTGCAGGCAGCGGAGGGAGAAAAGGGCCGTGGGGCGGAAGGGGGAAGCGCGCGCGCGCGCGCGCACACACACAGTGAATGGGGCGGAGGGATACCAGCCACAACCCGCCGCCTCACTCATTGGTCGGTGAATGGCAGTGGTTGGGGGAGTGAAACTATTGGCTGGCAAGAGGAAAGGAAGAGCTGGGGCGGGGTTTCCGGCGGCAAACGCGCCGATGGTCGGTACCGGGGAAAGGCAGCCACGTGGGGTCGCGCCGCGAGCAGGCCCTGGCCCTGTGGTAGCTCCTAGGGCCCCCTGGCCCGGCAGTCGTGGGGACGGGAGCCTCCTACGGTCCCGGAAGGAGCCCTGGGAGGAAACTGGCCTTCGCCTTAATGTTCAGAGTTTAACGTTGAGCCGTGTAAAGAGGATGGGGGGAGTGGGGGCAGAGCCGCGCAAGGAACAGGTGTCCCAGAGGAACCGGCACTGCCAGACACAGGTCGGTGCTGCAGAGAAGCACAGCCGCAGGTGTAGGCTGTAGGGCGGCGGCAGCGTACTGGGCCCACGGAAATTTATGCGCACCCCAGGGGACCCCCGTTTCTGCCACCATCGGGGGACCCTGTCTGTCCACGCCCGGGGCTCAGGGGTGTTCCCCTGCGCCACAGTCTGGCCCAACCCAAGGGGGACAGGGGAAGGCTAGTCCCGAAGCCCTAGGCTGCATGATGCTAAGAGGGGAAAAGAAGGAAAAAATGAATACCTGAAAAGAATGGCAGGACAAGGGTGTGGCTGAATAATTAAAGACAGGTGGAGGCAGTCTGTGTGACTCGAAGGGCTCTAGCTTGCTCACCAGGAGAGAGCAATTAGTAACACAATCAGGCTGCAGTGTGGGAATAAATAAATACAAAGGCCAAAGGGAGAAAATGTTGCCTGGTGAGCCAGCCCTGAGCCCCCTCCTTCTGCAGGCAGGAGTCCCAGTTGCCACAGAAGAGCAGATGCTCAAGAGGCTCTGCCCTGGCTGTCCTACTTTAATTAATCATCATTTACTCTCAATATATTTGTTTTCTGGAAAAGGGATACACGCGAGGAAGGGGATCTGATTGAGTGCAGCTGTCTCTGAGGGGGTAACTGAGGGGAGGAGGGCAATTTAGTTGACCATAGTAGGGGAAAACCCAAGTTACAAATACTTGGGAATGGCTGACATCAGGGGTGTGATGGACTGTCCTGACAGGCACATTCCTACATGTGCAGGGTCAGTCCTGCAGCCAAAGGTATGCTCACTCCAGTTGCAGACAACTGCATTTATCAACTTGTGGCAAAAAAAAAGTTCCTGTAGTAGTTTTGCCTGGGCCA
>WBNH01009925.1:352345-407309 GCA_013401255.1 Urocolius indicus | reverse complement strand
CTCCTGACAACTACCATTTAGATTAATGACTTTCCTTGACAGTGTCCTCTTCTCTAGACTAAACAGCCCCAGTTCCTGCAGCCTTTCCTCATAAGGAAGATGTTCCAGTCCCCAGATCATCTTGGTGGCCCTGTGCTGGACTTTCTCCAGAAGTTCCCTGTCCTATTTCACTTGGAACATATGAATAAGCTAACATATTCATGAGCAGGGATGGACTTCACTGTAGCAGTGACTGATGCCCTTTCCCTGTTTTGGCTGCTACGTAAAATATCTTGTTGCAAGAGAGAGATTTTGCTGTTGCAATTTTACTATGTTTTTCTTTATACTGGAGTATAAAATCAAAACTGAACTCCCCTTTGTGGGGGTTTGAGCTGACAAGGACAGGATAACAGCACAGTTAGCGTTGTGATTTAGCTGAAAAATTGTGTATTGCAGCCTGTGAGGATTCAGCTGCATCTGAGCATGTGCAGCACCCTGAAATGGGGATCCTTGCCTTGAATGTTTGTGTATATCACTGCTTTTGAGCATGATCCTGTTTCATTGGGCTGATTTAGGCAATAGGAGGGAAGGCATGGATGAGATTCCTGCACACAACTGCAGTGATCTAGGACAATGTCTTTTTTACAGGTGTATTGTAGATCATAAGCTGGATAGAGATGATAGATCGGTCTCTGTTTTCTAAGTTTGTGTTTCCTTTAAGACCATAATATCCTTTCCAAAATGTATTATTAACAACATTGTATAGGGAAGTAGTTGTTTTCAAGACAAAGCTGCCTTATTAATTAAGTGGGTTTCCTGGAACCTCTCTGTGTGACTTAGATATAAATATGTGAGCCAGTGAGGAGAAGTGAAGCCTGCTGTAATTAATGACTAGTGCATGATAAATGCTGTACCTTGCAAAACTCCTTCTGAAGTATACTGTTTGCTTTCCTTTCCCCATCAGATTCAGCTACCAGCGTGACGGACAAACAGACAAAGTTTGACCAGAAGTCAGAGGATATGAAGGACACTGTTGATGCACACATAGAATGTTCTTGTGAGAATGAAGACTGCAGTGCATGAAGTTGTACATTGCAACGCAGGAAAAAAAACCAGAAACACTTTAATGTTTTTATTGTGTAGTATAAGGAAACTCACCTTAAGAAATAATAGAGATACTAAATTGTTTTGAGGACATGTTGAATCTTCCCAAGTAATTTAAAGTATTAAACCTTATTATTGTAGAAACTGTATGATTGCCCATAAATATCCGATTTCATAATAAATGGCATGGAAAAAATATGAAGGCTTCCTTATTTCACTGGTTATGGAAAAAGTCAGTCTGTGTTGCTGCTTTTTACCTCTCATTTCATAGACTTCTAGAGTCTGTGACTGTCTTCTGTGCAACAGGCACATATTTATGTCAGCCCCACTGTCAAAATGGGTTGGGTAGCTCTGGTACCATGCTTCTGCTTGTTTCCCTTGGTGCTTTCTTCCCTGGTGCTGGGATCTTGTGCCTCTAGAGCAGGAACTGGTCACCTCTGCATGATGCATCAATGCAGCCATGATGCTCCACAACAGCCATGTGATGTGCCAGTGCTGCCGTGGGGAACAGCAAGACCAGGGAATAAGCCCAAATCTCATGACACTGTGCAAGACTGGTGTGCTCTGGTGCACCACATGCAGTAGCTAGTGTGAATTAGGAGTCTTTGAACAGGATAAGTGTAACTTCTGCTAAAGGGTCCAAAGCAGAGCTAGGCCTTTACACTTGGAGTGAGATGCCCACAGCCTCTGTGCCCAGAGTGAACTCTTGCTGTGGCCACCATCAGCAGGTGGGCTTTGCCTCCTGCCCACCCACTGCAGGTCTGCATGGGCACAGTGAGGGACATGCTCATCTGCTGGGAGTGCTGGAGTCCAACCAATTCCAGCAGATCATAGAATGGCAGGGTTGGAAGGGATCTTTAGAGATCATCTAGTCCAACCCCCCTGCCGAAGCAGCTTCACCTACATCAGGTCGCCTAGGAACATGTCTGGAAGATGTTTTCATCTTGCCCCCAAAGCTGTGCTTGCAGGCTGAGTATGCATGCTGGCTGAATTTGATTTTCAGAGAACTGCCTTAGGAGATGGTGTAGATATAGCCATCAATAACTATGAGATTATTGGCACCTTAAGTCATCAAGAGTTTTGCACAAATTTCAATAGAAATGATCTCGTACTGTCTTAATTTATTTGCCTTAATCAGTGTTCTCCCAGTAAATACACACACATCCAGACATTTTTATTACTGCTTGAACACACATTCCATTTTTATATTGAAGCTTGTTAGTGCAAAGCAGAATGGGATCCTACTGAACTGATAAAAATATAGACCTTCAGAAAATGAATTAAAAGACTAACAAGTTGTCTGGTTCTTAAAATCAGTAGAAATCAAGAAAGAAAAAAGGCACTTGCCTGTGACCACGTAGCAGGGAAAGGTGATCACTGGCAAGTTTTTAAAAACACTTGAGAACCTCCTGTAAAAAACATGTTTTACTTTCTGCAGCAGCTTTGGTGCCTTCAATAGATGCACAGATGTGATTTTTATTGTTTGGATGTGAGTTTTATAGTTTGGAAAGCTAATGTCCTTAGTACCAAAAAAGAGTGTGTTTAAAGACAGGCATAAATATACACGTACATAGAGTTTAAATGTTGTTTTGGTACCTTGTGCTGCAGTGTGGTGAGCAGCTGAGAGCAGGCCAGTTTAGGCACTGTCTGGCAGCAGCAGAAAGGCAGTGAGCTTGTGGTGGGTTTGCTGCTTGCCTGGAAATCGCTCAGAGCAGTGAGCAGAAGAAGTTTCCAGGTAACCCCTCAGGCCAAATCCAGCAGAAGCCTTTGCCAGAGCTTTGGTATGAGCTCCCAGCTTCAGTGAGGCCAGCCCACGGGGCTTTTGTCTCTCAGTTTGCCAAGTACAGTTTGGGGGGAGGGCCTCTCGTCTTTGAGCTCCTGTGCTCAGGTGTGAGGAGCTCAGCAGTAGCACCCTGGCAGCAGTCCCGCAGATGGGCATTGCCCAGCCACTACAGCAGCCAGAGTGCCCGTGGGACTGCAGGGGATGCGGCTGTGGATGTCTGCCTGGTGAAAAGCTGTGGGGAGGCCTTAGCCAGCCCCTGCCCCTCTCACCACTGCCATTGTGGAGAGAGCTGCTCGAAGAAAGTGCTGTCCAGGGCAGATCCTGAGTATAGCAAAGTTGTTCATCACCCTCACAGTTTTCTTAGGACTTTTATTTTCTTTTTTTTTTTTTCAAATGTGGGTTATATCCTTTGGAGAAATATGAAGCATGAAAAGGCTTTGAGTGTGTGGTGGCCACAGGCTGGGACTTGAAGTTGTTCTTGATGTACTGGAGAAAAGATCTAGAAAATAAGAGGGTTCAATTCTGTCGAGAAATCCCCAAAGACAAAGCCATCACTGATGGATTTTGCCTACATCTGGAGCAGAAGCACAAGTGCTCCATGGCAGCAGCACAGCCAGGGTGACGGGGGCTTGCAGCATTTGCTGCCCAAAACAAGGAGAATTAGGGTGAGGCATTGCAAGCCCTGGGCTGGGGCTTCTGGGAAGACCCTGCCCTTACAGCTTGGTACAGCCCATACTGCCCCAAGGGAGGATCCTTACATTCAGAAGTGTTATGATTCATAGTGTCACAGTTATAATGTGGTGTTTTAGCATTTAATCTGCACCACAGCAGTGCTCTTCTACTTGCACTGTCACTGACCTCAAGTCTTTGCTGCCTGAATGGTGCTGTGGGGCTTTTTTTTTTTGGAAAAGTCTTGTGCAGCTGTATACAGTTATGCCATAATATACTAGTTCTCAAGCTTTGATTATCAGTCACCAGTAGCTGTACACTCAAATCCTTTAACTATGTTTACCACTTAACAAATCTCCAAAGACATGACACCACTCGCTAATGCATGGTTTTTGGCTTTTCTTTGGTTTTGCAAGGCAAGGGGTTTTACAAGACGAGGGGTTAAAGCAAACAGGACCAGAATATAGTGCTGGTAAAAACACAGTGAAGTATTTGCCACACTTCAAATTTTTGTTCATTTCTTTTTTGTCCTACAGATGTAATCTTTGATCTAGGAGCAAAAGCCACAGTTTGTCACCCATTATATCCCAAATGCCAGTTATAAAAAACCATCAGCTAAAGAGCATTGTGAAAACTAATCTGTCTCTGATAGAGGCCACTGATCTGTTGATGAGAAACTGAATCCAGTCCCTTCCCACAGTGAGCTGGGCAGCTGCTTCAGCTCCTCACCCACGAGGAGAAGGTGAGTGGGCACACGGGAGTAGTACAGTGACAACGGGATCCCCTTGGTCCCGGGGCTGTGTGGGTTCCTCATGGGAGCTGTGCAGGTGGCTTGAACTGCACCGACTAGACCCAGCCCCACACTCTAGCTGTGGGCAACCCAGGGACAGGCCAAACCCTGGAGCCAAGGGCAGCCTGAGGGAGCTGTGAGACTGTCTCTGGCAGCACAGGGAAAGCATCTGCCAGGGGCAGAAGGGGCTTTGTTGCATGGGGAAGATACTTCCCCTTCTTACGTGATGTGAAATGAGGCTGGCTGAGCCATACTTTGCAGGCCTCTGTAAACCAAGAAGTTTGTGTCTGTAGTGACCATCAGCCTCACTCATTCCACCTTGCAGGAGCAACCCTCACCAACACTGCTGTGCAGCAGTGAAAGGGGCATGAATGTCAGTGATGTTTGTGACAATGGTGGGAGGTTTGTGTTGCTGGGTGAAGTGTCCGTCCCCAGAGAGCAGTGCAGTGGGTGGCAGCCTGTCCTGCTCACAGAAGAGTGGGTATCAGCATGGTGTCCCCAGAGGGCTGCCTGGGGCTTTGCACAATCCTGCTGGGACAGTATCAGTTAGATAAGCCGTGTGCCTTATGTCAGGTCAGGACAACCTGGGCAAAGTCATCATGGACTGCAATAGCATCAGCTGCTTCCACTGCAGAAGGATAATTAGTAATTTTCCTTACACAATAAATGTTTTGGCTTTAAACTGTATTTTGATACTTTTAAGCACTTGTTTCAAAAGGTACTTTCAGCAGATTCAGTTGGCGAAGTGAGAACAAAAGTTCTTGTAATGGTTTTGGCTCAGCAAGAACAACTCTTGCCTTGTCCCCGACCTCTTCTCCCTCAAAGAGTTTGAGTGGTTGATAAAAAATTGATAACAAAATTTGCTGCGCCAGTTAATAATTCCTCTATAAAAGCCACACATTTTCCCCTGCAGTCTTCAGTCACTTTTAGCATGAAGGGACTCATCCTCACCCTGGCGCTCGCCCTTGTGGGTAAGTTGAAGCTTTACCGGCACAGCAGAGCTGTGATGGCCACTGCAGTCCTCAGCAAACAGTATCTCCTCGGGGCCTTTCTGGGATATTTACAAGTATATTAATTTGATGAAGCCCTTTTATGATTTCAGCTGTAAACTATCAGATTTCTGTTCCTAAGCTTAGTGGCGGGGGAAAAGCCAAACAAGCAGCCGCTAGTGAAGGGAATGACGTGGGCTTGCTGTCCTGAGGGAGAGCATTACTGGTTGGAAACGAAAGATCCACTGAAACACGGTGTTTCTCATGCATCCTTTCCTTTTCTTCCCACACAGGTGGCCAGAAGCTGGACCTTGGTAAGTGCCCTCCCACCTCCAGCCAGCAGCTCCCATGCCATATTCCTCTATGGCTGTGCCTTTCCCACCGCTTGCACCTTTTGGATTTTGGGAGTAGTATCCTCACCTTTCTTTGCTGAGATGGTTCTTGCAAGTAACATCACAACAGTCATAGCTAAGGAGGAGTTTCTGTTACCTTCTTTTTCCAATAGGGCCTGTTTTTCATACTGGGAATACCTACCTGTATGGCTACAGGGGCTTCATTTGGCACGGGCTGCCCAGCAGAGGTGTGGCCATAGCAGGAGTGAAGCTGACCTGCAATGTGGAGATCGGCCGTGTGTCTCACAGTGACCACATTCTCCAGGTAAATCACTATGGGCTTGGGAGCCCACCTACCCGCATCACACAGCTATAGATGTTCAGTTCATATCTCCAGAGCCCCCTCGAGTAAAACTGCCTAAGGTGAAACTATGGCAGACAGCTGCTTTAAAGAAACATCCCTAAGATACATTTCACCAAGCAACACTAAGCTTGGGTGTGAAAATGAGAATTAAAGCATGAAGTATCCACGTTTGTCAAACTGGCCCATAGCCTAAGAAGAGCTTGGTGCTGGAATTCAGATATCACATGAGAAAGTCCCATCTGTTTCCATTATCTTTCTTTTGATATTCTTCACATAGGCATTGATTCAGATGTCAAAAATTCCAATGGCAATGCTTGTGCTTGGCATAATGATATCAGATCTGGAAGCATTGTTGCTCACCAAAAAGATTAAACCAAACCAAACACTGTCATGGAATGAAAGACCACAGAAAAGGGATCTAGAAGAAACCACATGGGAATAAAGCTGTAAGAAGGCATTTAGCATTCATCCTAGGCATTTACTCAATCTGTGATCTTGTGCATATAATACTGAAACAGCATGTAAGAATACCTATTATCAAACTTTAAAGACCGTTGCAATTACAAGCTGTTTGTAACCTTGCTAGAGTTGCTACAGCTTTTCCAGTTGCAGACAATGCTCTTGTATAGGATTTAATATGAAATAAAAAAAATGACAGGAGGCAAGCCACCCTTGCAGCATTGATTATAAACACATTGATTATAAAACTACACCATTTCCTTCTACTCAGGAACATGTACTTTTGCATGCGAAGATGGGAGGTGTGAGTCTATGTCTCTGTGCATGCAGGCACACAATTCCCACTAGGTAGCAGTCAAGGACTTGTGTGCAAGCTTTGCAGCTTGATAAGTTCAAAATAATGACAGCTGCTTCCAAAGATATGTCAGCTCCCACTGGGCCTTCTCCCACACATAGTCCTGCAGTCATCTCTGCTTCCCCATCAGCTGTACTGCAGCTCTGGTGCTCTGGGATGTACTGGATCTGGATCAGCAGCCAAAACAGTCCCCATGTTGTTTAGGCAGGCAGTGTGAGCCTTGCAGACTGAAGAGAGATCTCGATGGACATGTGAGGATAACAAGCAAGTATCCTTTCCATACAAGTTGCTGGCAGCCAGGATTTCACTCACTCTGCAAGCTTCACCACACTTGTTGGAGTTTTAAATACTACTCAAACTATCTTTCTTTTTCTTTTTTTTCTGGCAGAAATTTGTCATGGCAATTGCTTTTTCAAGGATGCTTCCTAGGCCCTGGAGTTGGAGGAGGAAAACATTTCTTATGATGTTGGACAGGTGGCTGGCCACGGATTAGAAGTGCCCAATTTCCCTGTTATTGCACGACTTCAAACTGAAGGTGAACAGCATGAACAGTTTCCTAATTTTGTTCCCAGGTTCGATCACCGAGGCTGGAGGAATACAATGGATTCTGGCCCGTGGACTCCTTCACTTCATCTTCGAAGCTCACTGAGGCCATTACTGCTTGCCTCAGCCAAGCCTTTAAGTTTGAATACATTGAGGGAAGAGTTGGGAATATTTTTGCCCCTGAGGACTGTCCCATCTTGTGCATTAACCTAGTGAGAGGGATCCTGAATGCGATGCAGATAACCATCAAAAAGACACAAAACGTATACGAAATACAGGAGGTTTGTTTTTCCCATTCTGATGTTACTTTTATTCTCATTTTACTGTTACGCAGTAACTTGCCTGTACATACACATCCCAGGCAATTTTCTTTGACCTATTTATTTCTGCTTCAAGTGGAAAGTTCATTATGTTTAATCAATGCTCACAGGCTGGGATTGAAGGCATCTGCCAAACCAGATACGTTATCCAGGATGACAGCAGGAATAACCATGCTGTCATTTCCAAAAGCAAGGACCTGATGAACTGCCAGGAGAAAGCGGTGAAGAACGTGGGGATGGCGTATATCCGGCCGTGCCCCACCTGCCCCCTGGTATGAGCAGCACACAGCCCCACTGCCTCCTGTGCAGCCACCTCACGCATCGCACTGATGTGTTTGGGAGTTTGGCTCGTCAGAGCTAATTAACCACGGCCCATTTGTATTTCTGACTTGGGTCTCTTTGCACTTCTAGAGAGCCAGAAATGTTAAGGGGACAGAGATATTCACTTACAAGATGAAATATGATGACAGCGGGGCCTTGATGATATCTGCGATGTCCAAGCAGGTGTACCAGATCTCTCCTTTCAATGAACCTGATGGGGCAGCAATCATGGAGGCAAGGTAGGCACTGCACGTGTTCTTAGTGTAGCTGTGACTATGAGAGCCAGGAGGAGATGCCTAAAGAATATTTACTGCTGATTTCGGGGTTAACATAAAGCATCTGGCCTGTGGGTTGTGAAGGGCCAAGAAGCTATAGGTTGCTTGGGATAACCAGCTAGGTCCTGTGCTCTGGCATTTGGGGGTTTGGCTGGGCCATTTGAATCATTTGTCGGACCTCCCAGAGACTTTGTCAAACTCTGATGGAAGCTCTCACCGCTCCTCTGACAGTTACAGACAATCCTGAGCAATGCATAAATGGAGACAGGCACGATCTGCCTATGCTCAATGCTGCTGTCCTGCTGGGCTCCCCTCAACCTGCTCCAACCCCTGTACTCATCTTCTGTGTACACAATGCAGTGTTTCTGACACCTTTCCTTCTTTCCTTTAAAGACAAGAACTGTTTTTGATCGATGTTAAAAGGACTCCTATCAGTGCACCAAAAACTAAGCTGCAAAACCAGGGGAGTCTTCGTTATGACTTCTCAGGAGAGCTACTCCAGATGCCAATTCCTCTAATAAGGATTAAAAATCCAGATTTGCAGGTATTAGAGGCTTACGTTTCATATTTTTTCATTATTAATAAGGTTAACAGTTCATCACAATTATTTAAGGCATGGATCCTTCCATCTGTCTGTTTTTTCCCCATAGTTAACAGAAACACTAAGGCAAATAGTTAAGAAAAATGAGGAAGGAGCCAATAAAGAAGCTTCAATCAAGTTCTTACAAATGGTCCAGCTTTTTCGTGTAGTGACCTTTGAGCAAATTGAGTCTGTGTGGGTGAAGTTTGCCAACGAGTTTCCCTACAGGTAGCTGTGTTGCCTTCAGACAGGATTTCTGTTTGGAAGCATTCTGGGCAAAGGGGGTAATGAATCCTCCTCTCTCTGGCAGGCCCTGGCTCCTCAGTGCCATCTGTGCTGCTGGAGCTACTGATACATTCAGATTCCTGAAGCAAATAATTCATGATGAGAAGCTGAACCTCTGGGAAGCAACTGGGACTCTCCTGCTCGCCTTCCATTTCGTTACACCCAACAAGCAGACCCTAGAAGTCGCCTCAGTGAGTATAGATCATTCTCCCTTCTATTTCCCTCTCACTCATTTTAAAGCCGAACTCACAGGATTGTAAGTAAAAGATGCAACATATTTCCTTGTACATTTGTAAAATGCAAGGCATTAGCAAAAAGGGGGAATGCTTTAGGAAATGTTTCCAAACATTTGTTGCCAACATTTTTTATGGCTTTGATTTTTGGTGTTAAAACTCACAAATCATAAGGAAATTGCTGTTGATTTCTATTATTTGATTTGTTTTGCCAAAATAACAATTGACAAACTGGGGAAAATAATGTTCTGTTACCAGGATCTAAACTACACACAGTATAACTGGAGCCAGTCTATTTAATTTCAGTGTAGCTGAATGACTGTCATTGTAACTTCTGGAAATATTTAAGGAAAATCCGAGGCAATCTTATCTATTTATTTCTTGAATATAATTTTCACTACATATCATCTCTAGCTACTAGAAACACTGAAGACTCCACATCTTTCTTCTGCAGAGTTTTCTGACCTGTCCCCAAATCCAGAAAGCACCACTGCATCGAACAATTGTTTACCTGGGGTATGGTAGCATGGTAAATAAACACTGTGCTCAGACTTCAGTTTGTCCAAATGAACTTATTCAGGTAGGTAACTCTCTCTTCTTATTCATAAGGGGTGAAGAAATGTTTTAAATGCCTCTGATTTAGCTCTCTCAGTACTGGCAATTAGGTAACTCGCTGTTTAGATGCCTCACTCTTAGCTGTGGTTCCTGGAAAATTCCAAAGACAGAATGAAACTCTAATCTGGTGCCTTTGAAAAATCTGGTCTTAACAGTTTAGAGTTTCAAATGTAAGTGGTAGAAGCCTGTAAACAACCTGAAGCTGAGCTGAGATGTGACAGATTTAAGACTACAGCAAAAATTCTGATTTTACATCAGGTAGGATATACCTACAAAATCTACTGAAAAGGCACTAAAATGCAAACATAAGCAAAGCTCTAGATATGTCATAAGCTTCCAAAGAGGCTCTACTACATAACTGCATATCACTGCCTGACACATTCAGGACCTTGTCTTCAGACCAAGTATCTCTGGCTCCCTGCTCAGCACAAGTGTCCAAAACGAGTGAAACAAAGCCAAGCCACCAGAAGAGTAATTTGTCTTCTGAAAGCAGCAACACTGTTTAAGTAAACTTGCTGTAGGTATAGGAAGTGTAAAACGGGCAGGTGTGGTGCTGCAGCTGCATGGGGCTGCAGACTAGCAAGCCTCAACTCAGCCTCAGTTCAGGACTGCTCTTGAACTTGCAACAGACTCTCTGGTGAAGGCATTCACCTTGGATTCTCTCCTGCACTCAGGCTCTGGCACAATTTAAAACTGATTACAACACTGTGTAAGGAGAAAATTGAATCTGTTTGTATGTTTCACGTTTGGCATCCCGATAACGATGGTGAACAGCTTTATTCTGGGCTTTACACCAGTAGTTGTTTTGCTTGCTATGGCAATGCATATATTTATGCATTGCTACAAGATTGTCACCTGATAAGATTAACACAATCTGCTCTGTTTTCAGCCAATCCATGACCTTGCTACCGAAGCCATCAGCAAAGGTGATGCCAAAGACATGGCCTTGGCCCTGAAAGCCATTGGCAATGCGGGAGAGCTGGCCAGTATCAAACGCATCCTGAGGTTTTTGCCAACGTTTTCCCTGTCTGCAGCTTCATTACCAAACAGAATTCACGTTGATGCCGTGTTGGCCTTGAGGAAAATTGCCAGAAAAGACCCTATAAAAGTAATTGAAATGATTATTTGAACAAACATCTTGGAAGGTATGATTTGGATTGACTTTAGTTCAGGAATAATAAAGCCATCAGGTAATATTAGCAACTCTGATGAGATTTCTCAGTTACTGATCTTGCTGCTGCGCACAATGCAGGTTCCTGGCATCACTCCATCCTTGCTGATAACCTGGAAAAGTGGTTGCTTTAGTTGCTGTAACACTGGGCCTATTACTAATGACTGCATCTTCTGTCGCTGTTCACTGTGCACCCTGCAATCTCCTCACTTGCAGTGACAGGCCCCACGCTCAAATCTTTCTTTAGGGTTTTGTTCTCCATTCACTGCAGATCACACCAGCATGGTTTAGCAACCATGTCTCACTGAGACAGTATGAGGTATTCACAGATTGTATCTTCCTTCTCTAGGTAAAGCAGGTCTCCCTCCAAGTTTTTATGGACAACAAACTTGCTCCTAATGTCCGAATGGTGGCCTGTATTGTTCTCTTCGAAACTAAGCCTTCTCTTCCAACTATAACAGCCCTGGCCAGCGCACTGCTGACAGAGACCAGCTTACAAGTAGCCAGCTTTGCATATTCACACATGAAGGCTTTGGCTACAGGCAAGATCCCACAGCTCTATCACCTGTAAGTAGAGGAAAAGTATATTTTAAGTAGCAAATCATGATTTTTAATTTTTTTTCTGGCAGTTTTCTAAGAATTTGATCACAGTTGACTAACTTCATATGATTTTAACTCTTTATCACTCAGAGCTGCTGCTTGCAACCTTGTTGTTAAAATACTAAGCCCCAAATTGGGCAGGCTGAGCTACCGTTACAGCAAGGTCCTGCACCTCGGCGGCTACTCCTGTGAGTACCAGATGCCTTGTTCACTGCTTCAGCTGATGTAGCCAAATGCCTTTGTTGTGTTCTGAGACTGTAACCCAAAATCCAACCAGGAGTGTGAGCTTAGTGCACTCTTGATGTAGGAAAAAAAGCACAAGAGTCTCTTAAAATACAAAATCTCCTCAGGGTGTTCTGCTACTCTCTGGGCATCTGCTGTGGGAAACAGTGCCTGCACATGAGTTTAGGCCTCCTTCTTCAGGGCACTGTGGTTGTGTTGACTCTGCCCTAGAACAAAATTCTCCATTGGAGGACCTGTGGGACTAAATCCTGGCAGAAACCCTTGTGATCTGTTACAATATGTACCTGAGGTGGCTTACATATATGCACCAGATGCTTGGGAGATCCTAACCAGAATTTCTGCTGTTTTGTTATTCCTGTGATAGCTGAGTATCAGGTTGGTGGCATTTGGAGGGTCTATCTAATGAACACTCCCAGCAGCGTGTTTCCATCTGATATAATCACAAAAGTAAGAGGATATTATGCAAACAGTGCAACGGATATTATCGAGGTAAGTATTCCATTAAAACAGCCAGCTAGATGCAAGCCAGCTACACATAGTATTACCTGTTAAGCCATTTGGACTGCAATGTAGTGTTTAAATCCTTCTCTGGCTGTGAGGGCAGATGAGGAAGAGAAAATCTAGATAATGATTATGATTTTACTTAGCTTCCTTTATTTGGGCTTCTTGACACATACATGCATCAACGGACACATTCAGTATAGGCATAAAAATCTAGGAGAGCAGAGGAAAGCTTAGGCAGCAGAACATTCCTCTGCCTACATAAAGTCACATAGCATCTAGGGCATTTTGCATAAGTACAGGGAAATAGGATCTTATATTAAATTTCAGCCAGCAGTGCAGCCAGGGCAGCACAAAGATCCATGTAACAGCATGCAAGCATTTACTCAGCTTCTTGGGCAAGCTTTGCAGCCTGGGTTGAGCTCTGTGCTGCCCTAAAATTATCACTGCTGACTAAATCAAAGCTGTCTCAGCATGTCCTCAGCATCTGCAGCCATAGACTGCAGTCATCTGCCAGGTAAGTGCAATGGCTTCATAAAGTATGTATTTAGAGTGGCCTAGGTGCATGTAATACTAGGCACAATGGTTTTCCTGTCTCTCTCCCCCTCGGGCTGTGACACATGACTCTGTTTACTACAGGTAGCTCTCCGGTCACAAGGCCTAACTGAGCTTCTCAGGAAGCAGAATCTTCCCTTTGCTGAGTATGATACATACAAGGCACTGAAAGAGCTGAGTAAAACGGTGCGTCTCTACTCACCCTCTGATCTGTTTGCAACACACAGCTCCCGACAGCACCGGGGCTGCATCACACATCTACCTACAAAGCCGCCCCTTTGATGTCTCAATGGAGTCAGTCATGCTGTTTGGTCATGGAAAAATGTACTTACATTGTACTTAGGCAGTCAACACATGCCACCTTTTCACTCAACATGTGTCAGCCCTGGACACACAATACAAAAGATGATGATGCTGGTAGACAAAATTCATGTGTTTTAAAGTGTATGTTAAAACACGGTAATTGGCTGCTCCTCTCTTTTAAAATCATTATTGAATTTTAGTTCATGAGTCCTTGGGTGTCACCCACTACTTATAGGAGCAGAAATCAGCAAGTCCATACACCATCCTTACCTGAGAAAACCCTCACTGAAGTCAGTTATGCAACTTAGGAAAGGCCACATTGGTTCAGACCTGTAAGGTGTCTATTAGTTTTTTGGCTAATGGACCATAGTTAGCATCCTTCAGCTGGGAACCACCCTTTGCTAGTGCATGACTGTATTTTATCTAATTACACATTATCTAATTCTTTCCTTTCTCCCCATTGCTCCTTAACACCACAGCTTCTGGGATGGAAAGAACTGGCTCCCGAAAACTTTCTGTTGTCCACTTACATCAAAGTTTTGGGGCAAGAGATTGCCTTTGCTGACATTGATAAAGAGACCATTCAGAAGACCATAACGGTACTGACAAGGCTGTTGTTTTTTTTTGTCTGTGATGCCAAATAATTTCCCACCCCTGACTCTACCAAACCTATCTCTCCATTTTCAGAGTCTAACTGGACCATCAGGCTGGCAGTCAGTGTTGAAAAAAGTGGTGCAGGATGCCCAGCAAGGTGTTTCGTGGCAATGGACGCTGCCGGTGATGGTGGGCGAGCTGCGACACGTGATCCCCACAGTGGTGGGCCTGCCACTGGAGCTCAGCCTCAGCGCGGCCGCACTGGCCCAGACTGCGGCCCAAGGTGAGCGTGGTATGCCAAACCCAGCCACTTCCCCACAGTGAGTGTGGGTCTGATCCCTCTGCTGAGATTAAATCCCTCTCTAATCTTAAAACATATGCTTGTAATGTGGAAATATTAGTGTCCTGCTGCCTTCCAAAGGCTGAGACGTAATTAGTGTGTTTCATCTGAGACACACTTGTACGACTCTGGTTTGCTGTAGCAATCGTTACATAATCACCTGAAGTATTTCAAAACGTAAAAGCACAGCTTATTTTAAAAACCGTGTTTCCAGTTTTTATTGTTTCTCTGTTCATATATTTCCTGTCTGTCTTTTACAGTGGATGCACAGATATCACCACCATTACCTGACAACTTTAAACCTTTGGAGTTGCTGGAGACGAACATCAATATTCATGCTGACATCAAGCCAAAGTAAAAATAATGTTCACATACACACACAAGCGTTTATGTTTATGTTTGAAATAGATATGTGATTGCATGTAGCTATATAGATTTGGTATAGTTGAGCTAGTCCAGAGCAGTGAAGTTGTGAGAAACCAACACAATCACCTTTACAACCCTGCAAACTCAGCAATGTGCACTGCATCGTACATGCTCTTCTGCCAGTGCTACAAACGGTCATGTTACCTGTTCAGTGACTTAAAGAAACTAAACCGTGAAGATACATTTGCTTATTTATGAACAGGTTTTTAACAAGTTTGACATAGAATTTCACCACTACCTGGCACAACCTGGGAGTATTCAGGGGGAAAAGAGAAATGCTTCTGTATTCACAAAACCAAAAGCATCAGTACTAGTAACTAGTAAACTATAGTAATAATAATAGCAATAGCAATAGCAATAGTAATGATAATAGTGATAACAGTGATAACAGTGATAATAGTGGTAATGGTAATGGTAATGGTAATGGTAATGGTAATGGTAATAGTAATAGTAATAGTAATAGTAATAGTAATAGTAATAGTAATAGTAAGAAGAAGAAGCTAGGCACAATCTGAAGCCAAAAGATTTTGGTGTTAGCTCAAGCAATTAGCAGTGACAAAGCAGTGAGAGGGTCCACATTAGCTTTGCTCATCAGATCAAACACTTTATCTTTTCCAGTGGCACTTTAAAATCCTGTTGCAACTTATCATCAGTAGTGGCTCGTACAATAACCAGAGCAGTGTGACAATGTGATTTTGCATTTCAAAGTTAAATGTGTGCATGTTAATAAGTATTGATGCATGTTTTTCTTTCCACTCTTTCAGGGCCTATTTCCATACGATTGCAATGATGGGAGTCAACACACAATACTTTCAGAGCGGTCTTGAATTTCATGCAGAGTTCAGTGCCAACACTGCAACCAAATTTAATGCCAGGATGAATATAAAAGAGAAAAATTTGACGGTTGAAATCCCTCCCTGCCATGAGGAGATTGAGCTTGCAGCTGTGAGGTACAGAAGAGCTTGTTGACTTTTGCTTGCTATGTGTTACTGATTGTGAGTTCACTGTTATAAAGTCATGAGCATCCAACTCCTTGTTAGGCTCTGCTGTACCTTTGCAGCCACATAAAGCTCATATTCTCTTTTTTGCACCAGCAAAACAGGTAAGCAAAATCAGATGATGTTACTTGTGTGCCATTCATTACCTCCACAGGAGTGAAGCTCATGCTATTTCAAGGAACATGGAAGAGGTAGATTTTGAAAAGAAATCCCAGCTTATCCCCAAAGAAGAACCAAGTACCAACCACCCAGTTCAGCCACAAGAAAGTTCTTCAGGACCTGAAAGTTTGACGGTAAGGAGGCCTTGCATCATTTGTATTGCAGAAAGGTACAGAATTGACAGCTTCTCAGAGGGGCTGAGCACTCCCAACACAGCAGCTGGCTAACCAGATGGCAAACACAGAAAGTGAGATTCAACAGGTGCTGGACATGTCCCAGACCAAGCCTGACATAAGTCCCAATGGGTTCAAGACATGATGATTCACAGTCTGCTCAGTCTCATCACATCATGTAGGTAGGGTTACTTTGACAGCACATCTTCCTATTCTTTTTAAAGTCAATGGGAGGAGGATGTGTCAGATCCATATCCTCTGTACAATACCCTTTTTATTTCTGAGCCAGAGCAATGTGGAAAAGAAGGCTCCTGGGCAGGATATACATTTTTCTTCCCAAATGGTGAAGCAATCTCTGCAGTGGATTGCAGAAGCCCACTCTTTCATGTGCCCTTAAGCTTCTTAGGCTAGTGTGGGAAAGGTAGATCAACTCACAACAGGAAGGCCCAAAACTGATGCAGAGAAATAGCCCCTCCGAGGTGCCCTGCAGGTTCTCACTGGGAAGTGTGTTTGTGAAACATTGCCTGGGAAAGGCTAGGCAGCAAGAGCTGTCCTCATTCATAGAGAATTTTGGAGGAAATCCCACTGCTTCCACTACTCAGATCTCTAGTTTCAAACTGTGCTTCCTTACTTTGGCAAGATTAATTAATAAGGACGAAAAATTTTAGGATCTGTGATATTCATTTTTGTGGGAAATATCTTTATTTGCTATCTTTTTTGTTTAATGCAGCAAAGTGATATTCCTGGTGTGATACCCAAAGGATACAAGCAAGGTTCAGAAGAGGAAAGGTACCACAGCATAGAAGGAAAACTTTACACATACCTCTTCTGTAGAAAAATTGAGAGCTGGGAATGTTCTGCTTGTCTCAGCCTAAAGTCACAAAGTTCTGATCTCTTACCAAAAACCTACCTGCACAAACTAGCTGGAGAATTCGAAGCCAAAATAGTTTTGAAGCCAGGTACAGTCATGACAACAAGCTTTTCTGTCAATCTCTGTGAATGCTGCCCAAGCAGCACAGCCCTGGAATGTAAGTATCTTGACTTTAGTTCATACAGATGCTGTTGTTGACAAAATTCAGCTGGAGATTCAGGCAGGACCCAAAGCAGCTTCAAAAATAATTGATGTAGCAAGATCAGGGTCTAAAGAAGAGGATGGGACATCTCCACACGAAGACTTCCAAACTAAGCTGAAGAAGATCCTGAGGTTTGAAACTGTGTTCCAGGTAAGAGATTTGGGAAATATTGTCCTATAAATCAAGCCAAGGGCTTCCATTGTGCAAAACTGGCATGAGAAAGCAAGGATTTTGGCTGGAACGAATGGGTCTAGTTGAGTTCTGGTGCAGCTTCTGCAGCGTTTTGGGCCAGGAAGTTTTATTTGTTTGATAGCCCTTGTCTGACAGTCAGAGAATAAACTTGTTATAAATTCATAATGCTTTGAACTGGTTTTGAAGGTCGGAAATAAAACACACCACCGCAGGAGACGGGTTCACAGAACAGAAAAGTCTTCAGTCACACACCTCTGGGCAGACCCCGGTGCAACCTCCCTCTCCAGCTCATCCTCATCTTCCACTGAGCACAAAAGTGATGAAATAAAGCAATCTCATGGCAGCAGCAGCAGTGATACGAGACGCAGCAGCACCAGCATCAGTTTTGCTTACAGTAAAATCTGCAGCAGCAGCAGAGAAGACCACTCTGGAGACTGCAGTGGGTACACTGAATATTTCAAACGGGTAAATCACCTAGGCTGAACCTTTTCATATTCTGCTAGTGAATGTTTTTGTGCATCAGGAAATTGTGCACATAAAGCGTGAACCAAAGTAAGATAAAACAGACTGCTGAGGTGGCTGGGATGGCTGTTTGCTGAGGATGCACAAGGTAACCACCTAGCAGAGCTTTATCCCTTTTTAATCTCTCTGGTTCTCTGAAGCATTTCAGTTCAGAAGTTTCACATCTCAGAAGATTTTAGTTTAAAATGTTTCTAAAAGTACATTCTTATACTTCCTTTTTTTTCTGTACTCAATCCTGAACTTCTGAATGTATTTATCAAAAATTCTTTGTCTTCTCTGTTTCCACAGGCAAATCTACCTGTTTATAAGTTGCCATTCAAGCCAGCAAATGAACAGGTACATTTATGGCTTATACTGGGGGCAGGGCCTGCAACTGTTCTCATTACTTTTACTGCAACTAGATCTTAGTTCTCTGAGGATCAAAATATGAGAAATTAATACTGCAACAACTTCCAATGAAAAACAGTTTGCTTCAAGGTGATTCACTGTTTTCTCAGGAATCAGCAAAGGAAGTCCTGAACATCAGCATCAGCTCTTCCTCTTCTTCAGCTAGTGATGAAGGCATCTCTAGAGCTGTGTCTCAGGTGAGTATCCTAATCTACAAGAAATAACAACACATACTTTGGCTTTCCAGTTGCTGTATGTTTATAACACAGTGGGAAAAATATGGTGACTCAGTATATTATGTAATATATAGAAAGAAAAGGAATTGTTTCCTGTTTTATAAAGAGTGAGCACATTGAAGAGTCATTGAAGGGGATTTAATATCGACTCAATACATGTTACAGTTTTTAATGAAACTGGAATGTAGTGCTATATGTGTTGAAATCTGTGTTAGCAAATAATGTACTATAAAAATGAGAAGAGTTGAGCTGCTTGATCAGAAACTGTTTTCAGATCTATTTTTTACTATACAAGTAAAAAATATATACTTGTACAAGTTCTGTACAAGTTCAGAACTTGGCTCTGCCATTCTTCTGTTCATGTTGGCAGGACCACACAAGGCCTTTGACAATACCTTGATTTTACAGTAACACTCCAACTATGAGAGCAATCCCAGTGTTTGTGCAGGGATGACTCCGTGGTACACAGTTAATGCACCTGGTCCTTCTGTAAGAGCTAATGGACTCCAAAGTAGATCTCATCAAAGGAAAATTTCACACATTTCAGACAACGACCTAAATGTCTACAAAACAATAAACCTTGCTTTGCCGAGGCACTCCCTCTGCACCAGCAGCTCCCAGATGTAAATGCAAGTAGCTTGTGGAAAAGAGGCAACTGGATCTACTTTATCCCCTCCCATTCCTGTGTAACTTGGACTCACCTCTCCCATCTATCTCTTCACCACATTGCTACTTCCCTGAACAATTCCTGTTCATGCCCAGCCCTCTCAGCACATGCACCCTCTTCCTCAGCCACAGCCTTTTGTTTCCCATTTCCTACTAAGGAAAGTTTCCTACTAATGCCAGTTCTGTCTCATCTCCTCTCTCTGTGGGTCTCGGTCACTCTGATGTGACCGCGTGGGGAGCACCTGCTGCCACACGGCTGGTCTGGGCCTCAGCTCTTTCCTGGCCAGGGGGCCTCAGGAAAGGCAGTCACAGCCACAGCCAATGCTGAGGCTGCTCCCACTCAGAGTGGGCCATGTGCTGCTCCTTCTGCAAGTACTTTGGACAGCACTGAACAAATCCCTCTGTCAACAAAGAGTATCATGGTTTTAAACAGGCGGTTAAAGGAATTTTATCAGGAAGACCATTTGCTAAACTACAGGTTGGTAAGAGAGCAGTGCTGAGCTGAGTAATATAGGTTCTTTATACAGCAGGGTCCTACCCCCTCCTTCCTTTTGTTACACTGAAATTACTTGACAAAAGGATTCCCAGCACTACTGGTTTGCTTACACAGGTTGCAACAGCTCAATCGAAAGACTGTGGCAAACTACATACGAACTGAACAGATTGAGCGATGATCTATGATGCTGTCCCACACTCCACATCTAAAGACCTTCTGAATGATAATTTTCCTTTACAAATACTTTTTATCCATGGTTTTAACACAGCCTAATTGTAATGCTTTGTTTATGTCTTGGGTCTCCCTTTCCCCTCTACTGACTTAAGCCTAAATTCCTGGGAGACAGCAAGCAGCCAGTGCTGGCTGCAGTCCTTCGAGCCATCTACAAGAACAAGCCCCCAACGGGATTACAGCTTGTGCTGTACACTGAGACACAACCCACGAGATCCAGGACACAGGTGTTTGCTTCAAGCATCACAGGATCAAGTAGTTGGAAGCTCTGTGCTGATTCCTCAGTAATAAATTCCCATAAAGTAATGGTAAGTTTAAAATGATGATCAGCTCAAATGTAAATAAAATATAATGATCTTACTATGTTTTATATAAACAAACAAACATACATACAAATATATTCCCCTCTAGGGTTTGCTCAAATGGGGTAAAGATTGTCAAGACTACCAGATTGCTACTCAGACTACAACAGGGCAATTTTCTGCTTATCCAGCTATGCAGATGAAATGGGAGTGGCCAAAAGTACCTTCAACAGCCCGAACAGTTGCAAGATGGTGAGATTTGACTTCAGTTTTTTAAAAAAATCAAATAATTACAGATTCAGTTCTGTGATTTCTGAGGTGGAAAAATGCCTCTTAATCTGAGATTATACAATCTGATTACATAGCTGTTTTTTTCTGTATATTCATTCTCTCAAAGCATAGTGCATTTTAGTTTGTAGGAAAGCCATTTGAAACAAAGGAGATGGTGACATTCACCTAATCTATTGTAGACTTTTAGTTTAAAGTGCCTCAATCAGGAAACTGGTCTCCTGATGCTTCCTAATTGATGAACGTTCAGACCAGAAGCCTAACCTTGGTTCTCTGAAAGAAACTATCTCTTACTGACAGTGTAGGGAGAGTAATTTCCTAACGTAGGCACCTTACCAAACAGGCTGCCCAGGGAGGGTGTGGAGTCTCCTTCCTTGGAGGTCTTCAAGACCCACCTGGACACGTTCCTGTGTGACTTGATCTAGGTGAACCTGCTTCTGCGAGGGGGTTGGACTAGATGATCTCTAAAGGTCCCATTCTATGAATAGTTTCCATAAGGCTTTATTGCACACTAAATAGCAAATGTTGTGTAATGCTTAGTGTGAGAAAACTGTGACTGCTGGATTCAGTTCACAGACATGTCTATTCATATGCATATAGTACCTGTTGTATTCATTCACTCCTTGTATTTATACATCCATTTGCCCACAATAACATATGGATCCACATGAAAGCCTAATCCTTTTTCATAGTGCTACCCAAATACAGACACATACACCGTGTCTAAATATGCGCCCAACACAAGCTTTCATGCTGAAGGCATACAGGTGATTTGCTTAACAAATATCTACTGAGGAGGATAATTTTTTTGTGTGCTAGATTGAATTACTTGAAGTGCTGTTATCTGTCCTTATTAGAGGGCATGAAACCATGCAGTTGACTATCCTCAAGCAAAGCTGCAGAATTTGTTTTTTTTCTGCTCTGAGACTGTGTCTCTTTTTAAAGGAGCATTTTGTGTATTCCTCTACTTGAATCCCAAGCCTGTAAGGGAATCCTGTCATAGAGATCCTCACTGACAATCTTAGGAGGTGAAGGATCCTTGCTAAAAACTACCACTGCAGCACTGAATGTTAATATGTAGTCATCTGTATTTCAGCATGTTAGTGTTTTAGGTTTTATGTAATCAGTGCCTATTTTTAACTCCAAATGTGTTTTAAACAAGTTAGCTATACTTTTCTTCTCATGTCACTCTGCCATCCAGTGTCTTGAAGACTGTTTCACCTACTAAGTTAAAATTTGCCTGCCTTTCCATACACAACACCATGTATTACCCAGCCTTGATACAACCTAACTCACAATGCATATTACTTGATTGGGGTATAGTTGTTTGAAGAAATAATAACCTTTTTTTTTTTTCGAAGACAGATGGTTTTCATCACTTACCTCCTTTTGCAGGTTCTACTCATATCTTCCAGGCATGGCATATATGCTTGGGTACTCTCAAAGGCAGCAGCGTGCTCCTTCTCACCAGGCAACCTTGGTTATGGCCCTGACATCTCCAAGAACCTGTGATGTGGTCTTCAAGCTGCCTGAGGTAACTGTTTTCACTATCTTCTATTTTAGGGCATCCAGTACTTACAAAATCAAAGGTTTTTAAACTTACTGACGTTTTTCTTAAGCTATAAAGAAGCTCCCATCACAAGGACATATGGTCATGCGGTTGGTTCAGATATGAAAACACAATTCTCTTTCTTACGTAGCATGCAAACACATGGAATAAGAGACAGGTCACAAAGAAATCATCACAGTACAATGGTACATTAAGAATAACTTGTTGAAAAGACCACTGCTCCCCCAAATCTTCAGGAAGATGACAGGTTTTCTTGTGTCCTGGAAAAGGTAATAAAACCAGGCTGGAGAGGAGCATGACAGCCAAACAGCAGCCCTCAATGTATAGGCAAATAGAGAGTGTGCATTTCAGGTAAGTAAACTGTTCAGACTGTGAGCAAATATGATGCACAACTCACCCAAAAGCTGCAAATTGGTAAATATCAAACTTCATTTATAGCGCCGTTATTCTATAGGTTATAGATGTGTCAATTTGTAGAGCTATTTCATGCTGTAAACAGAGGACTTGATTTCTTTTTAGCCCTGATCTAAATCTAGATTCTAATTCAGGTTTCAGTCAATACGGTTTTTGAACATTACAGGAAAATGCCATCTCATCTCTACTCTGCATTTTGCATTTAGAATCATGTTTGTTTTCTGACTGCTTTTCAGCTCACAATTTACAACAGAGCCATCAGACTCCCCATGTCGTTCCCTTCAAGCCCAGGTACATGGATCTCAACAGTATCATCGCCCAACAGGAATTTCTTTTCCCAAGCAACACTTTCCATCATTGAAAACCTTAAAGGTAAGCAACAAACTCTCAGCACAAGCATCGATTCACTTGGCAGATTTTGTAGATATGATTTATACATTTGACATAGCTTGAAATTATTTTATGTTGACTTTTACAAATCAGTTGGATAAAAATAAATGTATCTGCATGAAAATCTGTGAGGCTGCAAAGATGTAGAGAAACTTACAGCAGTGAGATTCAATATTCAGGTCTAGGCCAAATAGTGATTCCAAATGCCCCCATTCCCAAATGCATCCATTTCGGCTTCACTGCAGAGATTGTTCATGAAGAAAAAAGCATCACAAAATGTATGATGGACACATCTAAGTGACCTCAGACTTGGGGTGCTCTGTTTGATCAGTGCTGCTGAGTAGAAGCTAAAAACCACTTGGAAAATCTGCTCACTAATTTCACCTCCTGTGTTTGATTTTGAAAGGATTATTGTTTCCTTAATGCTGTATTAAGAGCTAATCACATTATACTTACTTAGGGCAAATGTAAATGGAAAAGCTTTATGTAATCTTGGGATAAGGAGTCACATTTTGCTTGAAATCAGTTGGGTTAATATCATACCAATGCATATTTCTTTTGTAAACAGCAATATCGGTCTGTATGAATTAAAACTTATATAAAATAATTTCTAATTAGTGCTGGTAGGACTTCCAACAAAATATCATTGCAGTAAAACAGGGAGAAGTTCACTCATGTGTGGCATTTTTCTTCCCTGCCTTCTAACTGTCTCTAATCCTGGTTGTGACTGTGTAGAAGCAGCAGCATTTTAGTGAATTTCCTCTGGTGTTCATGATATGTGAATTGTTAAAGATTTGAGAGAGTCTTTCGGCTACAACAAAATTATGGAAACCAAAAGGCCACAGAGAGTTGCACCAGCACTAACTGTGAGCAGAATTTACCTCACCCAAAGACTGAATCATGAGTGGGTTGTGCTGCAAAGATTTGCTTTCACATTACTAAAAATTCAATATTTCTTCTGAAAGAATCATTTTGCTCTTACGTGGAAATAGGTAAACTCAGAAGATAGTCTTGTTTGTTTAAATTACAAATCTAAAGCAGCACAACTGTCTTATATAAAGTACTAAAGGCTTGCTTTTGACTGATTTTTTTTTTTCCAGCTCGTTGTTCAGTTTTCCAGAGTAAGATCACAACCTTCAATGGAGTTGAATTCAACTATTCAATGCCTCAAAACTGCAACCATGTCTTGGTGCAGGACTGTAGTCCAGAACTGAAATTCCTGGTGACAATGAAAAGACTTGAAGAGTCTGCTGACCTTACAGCAATAAATGTCAGACTTGCCAGCCAGTAAGTAATTGAAAACTTAATGACAAATAGATGTCAAGCTGATTATGCTATAAATGTGAAGACCAGATTGTTAGGGGAGACTGGTGCTAGCACAAGACACATGAATAAATCACTGATGTCAACAGCAAGATTTCTAGGAGTGTCCCTGGGATTTGGGACTTTGTTTTTCAAAAGTGCTTCTGAAATACACCTGAGGTTCCCAGTAACCTAAACTCTTCACTGCTGAAAATTCTTCATTACTTTGTTAGTATTTCACCTTCTCATTTCAGTTCTTAGTAATTAGGTAGATACGTAAACTATAAATCCAAAAGGGACTGTTGTAATCATTTAGTCTGGCCTCCCTACACTAAGCTAATAATTAGAACTAATTAGCACCCACAATCATCTCAGCAGAGATGTTGAGAAGTGGACATAGCTAAAAAGGGAATTACTTATCCCAGATTAGAGGCACTCTCTTAGGTCATCCCTCGGTGCATAATGTTCTGATCTATTTGAAATTAGCTTAAGACACACTTTGTTTCATCTTGGAGCAATCTGCTGTCATAAATTCCTCTTTAAAAGTATAGTCTGATACTCTAAACTGCATGGGATTATGCATACCAAAAATCATTGTAGGGAATATTCTTCAAAGCACGTGAATAGGCTTTGATCTGCAATGTTTCATTACAGGTAATTATTTATTTCTGGAAATTGTGTGCCTAGCTGCCATAATGAGAAACAGAGAGGAACTAGTATTCCCTGCACCTGTTTTGTGGAAGAACAGAAAGATGCTTGTTTTATAGATTATCTTCTGTGATAAAGACATTCCCCATCACTGTGCCACTCCCTATTGTTTCAGACAACTGTAGGGATGGGGTTTTGATGTGCTTGAGCTTCATGTTTCTTAGAGCAAACAGTGCTCTGAAGAAAACACTGCAATACACAGACTGACCAGGCTGTAAGAGAACACCCGTAGGGAATCCAATCTTCCTTTGAAATGTAAAGAACCTTCCATTTATGTAATAGTAATTATCTTGTTCTGTAGCAAGGGTCCCAGCAGCCTACTTGGTGTCTTCCTGCCTGAACCATGGCCATAAGCAGACAGAGATGAGTAAAGCCAGGGAAACGTGTATTGTGAGCACTTGTCCTGGCATGCTTTCCTGGGCTCTCTCAATCTTCCTCCCAAACGACGGGAGGTGATTGATGGCAGAAAGACATGAGCATCCTGTAGTATTGGTTCTACCAGCACCAGAAATTGTGTGATGAGTAGGGTGAAGGAGAAGCATGTGTTTATACTTATTTCCTTTACTTAAAGTGAGGTTGACATGTATGTTTCAAATGGACTCATCCAGTTGAAGATTAATGGTGTTAAAGTCCCAACAGATGTTCCATACACATCTAATTCTGGTAAGAGACTCATTTTACATTTCATTTAATCTTTTCCAATCTTTTGAAGAAGGAGAGGACGTGACTTTGCAAACGTCTCTCAAGATAGAGATCACTCTAATTTGAGAAACAATTAAGTGATTTTTAAGATACCTTCATGCAAGCTTTCATGGGGGGGGGGGGGTGGCAAGAAAGACAAGCAAAGAGATGCTGATCCCACGTATCTTTGCACACACCAAATACTGCAGGGCTATGGTACCTCATACTGATCACAGAGATGCACAGAACAATCATGTCTCCTGGCCATGGCCACCCTTGTCATGGAGCTTCACCTTGCTCCAAGGCAGGGAGCAGTATGTCCTTTCTCATTTCCCTCATCTCTTTCAAGATCCATTAGAACTTGCATGAAATCCTCAGAAATTTAACATGTAGTTCAGGTAGGAGCCTCAAACAATAACTTCCTTTTGAAAGAAATCCCTTGTTGGTGTTTTGTTGCAGATGCAAGCATGCTGATCAGCAGTGAAAAGGAAGGCCTCTCACTGAAAGCCCCAGATTATGGCATAGATAAACTATATTATGATGGGCACAGACTTCAGGTATTTTTCAAAATCCTTTTCAGAGTTTTCGATTTTAGAATAAAAACATTTAAATACACACCATTGCTTTATTTTCACAAAGATCCAGGTTCCTTTCTGGATGGCTGGAAAAACATGTGGCATTTGTGGAAAATACGATGCTGAGAAGGAAAGGGAATATCAAATGCCCAGTGGATATTTAGCTAAAGATGCAGTGAGTTTCGGTCAGTCCTGGATCATCTCAGAAGATTCCTGTGCTGGAGGTACTAAGATTCTAACCTATATTCATGTCATTGTCTTTGAATAATTAATTACTCACACAATATATGCTTTACATTAATTTTTGCATAATCATCTTATTTCTCACTATTTTTGTGGTTACTGGTCATAGACTAAGAAAAGATCTGCTTTTCCTGAGTTTGGTAGTTCACTGCAAGCTCTGGTTTTGTTGTATTTTATATCAACTTCTTATGCACCATGCACTTATGCACCATTACCTGAAGTGTGTGTGTGTGTGTGTTCGAGATACAAACTCCCTCAGATTACAAGTTTGTGTAAAAAGTAGCTAGCCTGACTGAGGACAAAAGCCATTTTTTGTTGTCTAGCCCAGGCTGCCCAGAGGGGTTGTGGAGTCTCCTTCTTTGGAGGTCTTCAAGACCTGCCTGGACATGTTCCTATGTGACCTGATCTAGGTGAACCTGCTTCTGCAGGGGGGTTTGATCTCTCAAAGTCCCTTCCAATCCCTACCATTCTATGATTCTATTTCTGTTCTGCCATTTCCAGGTTGTTTCCCAGAAAATACAATAACTCTATCCCTAACTAGCAAATAAGAGGGCATTTAAGGTGGGAAATAGCTGGTTTAATTTAGTCAGGGTGAAGACGAACTTAATCTGAAACCTTCACCCTGGGAATGACTGTTCTCACCATCCAGGTCCTATATAATGTTATGAACATGCTGATAACATTAGGGCACACTGCATTTTGTGTGGGTCACAAACCATCTGGACACATGGTGACACTTTTGGAATATACTGTTAGATTGAGCTCCCCTGAGAGGCCTGGTCTGGGAAAGCCTGTATCACAGAGACTAAGCCATGGCAAGGCAGGTTTGATGCCAGGGGCAGCGCAGATGTATACAGATATCTAACAGCCACCACTTCCCCAAAAATGAAGTACTATCACAGTTTGGGCAAAGTTGAGTGTTAGTTGTCTGGATTTGTACACCTCTGCCCTACCTAGATCCTCTTTGGCAAGCATCTCTCCTTAGGACTGTGCCCCACATGCCTGATTTCCTTGTGGCCTAAGCCATTAAAGGAAAACCAACTCGCTTCAACCAAGTTAGCTCCACATAAGCTTGTGTTACGTTGTTCATCTGTTGTTGCTAGTTGTTGCTAATTCTAGGAACCAGCCCCCAAAAGCGACGTAACTTGTGCAGCTGCTTTAATAGAATTCATGTTTTCCAGCTTGCAAGCTGCGGCGCAAACTGGTCAAAATCGAGAAGTCGGTCGCGTTTGAGAGGAAGGCAATGAAATGCTTCTCGGTGGAGCCAGTTCTACAGTGCGCCGAGGGCTGCTCGCCAACCGACACCGTTTCGGTCTCCGTGGGCTTCCGCTGCGGACCCGCGGGTGAGTGGGCGCCACACACCGGCACGCGCCGCCCCGCCTCTTGCCGAGGCGCACGGGGCCGATCGTACTGACACGCGGGCACCCCGCTGTATGAACCACCCCTTCCCGTTCTTCTCATCCACAGACTCCGCGCTGGACGCCGAAGGGCAGATGAAGCTGTCCCAGAAACCCGAGGACGTTGTGAGCGCGGTGCCCGCGCACACGGCGTGTTCCTGCCCGCGGCGGCCGTGCCCCGCCTGACGCTTCACCGCGCCCGCCCGCCGCACCACAGCCCTTACGGACATCCCGAAACTAATCCCACCCCTCGCCGCATGTGATCGTTTAATAAACGCTGCTCTCTACAAGCGGTCGGTCGCTTTCTTTCAGAACGCGCGGACCCGGCCCTGAGCCCCGCTCGGGAGCCGTGTGCCGCCGCTCAGCCCTGCCCTGAGCCCGCCCGGGTGCCGTGTGCCGCCGCTCAGCCCTGCCCTGAGCCCGCCCGGGTGCCGTGTGCCGCCGCTCAGCCCTGCCCTGAGCCCGCCCGGGTGCCGTGTGCCGCCGCTCAGCCCTGCCCTGAGCCCGCCCGGGTGCCGTGTGCCGCCGCTCAGCCCTGCCCTGAGCCCGCCCGGGTGCCGTGTGCCGCCGCTCAGCCCTGCCCTGAGCCCGCCCGGGTGCCGTGTGCCGCCGCTCAGCCCTGCCCTGAGCCCGCCCGGGTGCCGTGTGCCGCCGCTCAGCCCTGCCCTGAGCCCGCCCGGGTGCCGTGTGCCGCCGCTCAGCCCTGCCCTGAGCCCGCCCGGGTGCCGTGTGCCGCCGCTCAGCCCTGCCCTGAGCCCGCCCGGGTGCCGTGTGCCGCCGCTCAGCCCTGCCCTGAGCCCGCCCGGGTGCCGTGTGCCGCCGCTCAGCCCTGCCCTGAGCCCGCCCGGGTGCCGTGTGCCGCCGCTCAGCCCTGCCCTGAGCCCGCCCGGGTGCCGTGTGCCGCCGCTCAGCCCTGCCCTGAGCCCGCCCGGGTGCCGTGTGCCGCCGCTCAGCCCTGCCCTGAGCCCGCCCGGGTGCCGTGTGCCGCCGCTCAGCCCTGCCCTGAGCCCGCCCGGGTGCCGTGTGCCGCCGCTCAGCCCTGCCCTGAGCCCGCCCGGGTGCCGTGTGCCGCCGCTCAGCCCTGCCCTGAGCCCGCCCGGGTGCCGTGTGCCGCCGCTCAGCCCTGCCCTGAGCCCGCCCGGGTGCCGTGTGCCGCCGCTCAGCCCTGCCCTGAGCCCGCCCGGGTGCCGTGTGCCGCCGCTCAGCCCTGCCCTGAGCCCGCCCGGGTGCCGTGTGCCGCCGCTCAGCCCTGCCCTGAGCCCGCCCGGGTGCCGTGTGCCGCCGCTCAGCCCTGCCCTGAGCCCGCCCGGGTGCCGTGTGCCGCCGCTCAGCCCTGCCCTGAGCCCGCCCGGGTGCCGTGTGCCGCCGCTCAGCCCTGCCCTGAGCCCGCCCGGGTGCCGTGTGCCGCCGCTCAGCCCTGCCCTGAGCCCGCCCGGGTGCCGTGTGCCGCCGCTCAGCCCTGCCCTGAGCCCGCCCGGGTGCCGTGTGCCGCCGCTCAGCCCTGCCCTGAGCCCGCCCGGGTGCCGTGTGCCGCCGCTCAGCCCTGCCCTGAGCCCGCCCGGGTGCCGTGTGCCGCCGCTCAGCCCTGCCCTGAGCCCGCCCGGGTGCCGTGTGCCGCCGCTCAGCCCGCCCCTTCCCGCCCCTCAGCGAGCCCGCGGCTGCTGGCTCCCGGGCGGCTGCTCCGCGGGAGCGGGGCGGAGCTGCTGTGCAGGCGGAAGCGGGGCGCGGCCATGGGGCAGCCGCGGTGCGGGTGGCTGCTGCCGCTGCTCAGCCTCCTGCGGCTGCCGGGCGGCTCGGCCGCCGCTGCGTGCCCCTGCCAGGAGCCGCGGCTCTGCCACCCCGTCACGGGCACCGGCGACTTCGAGGTGCGGGCCGTGCCGGAGGCCCGGGAGAGCGGCGGGGGGGAGGCGCGGGGGTGCCGGCGGCGGGTCCCGGGGCGACCCGGGCATTAGCAGCGCCGCGGACACACCGTGCTCCGCTGCCTTGTCTGCACTGCCCCGTGCGAGTCGAGCAGACCTCTGAAGAGCGGGTGCGTGCGATTCACGGGGCAGTGCCGGAGCGGTGATGAGTTTGGCTTTGCAGCCCTGGGCAGCCGCTGGAGCGGCCCAGCAAGCTGCTCTCCTGCGACACGAGTCGTTTGCCTTTTCCTAAGAGGCTGAAAAGTGTTTGGAGCTAACGAGGGTGCTTTTTACCCTTTCTCCAGGTCTTCGTGTTCGATGTGGGAAAGGAAACCTGGAAATCCTATGACTGGTCAAAAATCACAACTGTGGCAGCTTTTGGAAAGTACGATCCTGAGCTCATGTGCTATGCTCACGCTAAAGGCGCCAGGGTGGTACTGAAAGGTTGGTTACATCGTGAAAATGTGGATATTTATGTGATACATGAATAAGAACATAATGTACATAGGGCTGTAATACATTTCGCATTCAGTTGTATCAAAGTATTAATAAGGATGAATTAATAAGAGGATAATGCACACTGGACTGTAACACCTAGATGTTTTGCACATGCTGGTTCACAGGGTGTTAAGGAAAACCGGTGGTGGCTTCTGTCGCAGTCGTAGCAAAACGATTCCACTGACATCGAAATAGAAGTTCTTTAATACAGAACATCACAGCTACGGGGAGACAGGGAGGGAGGAAAGATAAGTCTTGCAGTGGAAAACTATTTGGATCTGCTTTCTGGATGATGTGTGCAGTACCTAAAAGACAGGGGAAGGGACTGCAAGAAATGTTTCATATTTTTCACTTAAATTAGTCCCTCTGTACTAGAAAGTGGTTGAGTTTTTAAACATGAACACTCAGGTACTCTGTGTAGGTACAAATGCTGATTAGAAAGACAAAGTCTATCTTGTCAATCAGTGCTTAGGTGCTCTAATCAAGTTTTGTCTCCATTGAGTCAAAGATCTAATCCAAGACCACAATGTGGAAAACAACAAAGATTAAACTTAGAAGTGTGTTTATCAAAACAGTAAGACACAGTCCCTCTGTCTCCCTGGAAGTACTGGAAGTAAGTTGACTTCAAGAAAGGAAGTTTGCAGTAGCTAAAAAAAAACATTAAACAGAAGTAAGGAGATTAAAATGATAGGAAAACAATCCAAAAGGAACTCAATTCTAAACACTGCTGCCTCCAAGAAGCTTGGTAAGCTCTTCTGAGGTGGGTTCTCAAGATTATGCTTGGGAAAAAATTACTCCTTTGTATTTTACTTATATGGGTGTTGCTTTTATTTTGTAGTTGTGCTAGCTGGTTTAATAAAGGCAGACCTTTCCTGCTTTACTTCTACTGTGGTGCAAATACCTGTTAACTCTTGAAGACCTATTGTCTAGGTGATGTACCTCTTAAAGAAGTTGTTGATCCTGCTAAAAGAGCAGCGTGGATATCCCAACAGGTGGACCTTGCAAAAACACAGTATATGGATGGAATTAACATAGATATAGAGCAAGAAGTTAATGAAAGCTCCCCTGAGTATTATGCATTAACAGAACTTGTTAAAGAAACTACGGATGCTTTTCACAGAGAAATTCCAGGATCACAGGTAATGATAATGCTCTTTATACATACTTTATGAAATGGAAGGAGTTCTGAGAATGCTGTTCAGCAAAGGAATATGGAAAAAATGCAGATCTAAAGCATGATGAGCTCCTGAATGGTTAATTATGAATCTTAGCTGTTACATACTCTCAGAAGAATTACTCTTCTTGGCCCATGAAATATTGAAGGAGAGTTTCACTGCGATCTGTACATAGAATGTTACTGCTGTGTGTGAACTGGCTGTTATCAGTATGGCTTAACGAGTCTTTGAAGGTAGGGCAAGTACAGCCTCATGGTGCAGAAACTTGGCAATGTGTTGGTAAACCTCTCACTGAAGTTTTGTGAATCTGCATCATGCTTCCTATTTTTGATCAGATGGTTTTGTATTGTATTTTGGTTTGTTATTTTGAACTCACTGATGGAGGCACTTACTGTCTATTATCTAATGTTGGCTTTATCAGCTGAGCAACTTCTTCTGTAGTTCACTGGTAGCACTGTGTGTTAAAACACTGCAACATTTGGGAAATACCGTCTTTAGAAGTTACAGCTTTTTCTAAAGAGGTGAAATGCAAAGCCCCTAAGTGCCATCCACAATACTAACTTGTGCTTTTTTCCTTCAGGTAACATTTGATGTGGCCTGGTCTCCAGCATGCATAGATAAAAGGTGCTACAACTACACTGGGATTGCAGATGCCTGTGACTTCTTATTTGTGATGTCATATGATGAACAGAGCCAGATCTGGACAGACTGTATTGCAAAAGCCAATGCTCCCTACCTGCAGACTTTAGTTGGTGAGGACAAAGCACTTCCCCAGGAGTCAGAACCTTTCCATTTGTTCACATGCATAGAGAGAAAAGATTGCTGTTTTTCAGACAAGTTCTTGGCTTTCTTAAGGCTTCTGAGTGTGCTCAGAATAGGTGTTGTCCTAATGACAAAATAGTATCTCAGGTCTTTATGACACTGCAGCCAGACCCTTTGTCAGTTGTGTGTTGTTACTTGTAAAGTCATTGTCTATCCCCCAGGATTGTGAAGAACACTTTTAAAGTAACAAATGGCAGACAAAGCACTGGTATCTGCCTGGGCTTGCAAAGAATCTGAAGCACTTGTCTCTTATCCGTGAACTGCTGCTATGAGCAGCTGGTCTCAAGAGTGAGCAACTAAAGCAGTTAGTGGGGTCTGAACAGAGCAGGTGCAGAAGTATGCAGGTGGGAGGTAAAGAAGAGCTTGTGCCTTCGTCTCTCTCTGGGGCTCGTGCAAGACCTGTAGTAGCTCTGGCTGTAGATAGAACTAATCTAAGAATAAAAAGCATGGGGAAATGCAATAATGCATCTTAATTTGATTATTTCCTTGAAAACTAGGATATGAGGAGTACATTACTATGGGTATTGATCCTAAGAAGCTTGTGATGGGTGTCCCCTGGTATGGCTATGACTATGTCTGCCAAAATCTATCTAAGGTAAGATGAAGGTTATTCAGTTGCAACTGTACTGTTAATTTTTTTCCTTGGAAATTATTTGTTATCCTGTTCTTGGATTAGGAAATACTGTGGTCTGATGGATAAAGCTGGGACTTGAGAAAGACTTTTGCTCAGCTGATATCTACTGAGCAGTGTGTTGCCAAACAAGGCACATTACCTCTCCCTAGGCAGCCTGAACCCCGTGATACCCAAACACCACGTTTTACTAAGGAGCTATAGGTGTTATCTGTATGAGAGGAAATTGTGTCCAAAGGTACTACAACATTTGTATCTGCCTTCTGAAGACGGTCACTAAGCTCACTGCATAAAGACTAAGTGTAAGAAACCATGGCAAACCTATGACTGTTAAAGTATAGCAGTTTATGGATAAATCATAGCACCTCAAACATCTGAAAAATATGAGTGAATTGAAAGGGGAAAAGACAACTGTGTAAGTTGGATGTTCATCCAATCCTGTATTACTACAGAGTAAATAAAAATTAACTGTTTTAATATAGTTCTGTCTATAAAGAGTGTATCTGTCACAGATACTTGAAGAGTTGGGATTTTTGAGACCTCAGTGCCTTTTGTGACTTTCTTCTTGTCTGTATTTTGGAGTCCGATAAATCTATGAAATATGACTCATGCCTTGTGCTTTGGTTTTTTTTTTTCAGGATCATGTTTGCTCCCTCTCCAAAGTTCCTTTCCGTGGGGCTCCTTGCAGTGATGCTGCAGGGCGTCAGGTCCCCTACAGAGCAATAATGAAGCAGGTGAACGGTTCTCTCTCAGGGGTGCTGTGGGATGAGGTACAGAAGTCTCCATTTTATGAATACAAGGTAAGTGCCTCTTTATAAGACACCGTGTTGGGGAGTAAAGGTTCATGAACAATAGTTCTTTGATTATAAAGTTTTCAGGGTTTGATTCTTCCATTTTTATTTTCTCCCTTTTTTTACGTCATAAAGGGTGGCTGAATTTCCACATCTTGAAAGAGCAGTGCAGTGACTGGAGGACTATTAAAGATCTTTATTATTTTGCAGTTTTCTTAAGAGATTTTATCTTTTTCGATGTTTTGCACAAAGAAATCCTATAGCTTTGTCCTTCACTGTTATAGTTGCTTTGTTTTGTTTTGCTGACCAATTTAAACTAAACCAGATTTTGAGGTGCTCTTCCAGTTTTCTAACCCAGCGGCTCTTCTGCGTTTGGTTCTTACAAGGACACACTGAGTGATTGTGCTTACATGAACAACGCAGTGTATGCAGTTTGTCTTGTTTCTTTAGACATCATTTTGTAGATTAAAAGGTGTTGTAAGCAATGGCAAGGTCAAAGCAGCAGATAACAAAATTTTACCTCCTCTAAAACTGTTTATTGCTGAAGAAAACACTTAAGCTCTAACTAAATTCACCTGTTAGGTTAGACAGTGTGTCTGAGACTTCAGCTGTATTTTAGAGAATTATTAAAACACAAATTAGCCAAGTCTTTTCATCTAACTTCAGTTAAAATGTGGCATTGTTTGTAACTCAGATTCTACAAGTAAAAAAAGAGCCAAGTATTTGACTTAAAAAAATGTATTTGTCCTGTGTGAAAAATAATTTGTAAATCAGGAGAAGATCATGTAAATCTGACACTGGTGTGGATCGGCTGGTATGTGTAATTGTGCTTTTCACTGCATGCAACAGAAAGCAGAACTCGATGAACTTTCATGTGTGATGTTTCTCTAGATGGGTAGATACTGATGCTAGTGTTTAAATGTTCATTCTAGGATTCTCGTGGTCTCTTGCACCAAGTATGGTATGATGACCCTCGCAGCATCTCTCTAAAAGCAGCGTATGTGAAGAATCGAGGTTTAAGAGGCATTGGCATGTGGAATGGAAATAGTCTTGACTATTCTGGAGAAGCTGTAGCAGAGCAACAAACAGAAGCAATGTGGCAAGCCCTGACACCCTAAGAACTTTGTGAACCCTTGATTTAGAGTGATGAAAATTGGGGTTTTTTTTTGTTATGGCTTATCCTATTGTAGATTCTGACTTTGTATAAATATACTATGATTACAAAACTTTGGCAACTAGCCACATTTATCTTGTTCTTTTGTGTGCAAAGCCGTATTTTCATTCTTCAGAAAATTCCAATGTTGCTTTAGCAGTGAGGGTTTTTTTATTATTATTTGTTAAAAGACTGCTCATCTGTTTCATTTTTCATGACTTACCATAAGCTGGTTTAACTTGAATCCAGTGTATATCTGGTAACAAGTAAGACCAAGTGGATTTACAGGAGCAATCTGCCTGGACATGTTCCTATGTGACCTGATCTAGGTGAACCTGCTTCTGCAGGGGGATTGGACTAGATGATCTCTAAAGGTCCCTTCCAACCCTACCATTCTGTGATTCTATTATTTTCTGCTAGGGCTGCCTGGTGCAGCAAGTATTCGTTCTGGGGTCACATGGTGCAGTTTCAGCTTTCTGACGTCCTAGCCTATATTTTAGCTAAGCCACTTTTGAATCAGGTGAAACACAGAACACTGGAGAGACAGATTGTTGCTTACAGTCAACTTGATAAAACTTGTGCTTGTACTTGGAAAGAACAATGCACCTGGGGAGGAACAACCCCATGCACCAGTACAGCCTGGGATTGACCTGCTGGAGAGCAGCTCTGCAGAGAGAGACCTGGGAGTACTGGTTGACAATAAAGTAACCATGAGCCAGCAACGTGCCCTCATGGCCAAGAAGGCCATTGGCAATCCAGGATGCATCAAGAGTGTGTCCAGGCAGGTCCTTCTGCCCTGATGAGGCCTCACCTGAAGTACTGTTTCAAGTTCTGGGCTCCCCAGCTCAAGAGGGACAGGGAACTTCTGGAGAGAGTCCAGCACAGGGCTACCAAGATGATCAGGGGACTGGAACATCGTCTTATCAGGAAAGGCTGTGGGAACTGGGGCTGTTTAGCCTGAAGAAGACTGAGGGGTGACCTTATCAATGCTGATAAATGCCAAAAGGGCAGATGTCAGGAGGATGGGGCCAGTCTTTTTTCTGTAGTGCCCAGTGACAGGACAAGAGGTAACAGACACAAGCTGGAACATGGGAAGTTCCACTTGAACATGAGAAAAATTTCTTTCCTGTTCAGGTGAGGGAGCTCTGGCACAGGCTGCCCAGGGAGGTTGTGGGGTCTCCTTTCCTGGAGGTTTCAAAACCTGGCTGGACATGTTCCTCTGTGACCTGATCTAAATGAACTTGCTTTAGCAGGGGCTCAGACTGGGTGATCTTGAGAGGTCCCTTCCAAACCAAACCATTTTGTGATCCAGTGATTTTTTTTCAAAAAATTTAAGGTGTGTGCCTGAAAATAAGGGAAGGAGGTTACAGATGATCGGTTTCTTGGCTTAGTAGGTATTTTGTAAACAAAAGAATATCAGCATACTATACCTATGTGATGTTACACCATTCACTAATTTGCACTTTTACAATAACTTAGCTTTGTTTCAGACACATTACTAGATTAAACCGTGTAAGTAGCTGACTAATCTTACAGTGAGATTTAAAACAAAGTGAGCTGCAGTACCTCAGTAGCCTAGTATACAAATTACACAACGAGATAGTCTTCTTACAGGATAACTTCAAGAACATAACAAACAATTGCTCTGAAATTATGAGCTTCTATATACATTACAGAGCTTCTGAAAACTTCACAGATGCTGGTCAGGCCATACTTTTAAATTCCTGATTTTCAGGACTGGAGAATTAAAGCTGAATGGATCTTCTTCTGTGTCAGTTCTGCTCTCAGTGCTCGTATATCAGATGCTGCCTGCTTTCTCATCTGCAGGGGAAAAAAAAAAGGAACTGCAATCTTAAGGAAGTTTTTTGAGTTGACATGCATATGGGTTTATTTAAGTAAGATTTAATATAGGATAGATTTCTCATCTTTAAAATTTTACATGTCTAATTGGAGAGCCTAGTTCTAGCATTACTTTCTTCTGTACTTCACCTTGGTGTTTTTATGAGACACAACTGTGAAATTCATTGTTCTTTTATTCCTTATTACACAGTGAAGGGGACACAACAAATATACCCACCCTATATTACCCAGTAAACAGGGGCATGAGCAAACACTCTGATGTAGAGGACTCCTATTTCAAGCACTCAAAGCTGAAAAACTATCCAGTATGGAGGCCTGTACCATCATCTTTCTTCTAAAGGGAGACATAGGCAGCGTTGATATGTGATAAGGCAGATGGAGAGGACTGACACCTGCCTGAGGAGTCATTTTCTTTTTTCTCCTTTATACCAGTTTGTTGTGTTTTGTTTTGTCAGGCTATTACTTGATTGTCTCAGCAACTATGTTCCTTCCATTTACCTACAGAGTGAAATGGGAATTTTATGAAAGAGATTGTGGAGTCAAAAACAATCAAATAGCCTGGTGTTCTGGAGTTATTTGGCTAAAGTTATAAACAATTAACACCATAAAACTAACAGCATAAATGAAGAACTGTTCAGATAATATTTACATCATCTAATGTTTGGGAAGAGCTAAGTTTTCTTTTTTCCACATTGTAACATTTGCCTGTTTTCATTAAAAGGCAAAGAGTACCTTAATTTCTATTATGAGTTTCATTTTTGTATCATCCAACTTCCTCCTCAGTTGATCAAGTTCATGCTGCACTGTGGTAATGCGGATGATTGTGCAATTCTGCATGAAACAACAACAACAAACCTTTAAGAGCAGTATTAGTGCACCTCTTCTCATAGAACTCTAGAATGGCTTGGGTTGGAAGAGACCTTAAACATCATCTGATTCCAACCCCTCTGCCATGGGCAGCGACACCTTCCACCTTCACCACAGAAACAATTCTCCAAAATCTTTCCAACTCCTTTGCTTTCTTCCAGTCCTTAATGCTTGCTGGGCCCTCTCTGGGTTTTGCAAGCAACTGCTGGCCAAGAGAAGGCAGCTCCCTTCTGCTGCCAGCCCTTCAGCTGTGGGCAGAGGTTCTTCCCTTCCCCTTCCTCCTCCTTTGGGAAATTAAGATCCAGATCAGATCTCCTGAGTAATAGCACGTTGCTTTGCAATTATCTTTACAGCTGCTCCTCATTTGTAATAAAAAGGCATCCTTCAAATTACATTTTTTTCCTCTCACAGGCTGAGCATCACTCTGTTGCAGTACATTTATTGATGTGATTGCTACACTCATGTGATGTTTAGTGCTGATAAGCTCCTGGTTATACAGGATATCATTTTAGCAGTAGCTGTGGGTGGATCTGTCTTTGAATTAGCCTGTAAAACTAACATTCATGTCTTAAAAAGGTAGGTTTTGACACTTGGCTAGTGTAAGCCAGGAGTGGTCCCTTGAAGCCAGGAACACCTGGGAATGGAGGTGTATGTTGTAATCTCTTGATGTTCCAGGCCTTTAAAAAATACTTGATAAGGTTGCCCATACAAGGAGTCTTTAAATGGTAGCTATAGACCATTGTAAGCTTCTCCCCACCCAGGGGTGTAGCTGCCTGTCTACAAGGGTCTAAAAGTCCCAGCTCTGACACTGCACAGCTGTGGAACTCTGGCTCAGACCACTGAGAAAGCATGGAAGGTAGACAGTCAAGAAGGAAAAAAAAGCAGGCAGGGCCATCTGACTAGTTGGGGGTTTGTGGCGGTTTAACCCTGGCTGGGTGCCTGATGCCCACCAAAGTCGTCACTCCTCCTCTTAAACTGGACAAGGGAGAGAGAAATGTAACAAAAGGCTCTCCATTAAGATAAAGACAGGGAGATCACTCAGCAATTGCTGTCATGAGTAAAACAGACTCTTCTTGAGGATAATTAACTTGATTTATTAACAATCAAAACTAAGTAGGGAAATGTGAAATAAAACCTGAATCTAAAAACCCTTCCCCTCACCACTCCCTTATTCCTGGGTTTCTACCTCCTTCTCACAGTGGGATGTGGAACAGAAGTGACAGTCAGTTATCCCAGATGGTCTTTGCCACTGCTACTTCTAAGGGAGAAGACTCCTCACACTTAGCCTGCTCCTGTGTGGGATGTCTCCCACAGAAGACAGTTCTTCACAAATTGCTCCACTGTGGGTCTCATCCACGGGGGCAACAGTCCTTCAGGAACAGACTGCTCCAGTGTGGGTCCCCTATGGGGTCACACCCCCCTTCAGGCATCCCCCTGGTCCACTGTGGGGTCCTCCTGGGCTGCAGGTGGATCTCTGCTCCCCTGTGGCCTCCACAGCTGCAGAGGCAGGGCCTCCCCATGGGCTGCACCTTGGGCTGTAGAAGAATCTTTCCTCTAGTGCCTGGAGCACGTTCTCATCTCCCTCTTCCCTGGCCTTGGTGTCTGTGGAGATGTTGTCCTCACATTATCCCTCCCTTTTTCTGCTGCAGTTTTTCAGCACTTGTGCAGCAACTTCTGCCCCTTCTCCAATACGCCAATCACAGAGGTGTTACTTCCATCACTGATTGTCCTGGCCTTGCTCAGCGGTGGGTCCACCTCAGAGCTGGCTGGCACTAGCCCTACCATATACAAGGGAAGCTCCTGGCAGCTTCTCACAGAAGCCACCCTGATAGCTGCCCTGCTACCAAAACCTGTCCACACAGATGCTCTAGGGGGCTACTGAGGAATCACCATATCCTTGGGTTGAGTAAGCAGTGAGGCCAGAGCTGGCGGCTGAGGGGAAAGCAGTGCCAGTGCCCCCCAGTCTGGCTCCTCCCGCCTGCCTGAGCAGCCGAGGCCTCACACAGCACGTGGCATATGAGGACTGGAGAGCACACTTGTGCTCAGCCTAACAGCTCATTAAATCCTGGCTATCTTCTGTGCCTCATAGCCAAGAAATAACTGCTGTATGCATGTTAAGTTGTGCATAAACTTCACATAAGGCCTTTTTGTGCCTAGACAGAGAAACCTGAAAAAGACCCTAATATTCCTCCTCTCAAAAGGAGCAATAACCTATCTGAACATAGCTAGTGAAATAGTATCAACCCGATTGACATTTTTTATATTGTAGCTATTTTAAGATAGTAAAATAGTACACATTTGTATGTAACAGTACATACAATATAATCTTAGATTGTATATACATTCTCCCACCTTTCAGATAGAAGAGACATTTACTTTTCTTGGTGTAGCTTCAGGTTTGCCAACAGATTTGCTTCCATTAATGCATTTAGAAAACTAGTAGACACAAATATTGGGGAGTGTGGTAACCCCTTTTCATTTAGCTTCTCTTTCTTCTCTGAACTTCTCATGATTTGACACCAACAACGTAACACGAGACCCACAGTTGCACTCCAAAAGCCTCGGCCACATTTCTTGTCCTCCAAATTAGAATTCATTACCTCTGTACGTGAAATTTGGAAGATGGAAATAACACAGAACTGACCAGTTCATTAACCATAATGAAAAGGGGGATTTTGTTATCAGAAGGTGTTGTATAAACACGAAGGAGAAATAAGCAAATGCTCTGACCCCAGCACTTCAGTCTTTTTGAAAACAGTAGGCTGAAGGAATCCTATACCTCAGATCACTGAGAAATGTTTGGCTGTTAAAGCTACTTTACATGTCATTGGTTAGTGATGAATTTGTTACTTTAATTTATATCTTATAAAACCTCCAAAGAGGCTGTGTGAAAACAGAGACCGAGTAATACAAACAGATACCTTGGAGCTTGTCCTAGTGTTTGGTTGTTTCCGACTGTCTCTTGCTTCCAGCTGCAAGACTAGTTTCTGGTGGTGAAGCTCTAAATCTTGTCTCAGTTTGTTTAAAGTGTTCTCCAGTGCAGCAGTAGCTTTCTTAGTTTCAAAGTACTTCTTTTTCCATTCTTCACGAACTGCACAGGAAAACAGTGACACACAACAGTGTTTGGTCTTGCTCACTGTACCATGAGGTCTGTTGAAATCAGTAATGACCAACTGATCCCAGAAGACCAGCTGGCCAATGCACACGTGAAAACATGGTAGGCTTTTAAAAACCAGGTAATTAGTGAAAAATCTCCATTAAAATTACATTTGCTGTAAATGCAACTGAATTTTCATACAATCACTTGCAACAAAAGGCTTTGTCCACTGATACAAATAACACAAAGTCCCAAACCAAAATTTCATTCATCTTGGCTGTTCTGCAGGTTTCAGCTGCACTGTAAGTGCTCCAGACCTGTGAGGACTGGTGTGATTTAAGCTGGCAGCTAAACACTACACAACCACACTAACTCCTACCCCCAGTGGGATGGGGAATGGGGAAAAAAAGGTAAAACTCATGAGTGGAGATAAAAACAGTTTCATAGGACAGAAAAGGAAGGGGAATGATAAAAAAAATACACAAAAACAAGCACTGCACAATGCTCACTACCCAATGACCAATGCCCAGCCAGTCACTGGGCAGTGTCCCTCCAATCCCTGGCCAATTACCCCCCAGTTTTACTGTTCAGAGTGACACCATATGTCATATGTCTCAGCTGGGCCCCCTTGCAGCTTCCTATGCACCCCCAGCCTGCTCACTGTGAGGTGGGGTGAGAAGGAGAAAAGACCTTGATACTATGTGAGCCCTGCTCAGCCACAATTAAAACATTAGTCTGCTATGAACATTTTTCTCATCCTAAATCCAAACCAGCACTATACCAGCTACTAGGAAGAAAACTAACTCTATCCTAGTCAAAACCAGGACAACTGCTATGCCCACCACAGCCTTAAGTCCACAGCTTAGCTGTAGCAGTATATTTAGTCCTGTAGATTTATGCAAAACTTGAGCTCTGCAGGGTTCAACTTAGTTTTCTACAGAAGTCTCAAGATTATGGGAAACAGTTATTTACCTTTACACTTCATTACAATCCCTCCTGTGTTGTTCATGTGCTGGCACCTAAATCCCCCCTTATCTGGTGTGGCAGTCTTACGGCCATGTATGTCTATCAATCTGACAAGTGTCTTAAATTACTGCCTTCTTTCAAGGCATATTTTAGGAAATCAGGGCAGCTGCTTCTCAGAAACTCACCAAAAAGAACTCTTGGAGGACTATATGGTATGTAACCGTCACTGAGGGTGACTGTCAGCATGGTAATCTTATGAGAATATTAAATATAGATTGGGTCACTGTTCCTACACAATATGCTCTTCCCTTCATACCTTGTGAAGAAATATGTTTGGAAATGCACTTATGAAACTCTACAAATCTGATAAAAATAATTCAGAGGTAGAGAAGCATCTTAAAGAACTTGCAGGATGTTTCAAGTATTGGTTTTCTTAGCACACAACTTTGCCATGCTGCAGAGTGTAGTGTAGTCATGCCCTTAGAGAATAACTGGAAGAATTGGTTTGTCTTCTCCTTTCAACAAAGCTACAAATGACAGTGGAAACTCCTAATGATTTAGCTGTATTTAAGTGCAAAAAGAATGCTCTCAACAGCATCAAAGTGATTAAATCTAATCTCTGTATAGCTGGAATGTGGCTTAGGGAGGATAACTTCAATATTAACTTGAAAATAATGTTACAAAGAAAGTTTGGGTGTGATTTCAATGACAACTTGTAACTTCCATCCTATAAGCTGAATACCATTAGATGGGAGGAACAAAAAGTATTATGGAGGCAATTTAACTAGAAGCCCCATCAACACAGTGAAAAACCTCTGTAAGCACCAGCTAAAAGCAGGTTTAGAAAATGTCAGTTGCACTGGGCCTCAAACAGTGAAGCAGCCTGCAAGAGCTTTCAGGGTAGTGAATGTACATGGGACACAATTTGAATGGCTTATATCAAAAAAGTGGAAGGAAACCTTGCAACCTTCAATCTTTCCAGCATGCTGTCATACAAATAAGCCTTCTTGGAGCAACTGGCTAGGAAATTGCTCTCTCTCCTATTAAGCTCACTGACAAGAAGACAAACATTTCCACATTAGCTTCAGTGTCATTTCTCAATCACTCCAAAATCCAAAATAAATTAAAAGCTTACCATGGTATCTCCTCAGCTTATTTTGTTCCAGTAGCCCTTTGGCTTTTTTGATCAGTTCTTCTCTAGTTCTTTCCATGTGTCTTCTGTCTTTCTTCATTTGTTGCAACTGTTCTACCATCTTGTTTCCTAAAGATATTATATTTAGCAAGCATCTGGAAAGATCAATCCAGATTTTTGTAATGCACCCATCATGAATCATGCCAAAATCTCTGTCAGAGCAGGTAGCAGAAATCACTTTATTTTAATAAACTATTTAATAAACATTTTGAAATGCATTAGAAAAAGAGTGGGAAATCCAGCATGTACCCAGGCATTCATACACACACACAAACCCCACCCATTTATATGCCATGATGACATACCACTAAAACCACATATCTGAGATATATATACACTATATATAAAAATATTTTATTTATATCTATATAGTAAAAACTCTTGCCACATGAAGCCAAAAAAGCCTCCAAAAGACTTAATTCCCGCGCAAAATACTTTGTGATATGAACTGTAGTGAAGTTTTGCCTTAAAATCCAACTGCTCATAGGCAGGCAGAATCTCAGATTTTCCCTAGCATGCAACCATAGGTCTATCAGTTATCATCTCACTATCCCCCTTAACCACAGAGGAGAATCCTCAGCAATACTACCAGTGGTTTTCTTTGTTCCATTCTCATTTAAGCCAGCAGTATTTCATCCAATCTCCCTTCTTTTCTTCTTCTAGCCCAAGTCCACAAGCTGGGTTTTCTGGCACTGGGAACCTGCCTTGCTCTACAAACATGTTGCCATATTGCCCATGCCATCATATGCCCATGCAATTATAAATGCCTGGAATTTTCCAACCACAACTTACAAGTTGTAATAAAAATGTGAATGAATGTATGTACAAACTCTTTCATGAAACAGATATTTCTATCTTCATTAACTATTCAGTCTTGATTAAATGTTCACTTCTCTGCAACTCCTTGGAATCATATACTCACTTGTTTCCTGAATTGCAGGAGCTGGATTTACAGAAAGTGACACAAAAGGTGGACTAGGAGGTGAAACATATTCTTTCAGACAAGTAAGAGGATTTTGCTTGTTTTTTTCTGTCTATAGAGTCAGAAGACAAAACTATAAGTACATAACTCATAATCCTGAATAGTTACATTAAACAAATGCCCTTAAAGTGGCCTGGCTGAATGGGAGGGTAAATTTAAATTCTATATATAAGCTTTTTTATTCTGTTACCAGTACAAACAGGATACTAAATGCCAAATGGCTGGATCTCTGCAAATAAAATCAGAACACTGAACACTTACATGGCAGAGAACACGCAGATCAAAACAAAGACTATTGCTCATTATCCATGTCCATAACTCCACAAGGTATTGCTACTCCCATGCAAGTCCAGACATCTGGCTCATTGCTTGTGAAGCCTGAACTGGCAATTTCTAAACTAAAATATATACAATAGCATATTTTCAATTTCATGATTCTTTTCATAAGTCACCACAGGAGCTCACAGGCGACAGTTAACAGTGATGGCAATTACACCATGTGGTTGCATGAGCTTACTCTGATCCTATGACTACATTGTATATGTGTTTTAAAGGATTTTATAGTTTTAATCAGAAGTTCTGATTGGCTTGAGAGAAGATAAATTTATCCCATAGGAACCATGAAATCATAAAAATGTCACCAACATAAACAATAAAATGTTACTGTCAAGAAAGGGTAAAAAGAATTCAGCTAACATTGATAAGACTGAGATAGTTATTGTATATGTAGTTCCTGTTAAATTATAACCAGGGGTATAACTTTTGGTGATTTCATTATTGAAAGATGGTTGGTTTTTCATTAACAAATCTGCTAACTAGCAGTGCATGAATTACATTTTCTCAAATACTTGCAAGCCTAAATTTAAGTATTTCATATTTCTAGTGAGTTATCGTTCATAAGATCAGACTGGTTTTAGGTGGATGATGATATTTATTACTCAAGATTACTAGGAATATGTTACCTTGAAAAACATACCTGATTATCCAGTTTTTCATTAGGATCAGCTACTGACTTGTTAGTTCTGTGTTGCTGCAAGCTCAAGATAAAATCAAAGAAGCAAGTGAAAATTCATGTAATGAAATGAGTTTTACACATTTTCTTTCATTTACTTCATATGTCTAAAATAACTTCTAGCTATGAATTAATATTATCCATTATTTTAGCAGAATCATTTACTAACCTTTGAAGCTTCTCTACATATTCTGTGGTTTGGTCTTCCATTATTTTAAGAATTCCAGTGTCCCGTGTGTTGTCTCTTCTTAGTTCAGTATCTTTCTGGTGGTTGCTATTTCCTATGTTCATTAGTTCTATGACAAGAGATAGATAACACAAAATTCAAGCTGTTTTGACTTTTAGTGCCTGGACTTTCCATTCTGTATTAGAAATTCAGTGAATCTATCCAATAAACAATGTTATCTCTGGGGTTTGGAAATGTGTGAACAACATAAGAAAGAATGGGGGAAAAGGTATTTCTGGTTTGAGACCTTATATCTAACTGATTATGGTGAATATCACAGGTAAGGAAACCACTTAATTATTTCACTTTCCCTACATTAATTCTGTATCTAACACTTTCTGCCTATCAGAGACCAAGGATCTCCTACAAACTGGAGCCAGCAAAGAAAGGGAGAGCAAAATGTTTTGTGTTTAAATGTTGATGAATAAATGTTATCTGCTTTAAAATATATACAATAAATATTTCAAAAGGAAAATTGCTGACAGACTTTTACTATTAAAAAAATCGTACATCCTTTGTCATTCAAAATAAAGTTCTGGAAAACTCTTCAGTTCTATATTTCCATATATATATTTGTATATTACGTGGTCTCAGTATTGGCTAACATGGAGAGACAAAGCTCTTTTTGACAGATTATGATTGGAAACTGAAACTACTGAAAAGTCACCCATGAAAGCCTTTTCTAACACACTCTCCAGACATGTCTCAAGGAACACAATATCCAAGTTTTTGTTTCCTTAATCAAAGTGCTGCATATCCAGAAAATCATTCTAACTGAAACCTGAAAGGTGCTCATATTTATGAAAATCAGACTACTGTCTCATTTAATAATTACTCTTTAAAAATTTGCAATAGAATAAAGCCCATCTTTGTTCCATTAACTGTAAAATTCTACTAAAATACTATGACTTATCTTTCAAAAGTATTTCCCCAAAAATAATATATGTTAGAATTTTTATGCTCATATTGCAGTAGTCATCAAAATCCAGTTTTTATCTGTCACTTATTTCCTTTTTGGTAATCTACAAATTTTGGTAAACTATGAATTTAGGAATACTAACAACATTATATAACCATTCAGGGACTTAAGGGTTCTCAGTATCCACAAGACACCCCATTTTAAATGAAGTAGTAGTTTAAAGATCTCTTCCAAACAACATTTTCTATTTTGGCACAGAACAACTATTGAATAAATGTGTGCTTTAAACACCTCCAAACTTTCATTTTCACTGTAGTCTGCTCAAAGAGTTCTCTCACCTCTCAGTTTTAGGAATGACACTGTTCAATAACATATAAACAAATATTATGTGAGAGAGAGGGAAAGAAACACTTCATCTTCAGTAGTAACATAGCCATAGATAAGATGACAATGAAAATTGAAGTGAATAAATGCTTTCCTTGATATATAGATAACTCGATTTTTGTCATTTAAAATTGCTGTTGAATTATGGGATCATTATCCTCCAACCATTACAGTATCTGCTTAATATTATTTTTCACATAAATAAGATTAGACAAGGGCATCAACTATAGTAAAGCATATCCCTATATCAGTACATGATGATAAAGGACATATCCAAAGTAAAATGACAGCTCTTTGAAAGATATGATCATTACTTTAAAAATTAGAATACTGTTCTGACAGCAATATTCCAACTCAAGCTTTAACTATAGATTTCTTATCTTTACTCTGTCAACTTTCTAAAATGCATGCTTTAGCAAAACGATGACAATGAACAGCTGTATTCTTTTGACATTTAATGTGATTTTGAGGTGCTTGCTTACTCTGGCTTTCTTCATCACTGTGGTTTACACAAAGTGTAAGCACAGTTTCTTTGCCTCTGTCATTCCACTGAAGAGTGTTATCCTCTTTTTGATCTTGGCTGAGATGATTTTTCTGAGAGGTCTGTAATATTGTATCACTCTTTCCAGACTCCCAGCTTGCAGGATTTGAATGACTTGGTGTGAAGAGTGAGCCATTGGGTTCATTTTGATCTGCATATTAATTGATATTAGAAAACAGAATTAATTATTATTTTATTGTAAATCTTAATCATAATCTTTATTCTTTTCCTTCTTCACCATCCTGCTTCCCTCTACTGGTTGAACTTACCTTCTCCTCTAAACTGTATTTGTTTTTCTTGAATCCTGTTGTCACGATCTTGCTCACGTTTTGTGTGCAAAAGTGGAACAGATTCTTTCTCACCCCATTCCACAGGACTGTGCACTTCCTGATTTTCTAGCTGATGACTTCTTCGCATGTTTTCTGAAAATTGTTTACTTTTTCCATGTATTTGTTGGGAAAGACTGAATAATCCTGATCCATGACCAAACCTTTTAGCTTCTGCATTGAAGTGATGTCTTTGTTGAGTTGATGGTGACAATGGACCTTCAAAGTATTCCACTTCAGGTAACAAATATAATTCAGGATAAAGTGCCTAAAATGTGCAGTATATTCACCAGACAAGACAAAAGAGGATATGTGAAAAGTTTCTAAAAATGATACCTTAAAAGCTATTCAATACATACGTAAGGAGGAGCAAATGACTTCAGTTCAAGTTCTGTTTCTTGCTTTGCTTTCACCTTGGAAGATAAAGAACAGAAGCGTAACCAATAAGATACATTTTTTATCACTAATGTTGCATATCACTTAATTTCCAAATTCTATCATCATCTTCACACGGCACCTTTTTTTAATAACCTTTCATAATGGCCTCATGGGAAATCATAGAATCATAGAATGGTAGGGGTTGCAAGGGACCTTTAGAGATCATCTAGTCCAACCCCCTAGAAGACAGATTATTATTCTGTTTCCTGACATGGTACCAAAACTTTGTCTATTTTTTCATCCTCTCAATCAGACCCACCAGAGTACACAGATGCACTGAATGTTTGGGGTTTTTTTTATCCTTTGCACTTTCTCTTATTTTTCAAAGGATCTGATCCAACAGTCACAGCAGAAGAAAGTCTTTGACTTTAACAAAAGTTGCTTCAAGCTGAAAATCAATAGCATTGCTGTATCTCACATAATTTTCTCTATTCCTTTGATACAGTACTGCAAAATATTTAATGTGTACATATATATAAAATCTACTACTTTCCCATGTCTACATGTATTTATTGTCTTCATATTCTTTGTATGAGATATAATTCAGATTTTAACACTTTTCCTAAATGCAAAGCCTAAGATAGACAATGTATATTTGAAAGATGTGCTTCAACACACAAAAAGCCCCAAACAAAAACAAAAAGAAGAAAATTGGGAGATCCTTTTTTTCTATTGTATCTAGCAACAGGACAAGGGGTAATGGGATGAAGCTGGAACACAAAAGGTTCCATTTAAATGTCAGAAAAAAACCTATTTTACTGTTCAGGTGAGGGAGCCCTGGCACAGGCTGCCCAGAGGGGTTGTGGAGGCTCCTTCCTTGGAGGTCTTCAAGACACACCTGGACATGTTCCTGTGTGACCTGATCTAGGTGAACCTGCTTCTGCAGGGGGGTTGGACTAGATGATCTCTAAAGGTCTCTTCCAACCCTGCCATTCTGTGATTCTATGATTCTATGAAAAAAGAAATCTGAGCTCATCTATAAATAATGAAATTGAAATAAACTTTGGGCCAAATTCTAGTCTCAGTAATGGCCAAGCTATTGATTCACTGTTAGAGACACAGGCTACATGCAAAAAAAATAAAGAGCAAACAAACACGATTTTGGTTTATCTTTCATTTAAAGACCCTTACTAGAAAGTAGGATACAACTCTTAGTACTGCTTACATTGTTTCTGTTGTGAAATAGAGATGAGGGGGGAAAAACCCACTCGACAAATATTTAATCAACCAGATGTAATTTGATGAGGTTGCCATGACCCTAAACAACAAATATACCAGTTAGTTGGTTCGTTGCTTTACACGTTGTTATAAAGTTAAACATCAAGCAACAGTAAATACTCAAAATTACATCTTCACTTTGTCACTAAAAATCTTCTGTTGTATTTACCAGTATCTTTTATTCTGTATGAAAGTAAAAGATTGTAATAATTTCCTGACCTTCTAAAAGAAGCTGGAAAATGTTTCTATTTGTCTCAGAAATACCAGTGGCAAAGAAAATATGCCATCTTCCTTATCATCACACAATTAAAAAGACCTGAATTCTTTGAAGACGCTTGCATTTTCAGATTTAGGTTGTGCTTCAGTCTTTCTCATGTTTTCCTATCTAGTTTTTGCATATTGCTCAGTATTTCTCTAGAGGTCCTTTCCAACCCTACCATTCTATGAGTCTATGATTTACTCCAGTCTTCTGTGTGAGCCATTTTAGTGATAACTCGACTACAAATGAAATAAAGACTCGCACCAAACTTCCAGCCTGAAATTAATTTCCAAATCCATGAGAAACATACAAAATGAGAGGTGAAAAAGGTTTCTATATTTCATAACATGACTCTTTGTGCATTACAAAAACAAGCTTTCAGTTGGACTGATATCCAAACTTATTTACTGTTTAGCTGTAGTTTGTAAGATAAATATCTAGGTAGTCAATGTGAGGAACAATTCTGATTCAGAGATGTAAGGGTTTTATCACACACATGTCAGCCTGTATTATTGGGCTAATTAGTGTAACATAAATGTACATTCACAGAAGTTTTAAGTCAGAGATTTATCTTTTAAAGGCTTTTGGACAGGTCACAGCAGGAACCATCAGAGGAACTCTGACTTACTCAGCTTCCAGTTAGAAGTCTTCAATTGCCATATTCTCAACCATGTACTGTTAATAATGACCTTAGGGAGATTTATTTATTTTAATGCAACCAGATTTGTCATATTTAATCCACTACGTTATGAAAAACTAGCATCTTTTCACTGGATGGCAGCCAATCTGATGCTTTAAAGGAGTTTCTAATACACCCATGCAGTTGTGCCTTTGTATTTGGGGAAGTAGATGCACTCCGACCAAAGCTTATGCTCCAGCATGTTTAAGAACAAATGGTAACAGTGCTCCTAAAGCTATCTCCGTTTTCTAGTCACATTATCTAACCTGCAGGAACTAAATCTTTGGTTTGTATTATAAAGCAGAAAAATACTGAAGAAAAAAACCCAACTTACCACTGCCAGTTTTTTCCCAATGCATTTTAAAAACTTGAATTTGTCCACAACTGCAACTCCACCCAGGTACTCTCCAAGCTTCTCCCGTAGCACTCTTAATGTGATGTGAGGAGACACCCTAGAATGTTGTTATTCATTAATATATCTGTAAGATCAAATAATGATGGCTAGTTAGTAAGAGGGGGAAGATAATGCTATATACATGTTGGCTTGCATGGTCAGAATGACTGAAAAAGGGAACAATTTCCTAGGACTGAACCTAATTACATACAGACCAGAGAGTCTTGGTGTGGTGGAGTCAGAACATTATATCATGTTATGGTAAACTCTCTTACAAGGGCTGATATAACATTAACTAGCAATATCCATATTTTAGGAACCTCATACAAAGGGAGAACATGTAAGTAGCTGAAATTTGAAAATTACTCCTTCAGAATGCTCTTGCTCATTTGCAGATGAATAACAAAATCACTGGAAACTACAGTCATGTATTTCCATACAGGTGACAAAGTTTCATAGGGTGGGTCCAAAGACTGTAGAACATATCCCTTCAAGCACTAAAGCTTAGAAGACACTTCATCACAGTCCACTTTAAGTAGCAAGTATGTTCCTTTGATTTTGTTGTTCTCCCACACAATTTTGCAGTTGGGTGTGTGCATTTGTACATGCAAATGTATTTTAAATCAAAACCAAACACTGCAGTGTGAATATTTCCACTGTAGTTTCAGGGTGAGATTGCTGATGCAAATACAAATTGCATCATGTAATGTACTAGTTGAAACCACGCTAATATTAAAGTAATGAACTCAGTATAAAGTATAAAAAGCATCTCCTCAGAACACAACCAAATGTGCAAGAGGCACGCAAAGCTCTGTAGCATAACATAAGCAAATGCTCCTATGCTGACATACAAAATAAACCAGGGAACAAACTCAGGCCTTAAGACTGTTAATCACCCATGCTGATTAAGTGTTAGTAAGTTACCCAGCATGATTTTGGCCCAGGCAGCTACCACTCTTCAAGCAATGCACAGTCATAGCTTAGGGGACACCACATGCCATTCTCATTAAACAGTATAGATAAGAACATGCAGTCCCTTCAACTTTGACAAGTCTTCAACATTAACCTGTCAGCGTTTGTTTGCAGAACAAACTGTCTTGGTTTTATTTCAAACAGCCCTATTTGAGTTAGTTTCACACTCTAGATATGTAAAGCAGCCCTCAGTTTCATCTCATAAACACAGTGGGCCACAAAGCTTCCCTTACATTATTTTAAACACCTTGGACTTAGAGGACTCTCCTCAAGGTCGTAAATCTGCGTTGAAGCACAGGCATTCATCCAAAGAAAGCAAAGTCTGCAAAGTGGACATATCTAGGCCACATTGCTTGGTCCCTGTACATTTATCTCCTATTTATTTCTTCCCCAGCCATTTTTTGCCCACACTTGCTGCAGATATTAACCCTAACATTGTTTATTTCAAATGTATTAAAAAACACATGAAAGATGGATAAATAATTCAACACACATCCTCCCAAAGTCTTATATGAGAACAGCAGTGATCTGTAATTCAAATATCTCTTATTCACTACCATTTCTTTGAGCCGATGTCTCAGAGAAGATGTGCCCCTTGAACGGGTCTTCTGAAACCCAGCCACCACAAGCTCTTTCACAGGCAAGTCTAACACTGCACATTCTTCACTGATAATGCTCAACCAAACCAGCAAGGAAATCTAAATCTAAGGCATTTATGAATAGCAGGGAAAACATCTAAGTAACTACAATGTATCATGGAAGAAAATTGTCTAGGTGTACTGAATCTGAGATTTGGGCAGAAATTTATCTGAAAACTATTTGTCAGTGTAGCTGCCAGGAACATTTAATCATGTATTTCTTGCTGCCATTGGCTAGCAGAAGACTAGTCACATCTGAGCCATTTGCTTCAGGCTGTTCCTTTAGAAGTAATGCAAACTAGAGTGTAGCCGTGTCATCTATAAATAACAAAAGCATGGCTTCTGTAGGGAGACGTGAAGAATAAATAAAAGATCACAGAGGCTGAGAAATCAAGTTCATGGGAACAAGAACTCAGACCCATACAATATTTTCCTCTAATTTCATAGTTAATGGAAGTGGCCTGTACTCGGATCTAGGAATCCTTTGTTGACTCAGACAGTACTAGGATTGTCAAGCTGCCTGGCAATGCTATCAACACCCAAACAGCATTAGCACCAGTAAGGCTGCTGGCTGGTCCTTCTCCTGGGTTACAGGAGAAGTTTTATCTGCTTTTTAAAGACAATGATACACTGGCTGGGTGCCAGTTAATGCTAATGTACTGAACCACCACATGGTACCCACAGAATAATTAATTATCAACTATTTAAGACTCATTAGCAAGCAACAAATAACTAAACAGATATAAACTCACTAAAATCAATGAGAATCCTATTTTAAGTTGATGCCCCAGCATCAAGCCTTAGTGAAATAAATTTACACTAGAAAATAGAGGGAAGCGACAGATGTCCAGTCACATGGAATGATTTGAAGTTATCACTCCAGCCATGTATTTTGCACCTCTGCTGAATATTAGAACAGCAAACAAGATGGATACATGCACTTACTCCCTCTGGTTTTTAGCAGCACTTCCACAACAGAAGCTGCAAGAATGAATATATTCTGCTCTACATGCTCATATCCGACTACTGTCAATCTTTTCAGCTACACAATATATTGTTTTAAGTGGATAGCAAAATCCTAAATTTGAATGAGTTAAAACTCATATTCCCTGCAGTTTAAGCTAAACTGACATGTTTCATAGAATTATAGAATGGTAGTGGTTGGAAAGGACCTTTAGAGATCATCTAGTCCAAAACCTCTGCAGAAGCAGGTTCACCTAGATCAAGTCACACAGAAACATGTCCAGGTGGGTCTTGAAGACCTCCAAGGAAGGAGACTTCACACTCTCCCCAGCCAGCCTGTGCCAGGGCTCCCTCACCTGAACAGTAAAATTGTTTTTTCTTATATTTAAATNCACCAGGGCAGAATAGAGGGTGAGAAGAACCTCCCTTGCCCTGCTGGCCACACTCTTCTTGATGCATCCCAGGATGCCATTGCCCTTCTTGGCCACGAGGGCACATTGCTGGTTCAGGTTTAGTTTATAATCAACCGGACTCCCAGGTCTCTCTCTGCTCTCCAGCAGGTCATTGCCCAGCCTCTATTGGTTCATGGGGTTGTTCCTTCCCAGATGCAGAACTCTGCACTTGCTCTTGTTGAACCTCATGAGTTTCCTCTCTGCCCAACTCCCAAGCCAGTCGAGATCCCACTTTTGCACAGGAGTGGGCAAAGTGTAGGTAAAATCTCTATTTCTGTGCACATCTTTACATTATTTGTTTTTTTCTACAACTTCTTACCACACTAGATACACACAGATTTTGTGAGTAAAGTGTTTAGGTGAACTAAACAAACTTTCAAAGTTATGAAAGATTAAAACAGCAGCTCTCTGTGCCAGGTTTGAGCCTAGGACTGGGAACCAGGGTATTCTTTCACCGTGTCCTCTAAAGAGCTACCCAAGAGCACACATAGTGTGTGTGCAATCTGTCAGAAATACTACTGAAAAAGCAAGAAGAAATGCTGATAGTTAAATGAGCTGTAATGGCTTCCCCTTGAGAAAAGTGGCTTAAGCTCTTTCTTTTGATTAGAGAGCTCACATTGTCATACCCGTGTTCTGGAGCACTGACAGGCTATCCTGTCTGCATCAAACCAGTCTCTCTTGGAAACTGGCTCATTGCCAAAAAGAAAGCAAGCTTTTGATAATGAGGCTCAGGGAGACAGAAAGAATGTCAGACTGTGATGTTAGAACATAAATTATTCTGCAGAAATACTAGCACTGCTCTCGAAGTGTGTTTAGATATTCTACACCAAGTGCTGTGATGTTGCCAAGATTGATATGGTCCAAATAAAGGTAACACTAGTCATAAGCACTGCTGATCCTCCAGAAATTATCAGGGAACAAGTCTCTTCTGACAGATGTAATTGTGCTCTATAGATCAACAGCTGGACTAAATGACTGAAAGGAAAAGTAAAGGATCTATCACGAACATGAAGACTATGGGAGTACTCACCTTATAAATCCAGCTGAGATAAATTTGCTAGTAAGAGCTACAGGAATGGTATTCAGCTTGAAGTTCCACACTTCTTCTGGGACATAAAAGACATGGAGCTCCACCAACTAAACAAAGATCAGATGATCATAATTGTAGATACATTATAAACCTCTTGGATATGTTTTGCTTTGGTTAGGTGAACTTCTAATTTCTGTAGGCAGGAATGGTTTCTTTGATGTTAGACACAGCCTAGAAGAGTGAGGCTCTGACAATGATGACTAGATAGTGAGAATAGTGATGAATAGAGCAATTTGTGACTAAATGCCAGCTGACAGCATCAATGTAAGTCATATTAGAACAAGTTCAACAATGGAAATGAGAGAAAAGAGAGCCTGTGTTACTGCTGCATGTCACTGTGGCAGCAACGGACAGAACTTACTAAAACCACGTGATACTCTGGAGTGTGTCATGGTTACAGGAACACCTCAGCTGAAATCCTACCTTTGTCCATCTCATAAAAAATGCAGAGCTCTGAAAGCGTCATCCAAACAACACCACAACCTGACCTTGCCAGCAAGAAAAAAAATCCTAAATATTTCTGACGGTTGTTCATAACATCAGCTACCTTGGAAGCACAGAAATGCCCCTGGTAATGTCTGCAAAAAGAATAACTAAGCATGTGGTGAGCAAGGTTCATTTAAATTATGTTCAAACTTGTGGTACTTGTGGGACTGTTCATGTGTAGGTCTTGACATCTTTAGCAAAACTAGTATAGTATTGACAAGGACCATACACTTCCCTATAGCTAGAAGCCACGCAAATAAGCTGTGTTACATTGAGTAACTCAACAATTGCAGGAACATTTAA
>WBNH01009925.1:193485-351008 GCA_013401255.1 Urocolius indicus | reverse complement strand
CCGCCCGCGGCCCCGCAGCGCCCCCCGCGGCAGCTCCAGCTCCAGCTCCAGCTCCGGCCCCGGCCCCGGCCCCGGGCGCGGCGGAGGCTGCGCAGGCGCCGCCGGGACGGAGAGTTTGGGGCGCGCCGGGAAGTTGTGTCTGGCCGTGCCGCCGCTGCTCTCGCTATGTCGGGCTCCTCCAACGTGGCGGCCATGAAGAAGGTGGTGCAGCAGCTGCGCCTGGAGGCCAGCGTCACCCGCGTGAAGGTGAGAAGGGGAGCCGCGACGGGACGGGACGGGACGGGACGGGACGGGACGGGGCGGGGCGGGCGCGCCGCCATTACAGTGCCCCGGGGGCCGCGCCCCGTGGCGCTCCGGGGCGGCAGCCGGGCCGCCCGCTGGGGCAGGGACCGGGCCGGGACAGCCTGCGCACACCTGCCCCCTCCCAGCCTTCAACCCCGGGGCTCCGTCCAGGCTCCCCCGGCGGGCCGAGCCGCTTCCCGCGGCCTCCCGGCGACCCCCGGGCGCCGCTCCCTGGCCCGAGCGCTGCCCCGGGCATGGACGCGCACGGCGCTCTCCTTTTATTTCCTTGTGCCGAGGAGCGGCTCTTCCATCGAGCTCCGCTGAAGAGGGCGGCTTGGGCCGGGGTGTACAACAGGTTGCCTTGGCTGGCCCGGCTCCGGCACTGTGAAATGGAGACTTGGCTGCCACACATACCGAGGGCACTTAACTTGTGCGTTTTCAGGCTGAGACTAGGCGCTGTCAAACTGGAGAAACTCCTGGGCAACTGCAAATACAAAATGTCAGTGAAGATGCTGGTTTCTGAAACTTTGGGCATTCTTTTTTATGAGTTCAGAGTTACAGCAAGGGAAAGCAAAGCAGAGAGTTTTTTTCATTGTTCTGTTTTTAGGTAGCTACAGCCTACCAAAAATGCTGTACACCACCTCATCACACAGATGGCTCTCCAAGGGAAGATAAGTGCTAGTTCAGTCAAATGAAGGATCTTAAACTGTAGGCTGTATCTTTAACGAGGAACATCATTCAACAATGCCATCCTCAACATGATGTTACTCATCTTTCACCTTAGAAAAAACGTGAATGTTTTCCACGTTAATTCTTATTCTAATAGTGTGCAACTCCCTTGTCCTTATGTAACAAAAAATTACAATGAAATTGTTGTAAAAAAACTACACAAGCCGTATTGCAGAATCATTTAGCAGTACTCTGTACACTTGTTTTCTCAGTAAAGTGATTTCTAACGCTGACTTTCATTACTGCTAGGTCTCTCAAGCTGCAGCGGACTTGAAGCAATTCTGCCTGCAGAATGCACAACATGATCCCCTACTTACAGGAGTATCATCAAGTACAAATCCATTCAGACCCCAGAAAGTTTGTTCATTTTTGTAATTACGCGAACTACTTCATTATCTTTCAGTGGTAAGTTCTTGAGTTACGACTCATAAACGGTTTGGTCGTTAAAATAGCTTGGCTTTAAATGAGACTGCCTGTATGAAAAGCATTCACAAGAGCCATCTGACTTCTGCAGCTGCTCTTGGTCTAGATCCCCATTTTGGGCCCCTCCTGCCCTGTTCTGGTTGTAGCTCTGTACTGTACACACGCTGCTCTTAAGTATCGTAAATAGTATTTAGTTGTTGCAGAGCTTCTGCCAGTTCCTGTTGCTGCAGCAAAGTAGTAGTGGGATCAGCTACTGCTGAGCTGCAATTTGGGTTAACCTGGTTGTATTCTGCAGTACCTTCCTTCTGTGTAAGGGTATTATGTCCCCTGTCTCCTGGCAGCATACATGGTGAATCCTGATTGTGCCAGACAAAGCAGACTTTAGTTCTTTAACTTTTACACTTACAAAGTTAGTTTAGCAGTGGTCTCCAAGGAGAGCCATGTCCCTTGTAGCCAAAGAAAGAATGTAGTCCAAGAATTGTATGAAGGCCTGTGCACCACTCAGTAAGGTACTGCATGGGTTTAAATAACAAAACAGTTAAATAGTCTTTTGGATTTTCATTCCAAAACTTTGCTAAGTTCACAAGCACTACTGCTGTCACTATGAACACTGCTGTCTGGTGTTNCCCCGCAGCGCCCCCCGCGGCAGCTCCAGCTCCAGCTCCAGCTCCGGCCCCGGCCCCGGCCCCGGGCGCGGCGGAGGCTGCGCAGGCGCCGCCGGGACGGAGAGTTTGGGGCGCGCCGGGAAGTTGTGTCTGGCCGTGCCGCCGCTGCTCTCGCTATGTCGGGCTCCTCCAACGTGGCGGCCATGAAGAAGGTGGTGCAGCAGCTGCGCCTGGAGGCCAGCGTCACCCGCGTGAAGGTGAGAAGGGGAGCCGCGACGGGACGGGACGGGACGGGACGGGACGGGACGGGGCGGGGCGGGCGCGCCGCCATTACAGTGCCCCGGGGGCCGCGCCCCGTGGCGCTCCGGGGCGGCAGCCGGGCCGCCCGCTGGGGCAGGGACCGGGCCGGGACAGCCTGCGCACACCTGCCCCCTCCCAGCCTTCAACCCCGGGGCTCCGTCCAGGCTCCCCCGGCGGGCCGAGCCGCTTCCCGCGGCCTCCCGGCGACCCCCGGGCGCCGCTCCCTGGCCCGAGCGCTGCCCCGGGCATGGACGCGCACGGCGCTCTCCTTTTATTTCCTTGTGCCGAGGAGCGGCTCTTCCATCGAACTCCGCTGAAGAGGGCGGCTTGGGCCGGGGTGTACAACAGGTTGCCTTGGCTGGCCCGGCTCCGGCACTGTGAAATGGAGACTTGGCTGCCACACATACCGAGGGCACTTAACTTGTGCGTTTTCAGGCTGAGACTAGGCGCTGTCAAACTGGAGAAACTCCTGGGCAACTGCAAATACAAAATGTCAGTGAAGATGCTGGTTTCTGAAACTTTGGGCATTCTTTTTTATGAGTTCAGAGTTACAGCAAGGGAAAGCAAAGCAGAGAGTTTTTTTCATTGTTCTGTTTTTAGGTAGCTACAGCCTACCAAAAATGCTGTACACCACCTCATCACACAGATGGCTCTCCAAGGGAAGATAAGTGCTAGTTCAGTCAAATGAAGGATCTTAAACTGTAGGCTGTATCTTTAACGAGGAACATCATTCAACAATGCCATCCTCAACATGATGTTACTCATCTTTCACCTTAGAAAAAACGTGAATGTTTTCCACGTTAATTCTTATTCTAATAGTGTGCAACTCCCTTGTCCTTATGTAACAAAAAATTACAATGAAATTGTTGTAAAAAAACTACACAAGCCGTATTGCAGAATCATTTAGCAGTACTCTGTACACTTGTTTTCTCAGTAAAGTGATTTCTAACGCTGACTTTCATTACTGCTAGGTCTCTCAAGCTGCAGCGGACTTGAAGCAATTCTGCCTGCAGAATGCACAACATGATCCCCTACTTACAGGAGTATCATCAAGTACAAATCCATTCAGACCCCAGAAAGTTTGTTCATTTTTGTAATTACGCGAACTACTTCATTATCTTTCAGTGGTAAGTTCTTGAGTTACGACTCATAAACGGTTTGGTCGTTAAAATAGCTTGGCTTTAAATGAGACTGCCTGTATGAAAAGCATTCACAAGAGCCATCTGACTTCTGCAGCTGCTCTTGGTCTAGATCCCCATTTTGGGCCCCTCCTGCCCTGTTCTGGTTGTAGCTCTGTACTGTACACACGCTGCTCTTAAGTATCGTAAATAGTATTTAGTTGTTGCAGAGCTTCTGCCAGTTCCTGTTGCTGCAGCAAAGTAGTAGTGGGATCAGCTACTGCTGAGCTGCAATTTGGGTTAACCTGGTTGTATTCTGCAGTACCTTCCTTCTGTGTAAGGGTATTATGTCCCCTGTCTCCTGGCAGCATACATGGTGAATCCTGATTGTGCCAGACAAAGCAGACTTTAGTTCTTTAACTTTTACACTTACAAAGTTAGTTTAGCAGTGGTCTCCAAGGAGAGCCATGTCCCTTGTAGCCAAAGAAAGAATGTAGTCCAAGAATTGTATGAAGGCCTGTGCACCACTCAGTAAGGTACTGCATGGGTTTAAATAACAAAACAGTTAAATAGTCTTTTGGATTTTCATTCCAAAACTTTGCTAAGTTCACAAGCACTACTGCTGTCACTATGAACACTGCTGTCTGGTGTTCCTTGAAAGTTCTGGATTTTAGACTAGCCTGTTCAGAAAGGTGAGGTTTACGTCTACAGTAGTCTCACAAAGACTGTGAGAGTCACACTAATTCCATATTTGCCACAGTTAAGTGCATGATAATTTTACTGTATCCCTATTCCCCACTGTGGCTTGGCTTGGATCTGTTTGGTGTGAGAGCCTAGATGTTATTCTGGAGTACCTGACACACAGTTAACCATAAGTTCACAGTTCTGAGAAATCTCACCTTGAGTCTTAACGTTGAAGAATTGTGGGTTTGTAGCTGACTCACATCACCCAAAGAATTGCAAGTTGCTAGATTTAAGTTGTAATTGAGGCAGCATTATAGAAAGGTGACCACAGTCTGAGTTGTTTAAAATTGTTCTTCCCCTCAAGCAAACTGTAGAAAGTGTCCAAAAAGTATAACAAGGTGGCTCATGCCAGTAAAGGAGTCAGAGTATAGAGGTTGATGCTTAACTATTTAACAAACAAAAAGAAATAACTTCCCTGTGGAGCAGTGAACTACAGCAGTGTAAGTGAAATGTTCTTTAGAGTCTGTGTAGCTTTTAGAATTACTTCTATTGTGAATTTTAACAACTTTCTTATTTAAAAGATACTATTCTTGGACACTGAAATATGTTCAGATTACTGTAGCTTCAGCTTTAAGCAGTAATTCAAGGAAGAAATCGTATCACCTGTAGGTGATAGACTTAGAACCTCTAAAAAGCCAAACAAACTGTACATTCATCAGTGACACGTACTGCTCCCCCCTGAGCTTTGTCAAGGCCTTTTAATTCCTGAGTGTGGATGTCAGTAAATAACATTTCCTCTATCATACACACACACGTGTGCACATACAGGGCATCAGGGCTTAATATTTTCTTTTCTGGTACTCTTTCTGATTTTGGAACAGAGCCTTTGTTTCTGCTGATGTTACAGACGAAATTAATTAGAACAGTAGTTTTAGTTACACTATCTATATAGAAGATTCCTCTCCTTCACTGCATCTCTTGTAAGCACTTCCTCAAAATAGGCAATTTCATAGTTGTAATCCTGGTGTTTTTTACAAAGAGCCAATAGATTTCATGTTTGCAGACCTCTGAAGAGGAAGTGTCACTTGTTATGCAGACTCTCACTGCTTTTCAAAGGCAAAGGAGATAAGATACCCAGTATTTCTGTAGGTGTGACAGCTTTTGCAGCCCTTTCACTTAGCAGTTCAGCATTCAGAAGACACTAAGGTTCAGTTCTTTTTTAACAGCTTTCACTATCTTCTTGTACCTTTGGTTACAGCTTCATGGTTTGAAAAGTTTATTTTACAAACTAAGTTTTATAAAACAGCTGTGGAAAAAAGATTTTTTAAATAGCTGTCGATACACAAGTTCTTAGATATAGAATTGCATCCCTGAGCATTGGTACTTTTCTAACAAGGTGTTGATTTTGTTTTTCAGATCTTTTAGCATCTTTTCCTAGCCGCTGATGTGTGTATGGGCAGAGTGCCTCAAGGAGTGGCCTGGTCTGAAGTCTGTACAAAAGCTTAGCTTTCACGTGCCAAATCTAACTGTAAAATTGCTACTGTCGTCAAACTTCTTACCATCTACCTCTCCAAATGAAGTGTATGCTAGTTACAATACTTCTGTTTCATAAGGGAATCAGTTTTATATGCCAAGCAAAAAATAAAAGTGTCTTGACTTAGTCTGGTCTTGAAATTACTGTAACAAGTTGATTAACTTTTGGGTATGTTGATGCATCACTGCAGCAGCTGAAGAACATATAGAGGAGTTAAATTTTCCATGCTGCTGGGGTTGTGTGCCTGGGGTTGATAAGTCTCACACAATGATGAGGCGTCATCAGTACTACATTAAAGGCATAACAGAACAGTACAGTTTTTGCCTGTAGTTTATAATTCAACTATACAGCCATTCCTGTCTGATACACATCAAATAAAGACAAGAGTAATTTTACTCTAGTAGATGACTGGCTCTTTAGGTAAATATGAAAAAGCACTTAATACAGTTGCATATGGAAAGAAAGTAATTAATAAAACATAGCTTTTGAGGTGCCAGCAAATGTACAAACTCAAGGCAGAACGGTAGTTTATTCTGTGGGTAGTGCTACCTCAAGTATAGTTAGGAAGATGAAGCAGCNGGTTGTTGACTCTTTCTCTGGAGATGCTAAAAACCCACTTGGATTAATTCCTGTGTGATGTACTCTAGGTGGTCCTGCTCTGGCATGGGGGTTGGACTAGATGATCTTTCAAGGTCACTTCCAGCCCTCGAGATTCTGTGACTCTTACAAATTCTTTCCCATCACTGTTTATTTCTTTTTATACACAGTATCAGCTGCTATGGGTATATACCTCTTCTACATATGACGTGCAGAAGAGGTACTTGTAAGAATCAAGTATGTTATGTTTTCTAGCTTCAGCAACATGGCTATTTTATGCAAGATGTTAATGAAACAAAATACCACAGACTTCCTGAATTGCATACAGCCTTCTCAACGTCCTCTAGCTAGGAGACAGGTTTTGGGATACTCACCATACTGTGAGGGCACAGTATACTGCAAGTTAGAAAGAGGTTTAAATTATTTCTCTCTTACCTGACTAATGAAAGATGTCTGACTGTAGCCTCTTAACAGAAAAAAAAAGAAGTCTGTATAACTAGAAATACTTTATTTTGAGAATAACCAAAATATTTACCGTCTTTGATGCTGCAAAGTGTAACTTATCTCTACAGCACAGCAGCAGTCATGGCAAATCTTCAGTGATAGCTAAAGGACAGGCTGCTCTGCACTGCCATAGTTTTTCCTGATGAACTGGAAAGTCTCTGCCCTTGTCACGTTGTTCGCGATAGCTGTAGGAGGAAGGATGCTTGATCTGCTCCTGTAGAATGTTTTTAACATTTGCAGTTTGTCTTTCTGCAGCCAGATACTGTTCAGTATCACTACTTAGGAGTCTAAGATAATCCGTAGTTCAAAGCAGTTGTATTTCTTGTCACCAGCAATTGGCAGAGTGCTGTCTCTTACAAGTGAAATTTTCTTCTACTTGTGTCCATTTCTCGGCGCTGAAATTTAAGAGAGAAGTTATTAAAAAGCAGATTCATGCAACAGGATGCAAACAACATCAACCACTCCAGTTTATGCCAGAGTGGACAGTGAAATGTGTTACAGCTGCAGTGTAGCTGAGTCAGCCTTTCAAGGGAGAAGAAATAGAGATTAATGGTTTAGAACTGAACAGCGTGTAGCAGTTCTCAAGTCTACTGAGAGTACATAAAGCATCTTTAAACCAAAGATCACCCATTTCATGGACTAAACCATGAGTAGTGTATTTTTCCTTCTAGTACACCTTGGATACTCAGAAGTCTCAAGTTTTGTCCATCAATTGCAACTCCATGGTAAAAATGACTAGAAAAGTAATTTATCATTACCTAAAGTAATATTTCCCATTTCCCTTGAAGATGTGCAGTGGTCACTGTTACTTCCTATTCATTATTAAAAGGTGACATTGAAAGAGCTTAATAATTTGTACATTATTATTCTTGCAGTCACCTTGCACAAAAACAGCTCTAGTCAATATTTCTATGCTTCTAATAATTGCTTGTGTTGAGGAAGCAGTTCTCACATTTGCTCACAACTGTCTATGTTAAAGAAACTGCATTCTGCAAATAAACAGCCATGGTATATTCATACTCATCATCCTTGCTATTTTTGGTTTTGACTTGCAATATTGCAGAATGCTGCTACTTTGCACAATTTTCAAAATATTCTTCTGAATATTTCAGTTAAACACTTCTGTACTGAGAACTGTTACATTTCATATCAGATTTAGTCTCCCTTCCCAAGCAGGACTATTATAATTATTTAAGACATACCTTATGAATCCATTCATATTCTCCAAATTTGGAATCAAAGGTTCCTTTTTGAAGAGACCTCAGCTTTAATGTAAAACGTGGCCCAAGTTCTTGAAGTCCCACTTTCTTTTCACTCTTGAAAATATATCTTGGGGAAGAAAAAAAATGAATTAGGAAGCGAGTTACAACAGCAGCCTCTCTCATTTGTGAATGAGTTTTGTGGAAAGCATTACCTGTGGAATCTGAAAAAGATGTAGTCTCTCTGGTTGTGAAACGTAGCTACTTGTCTTCCAATGAACTGAGGATCGTGCGGGAAGAGAGAAGCAAACATGCGACCAATAGAATGGCCAAGTCGTGTTGTAAAGTTATTCAGGATGACTTCAGGTTTGTGTTCTGTGGGCTCTTTCCCTTTTCGCTGAAATGGAAGTAACAGGTAATGCAAAGAACAGATAGAATGCAAAACGATTTTAACGTATTATCAAAGAATGGGGGGAGGGAAGACAACCAGGGCCAATTTCCCGTGACCTGAATGATTGTTTCAGACATAACCCAAGTTTCTATACAAGAAGCAGCTGGTAACATAAGGATCTTTGCTTCAACAATATAATCTGGATGAAAAAGCAGAAAATAGTCATTTACACTTCTTCCTTCTTGTACCCATTCCCAGTCCCAGCAGCACCCATTCTAGTAACTAACACAGTCTACCTATCACAGGAGTCTTCTCCCTGTACTAATACCAACTAACAGTATATAGGACCAAGACTATATGGGATTCACTTATTTAAAAAGAGAAAAAAAAATATCTTACTGAAAATTATTCAAGGCCAAGTAACACTACGGAAAAGGTGACTGGGCTGTAAGAATAACTAGCATTTAGTCAAGTCATTTAGCATCTATTGAAATCTTTCATACTGCTGATTTTTAGATACCCTGTTGTGTGTATACTGTACATTGGGTATTCCCTATTGATGTAAGTTATCAGCTGCTATTTATTGGCACAACTATACAGGTACTGGGCACAGTTAAAGGAATTCAGCAAATAACCGAAAATGGGAATGTGCTGCTTATGGAAGAAGAATGTACTAGTGCTCGCCCTCCTCCCAGCTTACAGAAAAAAACCACCTGTACAGGATCAGTGGAGTTGCACCAAAGTGCAGCCAGTTTTGGCAGTTCAATTAGATGGAACATTTATCATTAAACATCAGACTACTCCTTTTTAAACTTTCACTGGGGTCTCACCTTTATTTCTTTACGCAGTCGGACACTACTCATTCTAAAATGAGCAGTTGGACCATCAGGCAGGTGACTTAAAACAAGACCATCTGTTTACCAAGTTAAGAAAAACCAAAAGCTGGTAAAATGTGTATCATCTAGAGAGGAATGAATATCTTCTGCAAAATGCACTGTTACATTAGAGAATTTCATCTGTAATCTATGTCCAGTCTACAAGGTTTCATTTCCATTTCCAATGTACATTCATTAGCTAGTTAACTAGTGTTCTGAAGTATGTCCACTCAATTTTGTTTCAATAGCAAGTCAGAGTTTTATCTTCTAGTGCCTTCTCACTTGTTAATTAGCAGTGTTTAATCTTGTCAGCAAAACTAAATGGAAATTCCTGGTCAGAAAAATTTGTTAAAATGAAACAAACTGTTCAAATGTACTGAAACAACATTTATCTACGTGTTACAAACTGAAAAAAAAAACTCAAACCAACACTTTCTTAAATAATTCCAAGTTCTGCTAGCCATCAGATATTCATGTTAGCGAAGTGATTTTTAACTCTGTAATTAAACCATAAGCTTCACAGTGAACAGAAAAAAAAAAAATCCACAAAATCTTTGTTGCACAGCACAGAATGATTTGCTTTCCCTAGTAGGCCCAGAGCTCCTGCATCTATTATAACTAACACACAAAAGGATACTTGGTATTTTGCGATCTTCGTTAATGACAATTAAATCCGTGAAGTCCCTTGCAATACATTGTGGAATAATTCTTTTCAAAGCCAGTCCTCTTCGATAGTAGACATGTGAGTTGGGTATAACAGTAGACAGCTGTTCACAGAACCTCACTGTTCTCTGTAAAACAGATGAGTTAAGTTGCAGCGTGGTAAATACAAATTCAAACATTAGGGGATGGAGGGCTGGGTCCTTCCAAGTGCCCTCGCTGGTGATGTATTACTTCCAGTATCTCTATAAACATTTGAAAAGAAGCTATTAAATTTCTTGATTCAGTGAGTGGGGAAAACAGTGGTATTTGCAGTAAAGACTGCAGCATACCCGGGACTTTGGAGCTTTTTAAAGGATTTTTTTCCTCCCACAATCATATCAAAAGAAGGACAATTCCAAAAGCATGACCTCCAAGCACATAATATATTAAGGACATTGGTTTACGAAACATCTGTAACATTTCAAAATACAACACAACTATTATGTCAGGTACTAATGCCTTCCAGATAAACTGTTTGAGGTGTACTTTTTCCTTCTTTTATGGTTTTCACAAATGTCAGCAATCTCCCCAGTGAGGTAATGCAGATCATTTGCATATAAGAACATACTGTTTTTTGCTACAAAGGAAACAGTGCTAGGACATACATATACAAGGTTACTGACAGTCACTAAATGAAACAGCAGATTAAAAAGAATCCATGTGAAAGCGATTATTTTCAGCTCTCATTTGCTAATCATAGTATGAAAAGCCTGAGATCTTATAACTACTTGATTGCTCAGAACTCAAGTAAGACATACGTACCCCACGAGGTCTGTCTGATGTTGTAATAAGAATCTTGGGAACTGTCTGTCTGTTGAAGTATGGTGCAAATTCATCAGTTGCTTCATCAAAAGCAACCTGGAAGAACAGAAGTCTTGTAATCCACCATATATTAAATAATTGAAGAAAACTGTTGGATCTGATCTAAATTTTCATGTCTCGTCTTGAAAAAAAAAGGTTAACTTCACAGCATATGCAGGAATTCAGCAGTTACCTCTTCATCATTGGGATCTACAGTTGTTTCATCGTACACTCTCTGATTTTCAATCGTCTTTGGTATGGCCTTTGGAGGTGCCTAAAATAAATAAGCTCATTAACACATGAATGTAATTTTAAAGTGTGTTGCAAAAACCACATTCATCTTATATTCTGTATGCTTCTACATAGAATTAAAATTATTATATATTTTACACCAGCCTTTAAAAAAGAAATGACAGTATCACCTTGATTAAATATATGCCCAGGTATTGGGACAGCAGAGAGCATCACATGGAAGAGAAGCATTGCCAGAATAGTGACAGTGCTTAATTTCACTCTCATTAAGAAATGAAGTTCTGAAACAAAACAGAGAGGAACATTTTATCCGTTTATCTTCCACGGAAATAAAAAAAATCTCTACTGTATTTTCCAACACGTTTCAGCTGTGACATCTACAATGCGGTGTCTAATAGACTGTAACATCTACCCTGTTTACTTACACTGCTTCTGTGTGATTATGATAATACAGGAACTCACAGCTGCTCATCTTCAACTATCAATACGCTTTTGAAGTAGCTCAGGAAAAGAAGCAAACCCGTTGCTCGTGGCTGGGCTCCGAAACAAGCAGGCAATTGGTCTGGACAAGGTTTAGCGCTATCTGATTGTTTTCATTCATACAATTAGAGTACAATTCCTAGCGACATCAACACAGCGCCATGGTCATTACCTCGGACTGAGAAGACTTTTCGGAAAGGGCCTGCTTTTATGCCCTTATAAGCTCAAGACTCACCCTACCCTACCAGAGCACCGTTTGACACAGGACCGACAGCTTTGCAAAGCCCTGCGGTTTGACGCCTCTGCTTCAGTGTCCCTGAAGGCTGGCACGGACCCCGCCGCGCCGCTGAAGCCTGCGGGGAAGCCGTTTCACCCACGACCCCGACGCTGCCCCGGCACGAGGCTGGCCTGGCCGCGCACGCTGCACCCAGGGCCCTTACTTTGTCTCCGAGGGCTTCTCGCTCCTTCTTCCGCTTCTTCTTGGCGGCCAGTTTCTCCTAGCGACAGAGGCAGAGGAGCCGTTAGCCAGACCTGCCGCAGAAAACCCCGCCCCGCGCCGCCCCGCGCCGCGCCGCGCCGGGCCCCGCTCACCTTCCTCTGCTGCTGCTTCCAGCGCAGGAACATGAAGTGCCGCCGCTGCTTGTTCTTGATCTCGGACACGCTAAAGGTCGGCGGGAAGAGAACCCGCTCCGGGGCGGGCGGCTGCCCATCCTGNGCCCGCGCCCGCGCCCGGCAGGCGGGAGCTCTGTCGCGCATGCGTGGCGGGGCCGGGGCTGAGGGGAGCGGCGGCCGAGCGGCGCTGTGCCCCCAGCGCCCGGGAGGCGCGGCGCAGCCCGCCCCGGTGCCCCCGTCCCTGCGCCGTGACTTGTAATCGGGATTAGCAACACCAGGAAAAGGGCAACTGTGAGCAATGTGGCACACTGATGGCTCTGAGGATGTAACCAGGTAGATAGATGGTGATAGTGCAGTGGATGTGGTTTATCTTGATTTCAATAAAGCATTTGGCACCGCCTCCCACAGCATCCTCACAGCAAAACCGTGAAAGTATGAGAGGGAGTGTGTGAAGTAGTGAGGTGGGTTGTTAAGTGGTTGAAGGGAAGAAGGCAGAGAGCTGTGATCAATGGGGCAGGGTCTAGTTGGAGGCCTCTGTCTAGTGGAGTCCCTCAGAGGTCAGTGCTGGGACTGCTGCTGTTCAATATATTCATTAATGACCTTGATGAGGGAACAGAAGCACTGTCAGCAAGTTTGCTGATGATACTAAACTGAGGGGAGTGACTGACACAACAGAAGGCTGTGCTGCCATTCAACGAGACCTGGACAGGCTGGAGAGTTGGGCAGGGAGAAATCTAGTGAAATTCAACAAGGACAAGGTCTTGCATCTGGGAAAGAAAAACCCCATGTACCCATACAGGCTGGGGAATGAACTGTTAAAAAAGTAGTGTAGGGGAAAGGGACTTGGGGGTCTTGGTGGGCAGTGGGATGAGCATGAGCCAGCAATGTGTCCTCGTGGGCAAGAAGGCCAATGGCATCCTGGGGTGTATTAGAAGGGCTGTGGGCAGTAGGTTGAGAGAGGTTCTCCTCCCCCTCTACTCTGCCCTCGTGAGGACATATCTGGAATATTGTGTCCAGTCCTGAGCCCTTGGTTCCAGAAGGACAGGGAGCTGCTGGAGAGAGTTCAGTGCAGGGCCACAAAGATGATTAAGGGAGTGGAGCATCTGCCTCATGATGAAAGGCTGAGTGAGCTGGGGCTCTTTAGCTTGGCGGAGACTGAGAGGTGACCTCATAAATGTCTACATATATGTAAAGGGCAGGAGGATGGAGCCAGGCTCTTCTCAATGATGTCCAATGATAGAACAAGGGGCAATGGGTACAAGCTGGAACACAAGAGGTTCCAAAGAAACACAAGGAAGAGTTTCTTCACTGTGAGAGTGATGTAGCACTGGAAGGGGATGGGTTGTTGAGTCTCCTTCCCTGGAGACATTGAAAACCTACCTGGATGAGTCCCTGTGTGACCTACTCCAGGTCGTCCTGCTCTGGCAGAGGGGTTGGACTGGATGATCTTTCGAGGTCCTTTCCAGCCCTTGAGATTCTGATTCTGTTATCATGACTCTCCAGTGTTTTTCCACATGCACTGGTTTCACATTCAGACCTCATGGTGAGCTAATTTTAGAGCATCCCCTTCACAGGAACCATGCAGTTATTTGATAGTAATGTTCCTAAAAATTACTTTTATTCCATTAAAGCCTATGACAACTTATATTAAAATGAAACAACAATCCCTACAACCACTTAAAAAAATGTAACTCGTAAAACTAGAAATGAGGTTTACTGCTCTTGAGATGATTTTCCAGCTTAGAGGAGTGGAAATGCTGCTGCATCCTGAAAACGATACTCTCTTGTATAGAAATTCAATACTCTTGTATTTTGAGAGGTCTGGGCTAAATTAGAGGCATTTTTAATCTCAGACTGAAAAATTCTGAGCCTCAGTGGGACTGATTAGTTTTGTTTGTCCCAAGGATTGTCACAAAGCTTGGAATATGTCTACTAATGTTTTACATACACGTGCCATTATGGGTTACTAAGTTACTTTTACCAAAAAAGTGCAAAATAAATCCGTTAACATACATACATGGAAAAAGATCTAGAAATAACCTGAAACAGACAATGTCTCAATCCTCCTTCTGTCCTATAAACTAATTTCACTCTGTAATTCAACTTGCTTCACTGAGGTTATTTCTATTTAACAGAGATTTAAGTGAAAGATCAAAGGCCTTATTATGCACACTCCTGTGTTTTTCTGTCCTCAATCCCATTTTTGTCAAGAGAAAATATTTCAGCTTTCCATAATGCCTTAAACAGTTTCCATGGCAATTAAGGGGAATTTAGTTGAGCATATGTAAACCAAGGACTTTCTGCAACGCCATCTCACTAAGCTGGTTCAAATATCAGAGATTGCAAGGGAGTTTCTAAAAGTCACCAGCAGACATTTTCATCACTCCTCTTAGCAGAGCTAAAGAGGAGTTGTAACTTGTTTGTTGTTCCAGTTTGCAGTGGTCTTTTTGTTAGGATCATTGCAAGCTCATGTGCAGCATAGTTGTCTGAAGCTCCCTTAGTGCTTATGCGTGGGAAAAAAACACATCACCTTTCTCCCTCCCAGCAAGATGGAAGACAGCCTCCTATTATTCAAAGACTCTTCTTTTGAGGACTCACAGGAACAAAATAATGATAGACAATAATGCAAGGACTTCCTAGGGCAGAGGAGGAGCAATAAAAAGACACCAGAAATACCAGAAATGGTGGGCATTCCCAGGGACTGCATAACAGCACTGATGTGTAGCAAAATTAGTGATAGTAGCTCTCCTTAACCGGTAGTTCAAAAGTTAAAGTACTCACATTGACACAGAATACAGGACTTTTCAGCCTCTGGAGACTGAGAATAACATCTTTCCTTTCAATGGAACAGTCACAACACGAGCCTGCAGGTCTTTCAATGCTGGGAACTGCCTTTGTTCTTCCAAATGAAGTTCTTCCAAGCATGCAGAATGAGATACAGAAAATCCTGGACCAAAGAACTAGTGGCTGTGGCACTCTTCTCCTGAAAAGAAAGACTGACCAGGTCTCAATGCTCTCCCTGTAGTTCACTTTAAAATGTTATACATCGAAGCAGAAACAAAATGTAGAGAATGGACTGTAACTAGGTTCAGTCTCTAGGTGTGTGAGAGGCTTTGTGTGGCAGCGCAATTGATCCCACAGCACTTTAACCAAGGAAAGTGTTGAACAGAGGCCCGCACATATACTTTCACATGGAAGACAGCCAGTTGTACCACCACTTTTTGAGAGAAAGCCTGAATCATGTTTTGTTGAGAGCTTAGGCCTGTGATGCTTGTTATGTGTTCTTGCACCAAGCCATCTGGGATCTCTGCTGTAGAAAAGCCTCTTGTTCATCCAGCTAGGCATAAGCACGAAAGAAATGCTAAAGCGTTTAGCTCTTCCCAGTCTGTTCCCAGACTTGGACATACCCAGAGCTGTTTCTCCAAGGGAGCATTATGTGGGGGAGCAAAGTAAAATTATAAGGTACCTATGCAGGAACTGCGTGGGTAGTTTCCAAGATCAACTCTTTGGACTTGCAGGCTTGCATTCCTTAGTGGATCTTATTTACAGTCTTCAATTTCATTATTTTCAGTCACCTAGGGCAATCTCTCTAATGGATAAAATAGGGATCATGCTCAATAAATTTAGGTATTATTTAACATTCCAGGATGAACACTAGATGTGCTTACCACGTGCTCCCAATGCCTCTCCTCATCCCATAACTCAACATCCAAAATTGTTATTTTCAGATGCTACAGTGTCTGAGCTGTGTGCAGACATTAAGGTGCTTGTTGGAAAGAAGGTATTACATCCATCGTACAGATGGGAAAATTAAACAAGCTTGTAAGCAAAATGTATCTATGAATTTAGAATGCCCAGTGTGAGACACTGAAAATGCATAGCACCATATGTTCAAACCACAACTATGTTCAATTAGGTTCACAATTAACTTCACCGTGCTCAAGATCATTCTAGAGGTCAGATTCCAGGTGTCTCAAGCTCAGCACCCAGCAAGTGAGGAATGGAGTCTTAGTGTCTGTCCTAAATGAAGTTGAAGTTTGTTACACTATAGGTGAATAGGGAGACCAAAGGAAATTTTCTTAGCCAGCTTTCAATCGGTAATGCCTTTTTGAGAGGTTTTTTACAATCTTTATGGTTTTTATAGGTTTTGTGTAAAAAGTCCTAGGTTTAAGAAAGCAAACCATGGTTAAATAAAGAAGAGACTAGCAGCTTTATCTCTGAATAGCAGCTTTATCTTCCAGAGTATTGACACCCCTTCCTGCAGCAGGTGTCATACCAGAACTTGCTGAGAGCACACTCTGTGACCTTGTCTAAGTCACTAACAAGGACATTAAGAGTTTTGTCCCCTAAATGGGGCCCTGAGGAACACTACTAGTAACTAGATGCCTTTTTTGGGGACTTAGTGCTGCTGATCAACATCCCTTGTACTCCACAGCCCAGCTGACTACCCATCTGCCTTGTGATAACTTCTTCCACTCATGTTTCACCAATGTGACTGTAGGGGTACTCTGTGAGGCCATGCTGAAGGCCTCTAAAATCAAAGTAAATGATACACACTGCTTCCCAGTCTTCCCATCAAAGGTAAAGCCGCATTACGCTGGCTATTCTCAGTCACTTTTGTGTCCCTCAGGTGCTCGGAAATGTCTTCCAGGAGTATTTGGTCCACAGCCTTCCTGGAGGTGGAGGTGAGGCTGACACACCTGTAGTTCCCCAGCTTTTCCATCCTGCCCTTCTCAAAGTTGCAGAAACTCAGCTTAGTGTAACTCTCTTTCTGTATTGTGCAAAGAACAGTGATTACTGGTGCATTTAAATGGTCTGTGTCTAACATCTCAGAATGTGTATGTGAGAAAGAAAAAGAAGTAAAAGTTTTGGAAGTCTGAGAGAGAGCAAAGTTTAAATAACCTAAAAATGAAGCAAAGAAAAGCATTTAAAAAATAAGATATTCTTTCTGCATCATTTAGATGATATTCAAGTCTAGACAGATCTTTTTCAGAATATGTGATATTCTTCCAAAAAAAAAACCATTGAAAATGTGTTATTTTAAAAAATATGGAAATTCCATAATGAGTATCCAGCCTTAAAGCTCATTAGAGTTTAAAATAATAAATTACAACTGCTTCATGGATGGATGTCAATACAATCTTGAACATATAGTTATAACCCACATGAAAATAATTCTTTCCCACAGGGCCTATCAAGATGACACAGCTGGCCATTACCTTAATCTGGGCAGATCAGCCTAATGAATACTGGGTGTTTGATTTCCTACAAGTCTGACAGCACTTCTGTGGTAGATTAAAACTATTAGATAATGCATTAATTGTGTGTATACTGGAGGGGGAGGGGGGGAAAGAAGATACAGGAGTTTGCCAGAGGCTCAAGTGCCTACTGCAAAGAACTGGAATATTTCCCCAAATACAGTTTGTACAAACAAGAAAATTGTAATTTGATACATTCAGGCTTTTTGTGAAGTGTATCCAATAGCTACTCTTGGCAAAGTACTGAAGAAGCATCTATTATTTCCTACCTGGTATTTTGCTGAATTCATTTGTCTGATTCCAGTGATCACAATTGATTTTGAAAGAATTGTCCTGTAAAAGAGAAGGTGCTCAACGGCAAGATTTCATCAGCTTTGTGGGTAGGTAGAAAAACTTGTGTTTCTCGGAGAGGTGTGGTATCTTTGTAGGAGCTAATGCTAGTATCTTTGTGCTGATGGTGATTACACATGGCTTGGGCTGCCTTAATAAAACATTCTGTCACGTACTGAAGAGGAAAGAGTCTATCCAGCATTAGAGCCTGACTCATTTCTAGCCAGATACTTTTCAAAATATGTTACCTTGCATTTTCCTTTTATTTATTGACTTCCTGTTATTTTTTTATCTTAAGATATGTTCTCACTGTAGTGGAATGATTGCTCTGTCATAAACAGAACATCATATAGCAAACAATTTTGCTTCTTTGCTTGTGGGTTGCCCGCAGATAGGTGAGAATTTTCTCCCAGTTCAAAATTCTTACAATGTAGTTGGTAGGTGTTACTATAGAAATAAAGTAACTATTTTGTCTCAGAGTAAAATACCTCAAGTGAAACTGTTGCTCCTCTTGCTCCTACCACCATGATATCAACAGGTTATCGACAATTAAAGGGTGTTTAAACATTCTGCTATTTTAATGCATTTCAGTTGGCTGTTTTACTCTTTAGCTCTTAGTAGATACTTTACATTTTAAACCAGGGAAAAAATAGTCAAGATCATTCTCTACATGCTGTTATTAATAAGTCATAAGTATTCAAAATAGGCTAGTAACATATTTTAGTTCATTTACAAAGATGCAAGATATTTGCATAAGCAACAGAAGAAGCTGTGAAGTGATACGTGATAAGGATTTATTCCACAGAGTCACCAAAAATCTTTGGTAAGATGAGCTAACTTGAACAATGTGCATTTAATACAGTTAAGGGCAGGCTAATATTTCTAGGAAGGAAAAAAATGCAGATCAGTTATCTGATGCAAGACTGCATTATGAAAAGTAGTGATACAGAAAGGCAATTAAGAGCTCACAGAAATTCCATCCTTGTGGGTAAATGTGAGGAGCACACTGCAGCAAAAGGGATGGTGGTGGTGGAGCAGTATGTCTTGGCCTGATACTGAGACAAAAATGGAGAAACTGGCTAAGCAGAACTGTGTAGCTGAATTGAGCTCTAGAAATCCTTCATACAGAAAAGACTTAAAAGCTTAACTGCGTTAGCCCATCAATGAATCACATAAGAGCTATCTCACCTGGAATTACGTAAAGAGAATAATTATACTCCTAGAAATCTTTGGTTTAGCAGATAAATCTTTTGGAAGGTATAATGTCTGAAAGATGAACCAAGAGATGTTTTTTGTTTAAAAAACAGAACAAGAAAAAATCCCAAACAAACAAAAAAATTCCCTTAAACTGACTAAGCCCTGGAAAATAAATTTAGCTGGATAGGTCTCAGAAGTGTTGAATGTCACCTGAAATCTTTAAACCAAGAAGTCTGAAAAGGAAGTGTTCTAGCTTAATCAGAAAGATCTAATTGTCACCTGTACTGTGCAAAAGGTCAGGCTGGAGCGCCGTGGTGCTTTCTTCAGGCCTGAAAACCTGTGATGCTATAAAACATCAAAATGGAGTAAGAAATCCCCAACCTTTAAAATATTTGATAAGAATTTAGAATATCTAACACCATATTGAGAGAGTACGTGGTTTGAGACTGCAATAAATGGATTTTTAAAATAATCTATCAATCAGGCATTTTCAGCCATATTACAGGGATTTTTTCCTATTTTTATCACCAAATTTTGATGAGCAGCCACTCGAATTGCAGGATCTCTTTTATTTAAGCCTAACCAGCTCCTTCCCCTGATAAGATTCTGTTTCATTTATTCATTGGTTTATCAAATATTTTAAGAGACATTTCCATGCTGGGTTCTCACCTCTGGATAGCTTTCTGGAAATCATAATTCTGTATTTGGTAATGATCATAAACAACATCAAAAGCAAAATGGCTAAAGCTAATAAAACCAAATGCTGATGCAAGGGGTAGTTCCAAAATATGAGACAGATTGGTGGGATAATTTGGAGATTTACTAGGAGATTCCTTTCTCTTTTAGGTTATAAACTCTCAGTGGCAAAACTTTTCTCGTGTGTCGATAAAATAACGAACATGCTTTCAAGGCATTTATAAGTACTAATCACAAAATAACCAAGGTAATGAACATTGTACACATTTAGCTGTCAACAGATAATAATTCCAGTGTCAGAATAACTCTTTTTTTTTTTCCAGTATGCATATGTAGCTCTTATTAATGAAACTCAAGCTGCACCTAATTACTAGTAACAGAGAAACACTGGCGTTTACCTCCCACATACAGACACACCTTGCCCTCCAGGAAATCCAGAGAACTTCCCAAGAACTATCCCTAGCTCTGGCCTAGATTTCAGTCCCTTTTATAGGATTTTACAGTAGAAGCTTGTCAGAGCCAGTCCTGTGTGGTGCACAGGGTTTGACTGGAAGAAAAGAAATGAAATTCACCATGAAACCTAGTCTTAAGTAGCTCTTTTGCTTAGTCTACATGGTTCAGCAAGTTTGATCCTCTACCCAACACAGGCTAGTGCTGAAGACTACCTCTGTTCCCTACAACAGGAGATGGAAGACATAATCAAAAGCAGCACTTAAAGTTACAAGATGGCAAGGAAGAATTAGCTAAGATAATATTTTCCGTTGCTTGCATTTCCAATTGGAATGTATTTTTCTCCTGCTAGGGGAAATGTTTTATTTCCTAAGTTTGTGAAGGATTCTTTATGAAAGAGGAGGTATGGCATGGTTACCTTTGTCAGGAGATAGGCTAAGTGGTTCAAGCCCTGTTTTATTTTTTCCCTTGATTTCACTAGGAGACTTTTAAATGCACTTCAATAGAAATGACAGCATGCAGTCTGATCCCTGGGTTGTATCCATCAGCTGACAATAGTCCTGGTCATGGCCTGTGCAATTCCACTTCAAATGTAAATGTGCTATACTGGTGTCAGGATGGCATTCAGGAGACCTGTGTTCGGTTTCCTTCTTCACAAATACTTAATGGTAACCTTGGTTAAGTCCTTTTGTGCCTTGTTCTTCTACAAAATTAGTGTGAAAGTATTTTTGCTTTACACAGATAAAGAAACATAACATATATTCTAGCAAGAAGAACAAGAGCCCAGCAAATCTCACAGGGAGTCCTCTGCTGGGAAGCAGAGTCACTGTGGTCTGTCACTAGCAGACCACAGCTGCTGCTTCTCTGACATGCTGACTAGAATATGGAACCTGACTTTTGATTGCCCAAGCCAGGAAATACTGAGAAAGAATAGAGGTTCATACTTCCTTTGTATCTGGCACTGGTGAAAGGCAAATTGGAATGTTTTACCTGAGGTTTGTGTCCTGAATTCAAAAAGGGTGATGAAAAGTTAGAGATATTTTGTAGAATAGAAATGAGATGTGATTAAAGAATTCAGATACTGTCTTTCTATTGTGGGGCTTAAAGAGTTCTACCTATTTAGCTTATTAAAGAGAAAATTAATGGGGCCCTTTTTGTACCTTTCTATATAGTAAATATCCATTTAAAAATACACAGCTTAGCTCTAGCAGACAAAGATTCAGGACCTACAATCTTAATTTATAGTTGCCTATAATTAACCATGGAGAGGGTTAGTGATGACTATAGTATCTTTTCTGTTGATATTTATAGCCAGATATGATGTTTTCCCTCTAGAATGATACAATCTCTTCAGATAGGAACTAGTTCAGGGAAATCTGGTCTCTATTGTGCAAGAAGTCAGACTAGAAGATCACACAGGTCGCTTCAGGCTTTCTAATCTGTTAGGTAAATGGTTTATATAAATTCATTTAATTGGTTCTGTGATTGTTAATAAGCAGTATTTTCAATGTTCCATATTTGAATGCAGCCTCACCTAATGTCAATTGTTTCTTACTGTATGTATGTGGTGGGACTGTGTCATCCTGCTAGGACCTCCACCTTCATCCCTGAGGGTTGCATCATTATCTTGTCAAACAACTCGAGGGTTGATATTGTAGATATGATGCCAACCACAGAATTGTTGGGAGATGGACTGATGGCGTTACTGGACTTCCCAACAAGATTGCTCTAAATCCTGCACACAAGTTATTTATCAGGACCAAGGTCTGTTGTACTTTTAACAAACTCAACTAGAATATACTCAGATGATTGTAGGCTCTTTGCAGGTATCTACTGAGGTTTTTTTAGCACCTGATTTTAGATATTTTTTTTACAACCAAATGTATATTTTTTCAGGTTTTTGTCTGGGCTCATATTTAAAATTCTTTTCTCACTTGCCTGTTCATTCAGCTGTATTTTGCTTGCTAGTTCTGGAAACAGACTGCCACTCTGATCTGGAGTGTTGCTGGCCATGCTGTTGTTTCTCTGGGCACACCCCCAGCTTGGCATGGAGAATAGCCTGTCTTTAACACCATCTCATGGGGTGGTGTGCATCTTTCTGGGTGACAATGATTTGCATTCCTTTTCACAATGCTCAAGATTTTCCCTTCCCTTATGCGAAAATAACGTAAGGTAGCTTTGCTGTTCCAGGTGAGATGCTAGTCTCATACCCTCACCTACTGGCTGCATTTCTAGGTATTATCATGCCTTAGGAAGGCACCCCACAGCTCTCTGAAGTTCAGAACACTCTGAGAAATGCTGTCCTCTTCATGTTTGCATCCATAAATGGTTTCCATTTTTCTCGTTACAAAAAGAAAGCTGCAGGAAGTAACTCTCTTCACTCTATTGGTTGTCCCACGTTTTGGTGCCAGTAAATCTCCTGTTAGCTTCCTCAGCCACCTGACCTTCAAATACTTCTTACATTTCCGAGAATTTTAACAGTCACTACCAGAAACTTCAATGCTACTGACTGTTCCAGTGTATTCTCAAATCAAGCTTCCACCTACTGTGGAAAACATTACACACGTCTAGTACTCGCAGAGGATTGTGTGTCAGAAACTCAACTATGTACTTAGGGTGAAAAACATTTCAATGGATTTCAAGAAAAGCTTTGTTATTATGTAAAAGCTTAGCATTAAGTCAGGATAATCTTGTGACTAATAGTATACTCAAAAAAATTGATTAGGACCTGAACTTGCTACAGGATACCAGGAAGGAGCCCACAGAAGGAAGGAAATGAACGGTTTGTGTCGGTTAGTAGTAAATAGTCTTTATCCCTCCACCCACAGGCATAGATCTTACCTCTATTGTATATCCTAGGCCAGATATGAGAACCATAATACTTCAGGCTGCCAGACAGATAACATTGCCATGACAGAATTAAGTTCTGGGAGAGATCTGTCTAATGGGCAGTAAAAAATACCAGAAGACTATATACTTACCAAAAAGGATTAAAACCCAACAAAACTCCTACCTATTGTCTGAGAAAGCTGTAGGTTTTGAATCTGAAACAAAAGATAGTCCAGTTGTGAAGGGTAGCCATACACAGTCCAAATAAAAGTTACCCAGGCAGATGTAATTCTATATTTCTTTACTTTTGAAAGAGTTATTTTACAGCATTAGAGCTCTTCTGTTCTTCTTTACAGTATATTCGTACACCCATATACAAGACTTACTGAAATCTTTTTCAGTATTAAGTCATCTGGGACAGGGCACTATGAGAGTTTGAAATGAAAGGACTCCAGTTTCCTGGTGAAGGTATTTTTCTTTTCAGTCCAAAATCTGGTTTTTTAATAAGCCGTAAGTAGAAAAAAAAGAACCACCATGAATTGGACTGATGGTGGTGTAAGCTGGAGCATCTAACAGCTACAATGGAGGGAAATGGTTGAGCTGCATAGAAAGTGGATAATTTGCCAGAGTCTGGAGCATCTGCAGTGACAGTATCCTTCTAGGAGCATTCAAATATTCAAAACAAAAACATTAAAGCAGTAACAGATAAAAAACTGTGTTAGTAATGAAACAAATAGCATGGATTATTTTTTTTTTCCTGAAGAAGAGAACTCTTGAGGTCTGGTTGAGAAAATTGACAAGTTTCTACGTGTAAAATACTTAAAGGCTTATGCTTTACAATGTCTTAGGTCCAATTTCCAAGGCTGTCGAGAATTTGCTGATTGCATCATTTTCAGTTGTAATTATGAGAGATTACTGTCAGAAAAGCTGACTTTAATTTTTGAAGCCCAATCTTGAGAAGATACTGGAAATCCAGGACTCACCCTCAGTATTTCTGATCACCCTCATACAGTTTCTTCTGATGGAGTAATGCTGGTAAGATAATAGCTTTGCTAGAGAGCTTTTGAAAACTGGTCTCTCAAGCTTGGAAAATCACTGTGAAGAAAGTAATAGTTATCATTCAAACTTGACGCCAGACTCTAATTATTACTTCAAACACAACAAGAACACAGCATCAACAGGATTTTTGGTTTTAATCTCTTTGGTACTCTGCAGTAGCCACACCTACGTCCTCTTAGAAGAAACATATTTCTTTTCTCCTGTATACTTTGCACAAATACATCTTCATTTCTTGCAATATGTTCACAGAGTGCTCCAGAGCTTAACTCTTCTAATTTTTTACTCAGTTGATCTTTTGCTTCATACAATACTAAATTGAAGTTACATTAGATTTACCTAAAATGCTGTTAGCCCTTGAAACTTCCCTTGCTTAGGAAAGATACCGTGCTTATGGCATACGTGGTAAGGGCCACGTAGCTCCTCAGTTTCCCTTTGCCTTTACTACGTTGGTTTAACTAATCTAATCAAATTGGTTGTGCTCAACAATACTTGAGTGACTTAAGTGACTTAAGAGTGTCACTTGATCCCACAAAGTGTTGGGCTCATACACATAGAGAAGACAGGGACTATGAAATAAAGATCAGTTTCTTACCTGCAGTGTTTGACCTTTATAGCGCTATCTGTCTAGCCGACAGTTCTTTTAGTTGCACTATCAAGCTGAGCCCACAAACTCAAATAGCATTATTATATGATTTTTTTTTTCAAAGCAGTCAAGCCACATGCCTCATTCCTCATTTCTTAGACTCAATGTGTACATGTTGGTTGTTAAAAGTGAGGGCACTGGAAACCAAAGGAATTTAGCATTGAAGAAATACTGTGCTTTATAGAAAAAAAGAAAAACACCCCAAAACACTGAACCCATAAGTTCTCTGTTCCTGCAGGATCCTGGGCAATGCTCTCAAAAAACCCCCAAAACCCAGCTGTATATTTTTACATACAATATAGGTCTGACTTACAAAAGGCACAAGTTTTGAAACTTCCCTATAGTTTTCCAGCAGAGAAACAGGCATCCTTAAGAAATTTAATGTATGGAGAAGAAATATGAACTTGTATCTTGTAAGTCATATTTATGTCTTTCCTAAAGACTCATAGACCTCTCTGCACCCAGGGATTGAAAATCATTGCTGTATAACACAGACATACCAGCATATGGTAAACATATTTCATTTAAAGGTGCATTTCTCAAAATGTTTGCCATTTTTTTTTTCTTGCTATGACCTGCAATGGACTGGTGGTACAGATCCCATAGGAAATGAAATTTCAAATTACTGAGGGGACCTTATAGTTAGAGTACACAGTCCCAAGGAACATTTTCATGAAACATCTCCCATTATTTGGAATTTGGATTGTTTGAAAGGCCTGTGTTGTCAGAGTTACTTTCATGGCCAGCACAGAGAGGGACTTTTTCTTAGCTAAAATAAGGCTATTAGGAACAGTGTGTTTGTGGAGTAGATGAACTCACACATCAACCTCTCCAGGACGTACATTCCACACAGACGCTGTGTCTTAATGTGCAATCCTGGGAACTGAAGAAGCATGAAGAGTCATCCAAAGGAAAGAGGGAAACCAGTGCTGAAGTTGGCAGAAGAATGGTACAGCTGTTCTTTTCATTTTGACTTTGCTGTATGGTGCCAGTACCAAAGCAAGACCTGCAGAGATGCTTGGGTACGAGTTCCCCCATCTTGGCTTTCCCACATTGGATTTTCATATTATTCAACAGGCTGAATGCACCCAGGATGTGTTCTTAGTCCCCAGGGAAGATCTTGAATCTCTCTGGAGAAGAAAACATACCTTCTATCCACACCGGTCATCTTCCACAGTGCCAACAACACAAGGTAGGACTGAGGAGCTACAGCGCTCAGTCTTCATTCTGCCAGAAAGGCTTTGAAAGAGTATCTTAAATTGCTGAGATGGAAAAAACCCTAAACCAGTAACCTCTGAAGGTGGAGATATCACTTCTTCCTCATTTGGGCACTGAAAGTAAAACTACAAACAGCAAAAGTGATAGCGTTCACCAAGAGGAAGTTCATCTCTGATGAACTAGGGTCATGCGTGGTCCTGCTCAGAGAGGTTCTTCTGTCAAAGAAGCTACCCATGCACATGCCTTCTCTGATGTCTGTCCTAATATCCTCCCTGGCAGTGCCAAGGACAAGGTGGTGGACAAGCCAAGGATGTGAAAATCCTGCTGGGGACATTTCCACCATGTCAGGACTACACTACCATCCTCTAAACACAATTTGTGTGATACATCACAAAAGGTTTGGATTTTATCCTTCAGGTTTCATGGGTGATTCTTTGAAGTTCTGTCCCTACTGAAGATGAAGGCAAATTCCTGCTGATATTAATGGCGTTAGGATGTGTCCTTGTCTCTATTCTCGCTGTCATTACCTTTGTTGCAGTAGACCTATTCCTTTATTAAAGCTTTTGCCTAGGGGGAAAAGAAAAGCTATGTTGCTAAATAAGTTATGAAATATTTACATTTGTGAAGCCAGCCCCTTATGCCTAGCTCCTCCTCTGATTTTAAGATGACTCTTTTTATAGAGCTACAGCTTCTATAGTGCCATTACTCCTCTGTGGGATCCAAGTCTTGGAGGGGACAAAACAGCGAGCCACCATGAGCCAAGTGACAGTAAGTAGTATCTAGGAACGTTTGCTGACTTTGACTCAGTGAAGTGAGAAACAGCTATATTAGACTGGTGGTCGTTTGTTTAGTGCTGGAGAGCAAACTAAGATCAGAAATTAAATCAAAGAAAATATAAAATGGTGGAGGTTTCTAAACTAAGCTTGATATTTACCTAAGAATAAATGTTGTAGATATATCTGTAGCAGTAATCCCTACAGCAATCAGTTTGCTTGTCACCATTTATATTCTTTTTATGTTCTTCTGTATTCCTGTTGCACACTTCTCTCAAAGCCACAAGAATGGATGGAGTGAGCTTTAGTATCACAATCTGTAATGAAATCTGCAGTTACACTTGTGACTGTTTTGCATCTCTTGTTTTCAATGTATTTTTCTCTTGGCTTTAAACCTTATGAGTGGCTTCCTTCTTTTAAAAAAATTAGTATGTTCTTCAAATATGTGTTATTCAAACTTTAGCTTAGCTAATGAATGTCTGCCTCCTACTTTTACATGTTTAATGCTTTTGACTTTGCTGTGCTCCACCTCTTCTAGGTAGCAGACAAGCAGCAATTTTCTGAGTGTTGGTTTGTGGGTTGTTTCTTCATAATATTTAGCTAATTCATTTCAGTTTATGCCTTTAATTTTTATCTCTCTGTGGTATAGCCTATGGACTATATCTGTACTATATCTGTAAATGTCAAGTAACTGTCATAGTAAATGAAGTGTCCTGTTAATCAAACTCAAGGCACAGTTAGCTCCTAATGGTTCTCTGTCATCAAACTCAAGGTCTCTTGTCTATCCTAATGTTCCTTCTGCTCTTCTCTTGTTTTTGTGTCTTTCTCACCTTTAGTTGTCTTGCTCACTCTTCTCCATTTCTCCTGCAAGCTCTCTTTGCTCCCATTTCTCTGGTTCTTCACATCTTTTGGTAGTAAAGAGGAGGGCAGGTTGGTGGGTGGCTTAGAACCCAACTGGACTAATTATCTGTATTGCTGTACACCATTTCTTCCATGTTCTTTCCTTGCAAAATATCCCATCCAAAATTATCATGCTATTCCTCATGCTCACCTTGAAAGGAATAATTGGAGTAGTTAGAAAGCAAGAGGGGAAAAGCAGATTTTCTTTGCACAATGCCTAGGATTTATGAGGTCAGTATGTGAATGGAGCAGCTTTCAGAGCAGGGATGGAAACAGTTCCTGAAACATGTACTCAGCTGAGCACTTTTACATGAGATGTCAGACGGTGGAGCTGAGATTATTCACACCAGTGCAAAAATACTTTTTAAAAATTACATGAGAAACATTGATTTTTTTTTGGCTGTCAGAATCTTTGCCCAAAAAGAAAACCTGAAAACACAGATGCACAGGAAACCCTTGCAGTTAAACACTCTCACACTTTAGAAAGTCAGAAGTAAGGAACAACAAGGAAACACTTGATGACATGGCCTTGAGTGAGCTTTTGGCAGGTTTCGGAACGTAATGAGGAAACCGTGTAGTGCTGTAATGCGATGTGCTTATTTGTGGGCATTAATACATGTGAAGACAGATTTTTGTGTTACTGTATTATGATGCACAGCTCTGTGGCTAATTTGCATGCAGAATGGCTATGATTAATACATTAGGCAATGCTAGTTCAAGTGTACTACAACGAACAACTTGTAGCAAGCACCAGCGCTCTAGGAGGTCTGCTCCAGTAAAGCCTGGAGTATTTGAATATTAGTTTGCAGTTCCCGTGCTGCAAAGTGATCAAAGGAGGGGAAGAGCATTCCTTACTTTCATTCCTCCTACAGGACGATCAGCAGAGTCCAGGTACTTTGTGTAACAATGCCAATCCAACTCAAGTGAAAAAAATGCAGATCAAGACTAAAATCACTTGAGTAGAAGTGTAACACAGCTGATTATAAAAGCAAGATAGGTTTTTTCAGGTCCTAATGCTTTATATCTAACAGTTTGAATATAAAGAACATACCAAATATGGATACTCTTAGTACAGGGATAAATCTGTTAAAAATCATTAGGATAAGCATTCAGTGAGTCTGCATTAAGTATTTTATGAGCTATTTTCTGTTTGAGACCAAGATCTGAAACGGTTACAACCGATTTCTGAGCTCATATGAACTTCTTTTATGGCGTTCACCCCAAATTCATAAGCCTTGTGAAAAAAATCAGCAAATTCAGCTTTTAATATGCTATCTCCTATCTAAATAGAAAAGTGCCAGATAGGATATCTAGAAAACATTGGTATTTATATCCTTGCTTGACTTTTCGATCAGGCTTTCTCCTTTATACTATGAAGAATTTATTCCTTGCTACAAGGGTTGTTTTTTTTCCCCCACACTTTGCCTAACTTAAATGTCTATTCATCCTTTTTCTCGTTTTAAAATTCCTCTCATTTTAAAGAAATATCCTGTGAAATTAAAGAGATGCGTCATATTCTTGCCTCACATTCTGATCACCGTTAGGCTTTGGCTTACACTAAGCTTTTAAAAGACAACGCCAGCACTACTCTGTCTCCTGAATGTTTTACCCAGGGCATAGGCAGCTCACATGCTCTGAAGCAATTACCATACTAAGGACCCAGCGATGAATCTTTACCAGAAATTAAAAATAAAGGTACAAAAGAGATTCACACAATAATATATGGGTGTTAACATATGGGTGTAAGTTTCTCTGGGGATAATTATGTGACTATGCTAATAACACCAAGGATTCTTTGATACATTAAAAAAAAACAATCTCACAATGTTCTTGAGCATTTCATTACTGTCAGGAGTCAATACTGTATATATTTAAACAGGAGAGAGGGATGAGAGAAGCCCATATGTCTTTGCAAAAATAACCCTCTCCCTTCATGCTGCAGGCAGGTTGAGGAAGTCCTGTTTGACACAGGCACTTACATTAGATGTGTTTACTGGAAACTTCCCAAAGTATGATGAGAGGTGAGCAGTGAGTGTGATTTGCAAGGACAGCTGGAAGAATTGGCATTACTGACAGCAAGGCAGTCAAAACCTCCTGGGCTTTGCAGGATTTCTCTACCTCTAAGTGCAGTCCAGCACGCTTCGAAGCAGACTTTTCTGTGCTTCAGAAACACATCTGCAGGCCCCCATGACAAGTGCAAATGCCAGGCTAAGTCAGCCTGCCTTGGAGAAAGGAAGATTCCCAGCTTAATCAGAGACATTTCTCCCAATTCTTCCCTTGACTTGCTGGCAGGCAGCTGGCAAGGGGCCCCAGATGTCCTTGAGAAATTCTCCAGTGCATTGCTCGTCACTCCCATTAGGAGGGCTCAGCATATTTTCAGTCATTGTGGAGACATCAGAAGCAATCCTGCCATAAAGGCTGCCCTCTGAAATGGGCTCCAGCTGTAACATCTGTGCCTCTTTTCCAGGACTGTAATTGCTGGTCTGGAATTAAACGTCACACAGTTTAATTTTTCATGCTTTCAAATTATTAACTTTAATGGTTTTTTACCTTTTCCTCTAGTGAAGCTCATCCTTTGACCTCTTTCATTAAGTCTGTTTAAAATTGCACTCTTCCAACACAACAAACCACTAGCTTAGCAATCCACAATTACTAATGGCATAGAAGCACCTTCGGGGGTACAGGGGTTTCTAGAAAAATCAGCAGGGTACTTTTGGAGCACTGACAGTGAGACAGAGTTCTGCCCTTGCTCTGTGGTGGCAGTGGCCATGGGTGAGGGTAGGAGATGTCCTGGTGGGTGAGCAAGTGGCAGGTGTGTATTTTGAGAAGCTGCATTTGCATTTCCTGCCCCTTGCAAGATTGTCAGGTATGCTGAGACCAAGTCTCGGCTTGTGGAAATGATTACAAGGCAACTTATACCAAACAACAGTCCCTACTGTTGTGTTTGTTACAAACTTGGCTGCAGTACAGTAATATTCAGTGGATTAATAATATCTGCTTTTGGCCTCTCCTACTCCCTCGGCAAACAATTTTCATATATAATAAATGTCTTTAACTAGAACAGAGCCCAAGGGTCAGAATAGCCATACCTGCATGCTGAGGAGAAGACACTCTGGGTTTCCAGACAAGAGACCAGCTTTCCTCTTGCTCCTCTCCAGGGTCCAAGGCTTCTGCCTTTTTGCAAGATGAGCTTTACTGCGCAGGCCAGCTGAAATCACAGAGGTGTAGGGCCAAGTGTCTCCTGCAGCAGGTCTGCCCACTCAAAAGAGCCACAGTTGGGAGCAAAGGCAGCATAGAGGCACTGGGACAAGCAGATATTTGTCGAGCATTTGGCATTTTGAGAAAGAACAGCGTATATTAAAATGTAAAACTTAATGATTATATATTAAAACATGCAAACCCCCTTTATTTCACAGCAACAATTGACCACAGTGCATGCCGTGAAGGCATACGAGCATGAGGAAGTGGCATACAATCTTGACTTTGCATAGGAAACCTGAGAGATACAAACTCTTAGCTGCATAGTTTATCTTGTTGACTATCAGCCTCTTTCGGGAAACAAAGAGCCTGCCCATGTTTCATAATGTGGGTAGTAGAAATACCAGGGTATGCAAATATGGAAGTTGCACAATGAAAGCAAAACTGAATCAAAGCTGGTTATAGTAAAAAATTGAAAGAACCAGAACTGCAGCCTTTTTGTTGCTACATCACTAAAACGAGAGTTTGCACAACCCGGCTATTTAAGGGTGTGTAATATTGTATATTACGACTGTTTGGCTCCATCTTCCCGCTGCTGTTTATGTCTCCTCAGTAACAGCTAAGATGGAGGCCATCAATCTTGGGTATAACAAAAAAGGAATGTTGTAAGTAGTCTTGTGAAGCTTTATGACATCTATCAATAGATCAAATAACTAAGAACAGCAAGCAGCACTTAAAGCCAGGTGACGCAGCATTGCCTTTTAGCCTGGAGAGCGGGGCTGTGGCAACACTGTTGTGACAGACGATGGATGGAGACTCCTTGCTATTGAACTCTGTGACCCAAATGCTGTGGCTGAGCGTCTACCATAAGGAACACAGGTTGTGTCATAGGTTCGGGTGTCTTCTGATGCACCATGATGAGCTTTGCCAGCTCTGTCTCCAGCGCAGCATTTCTTGTTGCTCCTGTGCACTGAGGTCATGTAATGCAAAGCCATAGGTGAGACAGAATTGCTCTGCCAGGTAGATTAGGCTAGTGATTGCCATGAGAAGGTGGGCAAGGAAAGGACTTTTGTCTTGGCTTATCTTACCAGAGTGATGCCCTATCATTCCACTGCTCAGCCATCTGTGTTACTGGCAATTTTCACTGCCATAAATGGGTGTTGCTTGACCACAGCTAGTAAAACCACAAGAAGTTTAGAAGTAAAACAATTTGACAAGCATCAGAGAAAAAAAAATTATCATGCAAATTATTTATCAAATGCTATTCAGCCATACAAGGGAAAAGAACAAAGACTCAGTTCATGCAGAGTATTTAAGCTTATCTACGTTATTTTCACTGAGCTACGAGACTTGGGTTTGCCTTTGATTGACTAAATATGAAATCTATTTCTGCACAAGCCTCTTTGTGCAGGTCAGATATATGATTTCTTCAAGGAATATGCAGAACTGTTTTCTGAAGTTAATTTGTTTGGTTCTCTGTACACTTCCTTGTTTGATTTTTCAGGGTGAAAAGGGAAGGAGCTCTTTGTCAACTTCTTGTGGTTATGAGGCATTTCTTTGTATCTACCACCTTTTTAGACACTGTTGTGGAGAATCAGTGGCATGGACTATGAGCATAGTAAACCAGAACTTAGTGGGACTCTTCAGATTGGAGTTTATAACGGCAATTCAGTAAAGAAAATGGTGAGGTTACTCCCTATAAATATATTTAAGAACATATTACAAATGGAAACACTTTTGAAATCTGAACCTGAGAGTGTGTAAGGATTTTGTAAATTAGCTTTATCTTCACAGCAAGTCTGTGCAAACACCAGGCCCTAAGCCTAAGACTGGAGGTATTGAAAATGAACAGCCACATTTGTAGTGTGAAAAAGCAGATGAAATAACATCTCCATTTTCTTTTCCTAATTGTCCCCATTTTCCCTTTGGCAGCTATAAAACATCGTAACCAACACAAATAGCTATAAAGATGGAAGGGGAGACTGTAAACAGACCGGTTTTGCTCTTAATTTATTTTGATTATTCATACTTTGGACATGTTTATTTCTTGATAAGATTACTGTACATGAATAAAAGCACTAGAAATACTCCCAAGCTGTTGGTTACAAATGATTTAAAGCTCATTTCTTCTCTAAAATGTAATCACGTAACAATGAAGCCTTCCTGTCCACAGATCTACTTGTCTCCCTGTCTGTACCCAATTATGTCAGCTCTTTAAGAGGTTCACCCCAGCATCAGCAGAAATGCGGTGACTGATCTCAACAGCGCCCAGACCGTGGGGCAATTTTGAAGCATTTTCTCTTGCTAGCTGCCCAGCCCCTGTGCCTCAGCTTCACAAGCAGGTTTCCATTCCTCCCATCCTTCATCACTCAGAAGTTCCCCAGGGATGTCTGTGTGCCCCAGGGTGACTCATAGCTTTGGTGCAGCCCTGTGCAGCAGCTGCCAGCCTGGCCAGCGGTGAGAGGAGCCTCATGGGGAGGTGGCTTGGAGCCCACTGACCCTGCCCCTCAGCCAGAGCTCATCCTCCAACTGCCTGCTTTTATAGCCAGCAAAGGGCAAGGCCTGACACATCTGGCAATTCACAGGGCCATTTTTCAGAGTGAATACATAGTTTAATGGAGACATTTCCTACGCTTTCTGTGTAACAAGAGGCTGTGCTCTTTGGGAGGGGTAGTTTGTTATATCAACGTGGAAGCTTCAGCACAGCTTTCATAGTAGATTATCAAATTCCTGAAGGCTTTGTAGATGTCTTCATTCTGTGTACAGACGAAGCCACCACTCCTCCAAGCTTGCTCAGCAGCACGGTTTAAGTCTCCGATGCAGGTCCACTGATCATTGTGTTCCTTTGAAACAGCCCATTTGGAATGATCATTAATGGAATTAAAGGTGGAATTCAATGGCGTCCCTATTTGGTTTATGTTGTAGACATGATAGTCGAGAGAGCAATTTGAGGGAAGCTTTTGGCCAGAATGCTGCCAGGATTCAGCCAACAGATCAGTCTCCAGTTCCTGAGCCATCCAGGCCACATAGATATCTGTGGAGTAACACAAGGTGTGGAAAATTAGTCTTTCATCTTTCTTAATTTAAGACGGGACTGAAAAGCATCACCTAAACAGGGCTTGTTTCATTCCAATGCATAAAGTCAGACAGAGGGGATTTTGCCCTTTTCCCTTATTTTTACTCCTGTTTCAGAATCTTATTTCTACTTTTCTTCTTTCTCCTGGAAAAATTGTCATGAAAAATGAGTAGGGGAAAAAAAAAGGGGGAAAAAAAAATCAAGTCTTCTTCATAACAAAAAAAAGAGCAGATGATTCAAACTTTTCACACTTTTCTTCTTTGTTCTTAATGTTGAATAACAGGAAATAAATTATCTGAAAATCCTGTTATTGCACATCTTAAGGCATTTGAGAGACCAGACAGCTTTTTGCTTAGGGTGGCTGAGAGAATATTATGATGGGACACCACTCCTTACCCTCTGTTACATTTATTTCTGAAATTGAGGGTTTTTTTCCCCTCAAAGAAAAATATTACTTGCTAAATAATTATTGCTTAGTTCTTGCTTAAGAATGTGTGATAGCTAGAGCAACAGCTCCTCTTACCATCTATGAAAAAGTGTGACTTTGCAAAGTGGAGAAAGGTTTCTCCCTGAGCTGACTGGAGCTTGGAGAGGTGGCGCAAGGGGACAGAGGGCAGCCTGGACCCAGCACACAGCTTCTGCAGATTTGGGAGATCAGCTTGGAAGATGCTAGGGATGGAACAGCTGTAGACGCCTGGATTATAACTCAGCATCTGTTGGTCTGCAGAAAACCCAAAGAAATGAACACATGCAGAATTAAAATGGGTTAAAGCAAAGCAACCAAGAGAGTAAAGTTCTGCCTTGGAAAGGAATTCTTCTTGATCTTTGCAGCCTATATTCTGGAGGAATTCAGTGTCAAAGTATCTCATTTTAGCAACCAAACTCATGTTTTATTGCTTTGTATTCTCACTGGCTCTGCAGCAGGTAACCTGGCTGGGAGAGTATGGTCAGGTTTCTCCTCTGATGCTTCACCACTGTTAACCAGTGGTCTCAGTCCATTGCCACTTCCATCCACACCCATCTTCAGTCTCTAAGCAGTTACGCAGTGCTCAGATAGTGTGTGGGAATCCAAGTCTGTCCATATTTATATGAGTAGTTTTCAGCCAATTACAGTTACCAAACCAAATGCAAACAGGAGAGCTGCTAAAGGGCCTAGTTTGGTTTTAGGGAGAACAGTCTGACTTTCAGCATCTGGACTGAATTGGCAGAAGAAGTTTACTTTTCTATACAGTGCACAGCCATGGATATCATAAAGAGCAAGGGAATAAATGGGCTCATTAGATGATTTCATGGAAGACCAGTCGGTCAGGAACTTTCCAGTCTTTCCAGCTCAGGATATCCCTGAACCACACATTACCAGAATCTGGGAGCATGGAGCAGGAAAAGCAGTAGTGTATGCATCTCATTTTCTCACCCATTTTCCCTAAACACATGCATAGATGCTCTTCCACAAACAAGAACCTGGTTTAGATAGCTCTGGGATGTCACCAGCCTGGCCACCTGCACAGTGTATGTGTTTCATTAATATCATCTAAGGTCTGTAACTCAGAAAAGAATGAAAAACAGTGTGAAAAACATTAAGGAGCACACCAGTATCACTTCTTGTAGCACTTTTTGATAGTCTCTTTTCAGAATTCCAGTACCAGATATCACTGTCAGATTGTTCTGAATCCTAACAGGTATAAATTTTAGGGGTTTTATTTTTAGTATTGGTATTTTGTGAGGAAAAAACCACCTGGGGAAATTCTGGGTGATATTTATTCCATGCTTCATATTTCTGATGAGTCAAGGTTTCTTCACCAGCTCAAGTAGTGGTTGCCTTACATTTTTAGAACTGCAGATGGTTGCAGCTGAACAAGATACTACTCTTAAAAATGATTAATCATCCTCTTTTATATTTCCAAAGCATTTTGTATGCATGGACCTAGTTTACCCTCAATAAGCACTTGTGACTATTATTATCCCAATAGTCCCCACGAGGAGATGGAGACAGAGTGGAAGAGACATTTTCCCACATTCACACAGGAAATCATTGGACAAACATAACTGAAGCCAAGAGCCCCGTTTCCAGGCCCCACTTGAGTTTCCCAGTCTAACAACAAAGGACAAGAACAAGACACTGTTGAGGTTAAGCCTCAAGTAAAACAGTCAGGGAGATGTAGTGGGTGTGCTTTGGCCTTTCTCAGGGAGACCTGTTCCATACCTATTTCTGTGAACTGGTCGTATTTGAAGGTTAAACAGAAGGCCGTCTGCCCATAGTTCTCCCCCGTATCTGGATAGATATAACCATCCTCAGGGGCAGGAGGGAACAGGGGGACGCTGTGAATCACCCAAAAGCCTTGTGATTTGTCCAAGAGCAGAAATCCTGTAAAAAAAAAAGTTATTGTAAATGAATGAAGGAGGGAAAAGCCCTGAGACAATAGAACTGTCCTACTTCAGATTTGCTGCTGCAGAGACTACACTTCAATGTAGCAATGACTACAAGAAACTGGCTCTAGACCACATTAATGGTTTATAGGAGACACTACTATTGTACCAGAATTGAATTGATTCTCTCCTGCCTATCCTAACTCAAATGTCACTCTGTTTCTTTGGAAAAAAAAAACTTGCTTTCCAAAACCTGTTTCTGCCCAAATTCTTCAAAAAGTCTGATGGTTTAGTGGCTGTGACCCTCTCTCCACTGCTTTTTTCCTCCCCTTCCCTTTATATTTACTGTGTAATATAAAGTCAACACATTGCCTTCTTCCTCAGACCAAATTCTCCTTGCTGGGGAAGCATCAGGGAGACAGGCTATGCCTTGCTCTGTGGCAGGATGCTCCGGGTAGCAGCAGCTCCTGAGCTGTCTCCATGGCTGCAGCCTGAAAACACAGTACTGCAAAATGTCTTTGTCCCAGAGCCAGGCTGGGCAAAGCTCATCTGCTTCCTAAAGGAAACATTCAGACCTCTGCTGAAGTTTACATTTCTTCAAAGTCTTGCTTTATTTTCACTGCATACTTTAGCACTTCTATGATCTTGGCAGCAGTTTCTTGCCCTAGAGAGATAGTTTGGAGGGGCTGTTGTTCCCTTCACATCTTATACTGCTGTTGCCATTAGGCTCAGAACAATGTGTACTCACTGAAAGGAGATGTGTGAGTTTCAACTCTTGAAAACAAAGGGTCCATAAGCCCTAAGAGTTCTTCAACACAGCACAGGCACAGCAAAGCCAAAACAGAAGTTGCAGCATATATACATATATACAACAAAAGTATGCATCATGCAAATCATTTTCCAGTTTGGCTTTAGGCAGGGATTTTAGATAGGCAGATAAACAGACAAGTAGACGCTGTCCACAACTTTAGAAAGGAGAAAATAGTAGCTTGGGACTCTTCCTGTACCTTTGGTATGTCCTCTTTTCCATGCATTGGAGTCTGCTTGGGGGACCTCATCGTTGTATATTGCATATGCAATGCTACTCCTCTGCAGGAAAACACACATTTCTGAAACATGACATTTAGTAAAAGGAAGAAATACCTTCTGCTGGGAACAGAGGAAAAAAGTTAGGACTTCTCTGTGTGAACATCACAAGCCTAACCCTTCTCCCAGTTCAGCTAACAGAGTCTCTGCAGAAGTTACAGTAAACTGAATCTGAATATGCCGCAAGTGGAAGTTCTCTCAGTCATTCCTTAGGAGGTTGGATATACTCACTAAGATAATTCATGTGAATTTATTGGGCACTCACTTGCAAAGACATTCCCCCCTCTTTTTTTATGCTTCTCTCTGATTTAACAAAGGGATCCAGTGAAATAGTTGCTGAGGAAAAACAGACAAGTATTCTTACAAGGGACAAGCAACTAATGCACTTTTTTTCCCCCCAAATATTTGCATATAGCTGCACCTTATTCCCCCTGAATAGACAACTTCAAAGGACATTAAAAGGGACATGCTTCCCCTCAAAATGTTTGTGAACAGTTTATATCAATTACAGCAAGACCTGGAATAGGACAGTTGACCAGATTGCCAATATTTGTCTGACTTCTGGGAATCCATTCTACATATAAAGTAATGACACCCTATCACTAACCCACAGCAGAAAAGCAAAGACACACCCAGACTGCCAATAATACCATGTAGATGGTAAAAAATAACTATAGATAGATCTTGCAGTATTATATAACCCCTTTACACAAACGTAATTAAAGAAAGAAGAAAAATGGAAGAAAAATGGGTAACCAGCAGCAGTCATGGTGATTTCAGGGGAAGAGTAAAATTCAGGTTTTACTTGAGACAGAGAATGAAACACATGCACATGGGAGAGCTTAGGACAAGTACTTTTAATAGTCACCACTGGCCCTGGACTCAGTTCACAGAGAGTTTACAACTTCAGACATTGCCCACCAGGAACTTCAGAGGAGAAGCCAAAGGACTACATACCAATACTCATTTTTCTGTTGGGCAATACTTCTAAATTTGCAAATCACTTGACTAGAAGTTTTAGGATAATTTCTAATTGTAGTCAAAATTGCACATAATCTGCTCAGGTATCAAGATGTTCCCCTTGATGTGTTTTAGCAGATCGAGTTGGTCAGGTCTTACCATACCTCTGCATGCTTATTTTGTCAGGTTTCATTTGCATGTAGCATCAAAATTATAATTAAACTTCACTTGCCTTGGATTCGTATGTGTTGTACAGCTGCTGTAGTGTCTGTCCCAGAGCACCCTCTGTCATGTTGATGAGGTATTTACCGAGCTGCCACTCCGGAGCCAGGGCATCCATGTACATGTATTCCAGTCCCAGCATGGGAATCTCTCCTTTGACATGTTTTGGCAACTTGTAAAGAGCAAACCTGTAACAGTGAAAAGCAATTGTGTTTTTAGAACAACTCTGCTTGAATTTGTCAATCAGGATCTCCTTTGCACATGAGAGTTTAAGAGAAGGGTAGCCCCAGGGTTGCCTGCACTGGAAGGACACCAGTGCCACCAGTGTGTGGTGTGGATATGTCAGCCTCCAGGATGTGAACCAGAACAGGAGCCAGCAGCAGCTTGGCAGCACAGTACCTGCTGCAGATGAATTTGTCCTGCTTCTTAGCAAGCAAGGGAGACTGATTTGGCACCAAAGTCCTGTTGCAGTGGCCAGACTGCTGTTGGTACCCTGGAAGAATTTGTGGTAGCCTTGGTTTAAAGATCTTTTTAGCTACCAAATCGCTGTTGCTCCTGGTTCTAGTAGAGAACCTCAGGTCCCAGACTCAGTCTGACATTACCATGTCAACTTGTACACCTCTTCCTAATGCATGCTTTACATTAAATAGATAACATTAGGTATTACAATTATTAAAATGCATAGCTATATTTATACATATTCAAACCACAAAATAAGTATGGAGCCATGTGCTAATGTTGTTCCAATCCTGCTTTTCACAAGAGACTGGCTCTTTGCTGAACTGCTGCAGACTATTTGGAACCATTAGCCAGAAACACAAGTCTTTTCAAAATTGCAGAGTACTCAGTATTGTCAGTAAATGGCTTAGTTCATATTAATGTCCCTGATCAAATAAGCAAGTTTCCCCAGTGCAGAAGTCCATGAGATTAATTGCACTATAATTAATTAAGCCACTTTCTTTGTGCACTGTACTTGAGTAATTTGTTATTTATATTGATAATAAGAACTGAGTGGCATTATTTCCAATCCTATGCTATTTACTAAAAAATGAAGCCTGACTGTGCATAACCCTTCAAAGTATATCAGGAGGAGCAAGCCTTGCCCAGTTGATTTACAGTCTCAAGTTGGTCAAAAAAGGCATCTCTGAAAGCAGGTAAGAAGTGTCAGGAAAGCATTTTGCTAGAGAAACGTGTAATTTCAGGGAAATGAACATGTACAGGCAGAAGAGAAACATGCACTGCTGGTGATCTCAGTAATCCACCTGCATTGCTACTGAGTGATTTTCCTTAAATATTTCAGTAGAAATTGTTGCTGATGACAGATCACAGAGAAAAGAATAAAATTATCTATATAGCAAGGCTGGGAAGAGCTGTTCATGTGCAAGGAGTCTTAACAACCCCTTCATTTGAAATAAAGCCTTGGAAAGGAGAGGAACAGCAGTAGTTACAGTAGTAAAAGCTGATCTAGAAATTAGTATACCAAGCCTTTCCAAACTGCTTGGAAATGCATTGGAAGATTGATGCTTTTGGGGTGTTTATAGCCTCCTATTAGAAAATTTGATGTTAGCAGGTGTGCTACCAGTAAATTGCTTCCCAATTCCCAGTGGTAATACATGTTTTAGCCCTTCTCAGAATACCAACTGAGTGTGTTAGCAATTAAAGTTGTATAAAAGTCTTTACTGCTGTTTGTGCTCAGGAAGTGTCTCAAGAGCTTAGGCATTTGTGGGAGCAGAGTGAAAGTTATTTTCTTGAGAACCAAGGAAAAGCAAATTCACTCACATCTGATTAACGTTACTATGTTGTTTTCTTGTGACTGTACACTAATTCACTACAAATAACCACATCTTCACTTACTCCCTCATCTCCAAAAAATCCACAACCCCACACAATGTGGATGTGTGGCTTCAGTCCTTGACTCACTCACTCCACCTCTCAAAAAGCTGAGTTTTTACTTTTATTTGCATGCAAATCTTCTACAGAATACAGAGAATGTGGATGAAGAATCTTTGCCCTCCCTAGAGAGCCAATCCTATGGCTATTTTCTCTGGTTGCCCCTGGGTGAGGTTCAATGGGGATGATGAGATGAGCTCCTGAGTGGGATGAAAACATGGAGGAGACTTTTGCTAGCCCAGATGCAACTGCAGGTGAGGCTGGAGAGTGCAGGTGGGATCAGGTCAGACTCCGGTTTAGTGGCAAATGAAAGCGTGCATGAATGTGATGTAATGAGTAATTACAGAATGCTGCAGGATTAAACCACTGCATAGTATCACATAAAGCTCTTGCTAAGTTAATATAAGGCCTGCAGTGGTGTGCTAGTTTAAAAATACATCGACATCTTTTGGTTAAGAGGAAGTTTTTCTCAGCAGTTTCAGTTCTGTTTCTCCTCTTGGCTTCACAGCAAGCAAATCCAGAATCAGGCAAAAGCTATTTCTTGTCAATAAACTAGGATAGCTCTTGCAAATAGGCAAATTTCTTTTTCAGCTGATCATGGCACATTGGATGGGAAGTCCCCTCGGTCCTTGCTGCTGAATTTGTCAGAAGACAAGACAGTTTTGCCTGTGCAGACCCCTCAGTTCTCATCTGGAATGGGTCCCACGTCACTGGCATTCACATGGGGCATGGGTTTAGTTACTCCTAGACACAGCTTTCAAAGAATTTCTCAGAGTATTTGGATGCAAAAATTATGTTCATTTCAAAAATGTGTGATAAATGGTTTTTGTTTGTTTTGTTTTTGGTGTGTTTGTGTGGGTTTTGGTTGGGTTTTTTTTTTAGCTTTAACGCAGACTCATTCTGCAAGGAATAACTGCAGTTTGTGGAGAAATGAAATTTCTTGTACCTTTAAGCTGCTGGGTAGTTGGACCATATTAAAATAAAAAAGGACCATATTATCCAAAAAGGCCTTGGCAAAGGTGACAAGTCACAGGGATGGAGTAGACCCTCATACATTTGGTGCCATGCCAAAAGAGAGAAAAGCTGGCTTTATACTCTTGCATGAGTAGCCTACCTGCTGTGCGAGGAGCTCCTGCCTTCCCTGTGCTCAGCTCTGTGCACTAAGCACTTGTAATAGCATCTATTTCTTTATCACTTATATTGAAACTAATCACTGTTGCATAAGAAAGACACTTTTTTGACATTTACCTTTGAGAGGCTTCTCTGCTCTTTTTTTAAGAGCTCTCATTTCACTTTTCAAACCTGGGCTGGATATTATGTAATTACACTTGGCATCTTACATCATCGAAGCTCATTAATCCAATTAATGATTTAATATCCAAGCTCAAGCTCACTGTGGGCAGTGGGATGGCACCCACTCTGAGGCACTGGCAGCTCTGGTGGTGGGACCAACCTCTGCTCCTCTGTCCTGAGGTACCAAGGGTCCCTTCCCAAGCGGCCACCTCTGTCCCTCATCCCTCCCAAGCCTGTGCTCTCCCTCAGTAGTGGCAGTCGAGGACAAGGCCCACCACACTGGGGTTGGGGTACAAGCCACGGGGCTAAGCGTGAGATCTGGATGTTTTCCCTGCTTGGCTCAGTTCCCTCAGCCAGAAGAGCTGCACGCTGGGACCTTGGCCCAGGCCTGGTGCTCCTGAGGCTGCTGCCAACAAGCTCAGCCTTGGCACCTGAACACAGGCTGTGCTCCCTTTGATGGTGAGACATGAAAGCTGTGTAAAACTGTGATTATTTCACAGTTAGTCATGCATGCAGTAGGGTGGCTGGTTCAGTGAAACAAAATCACATTTCAATAACTTAAGTTTTCCACATACAGTTACTATTTCCAAATTCAGCTACTACTCACAGGCAGAGAGGATTAAAACACTGATTGCTATGCATTACCTCTCAGTGCTCCAACCTACTTCACGCAGTTTCATCTCAAGTGTTATTTACTCGCCCAGCGCTTCTCCCCTGTGTGGTATTTACTCACCAATCCACTGCCTCCCCATCTTCATTCCTGCAGGAAATCTCGGCTGCCCACAGGGGCACAGAGGAGAGAAGCAACAGCAAAGCAGAGTGGCACCAAGCAGATCCTGAGGGCATTTTGGTTTCTCGGCTGCACAAGGCGAGCACTGAGTAGGCTCTAAAAGGAGAAGTTGTGCTGCATTTACTGTCAGCTGCTGCTTTATGATGCAGTAAGGACAGCCCAAGCAGCTGCCCAGCACGGCATAGGGAAGTTGGGCTCCCACTGCAGGGACTGCCCTCAGCATTTCTGTGGGAAAAAAAAATGGCAAAGTTTCTGTTGTCAAGTTATATTTTTGAGAAGATTTACCTTTGTATTTCAGGAGGTAGTGTTCTGGCTAATTAGAATATTCAAATTATTCTGCTTAAAAAAAAATAGCTGCCAACATTCAAACACTTTTTGTTTTCTTTTCAGTGCTGCATGACTGAAGCATGAATTCTTTACAACTCCTTGAAAAAAAACCCCTCAGTGTTCAGACAAGCAAAACAAAATCTTTTCCATCTCAGTACTTTTCCATCCAGCCCTTGTAGCGAGCCCAGTCTTTGCACCATTCCTGCAGAAAGGGTTTCTGGGGAAGAGCTGAGTCCTGCCCAGCTCTGGCTCTGGCAGTGGGGGCCTTCACTTTTCTGTGGGGATTGAGCCTGCAGGGACTGAGAGAAAACACTGAGATCTCTGAGATACAGTAATTTACTTACAATTAATTGTTTTTTAAATTATCTTTTAAGTGCATTAACATTTCTATCAGGAGCATCTGAGTCAATTACAGCTGATGACATTCCAGCAACACACATATAAAAGGCTCAACTGGCATTTTGGTGTGTCAAGTATTTTTTTCTCCCTCCTCACTATACTTACATTAAAAAGTGCTGATTTACATTAAAAGATATTGGTATCTAGTAAGGGATGTTTCAGCCTCAGGGAAAGTCTACTGCAATAAGCTCTGGATATTTTAGCATAACAGAAATTCTCATAACCCTTGCAGTATTTTGTCTCCTTTTTAGTATAGACTCTCCAACACTAATAGATGTGTAAATGGAGTGTGTTTGACAGAAGCAGGACTAAACTGAATAGGGCTTAGTGCAGACAAAACCAAGGATCTCAGAAAGCCAGGATTTTGGAGGTGTGGATGGAGACCTGAATTGTGCTGCTCAGCCTCGCTTTTGATCCCTATTGTGAGAGACCAGAACCATAGCACAGCTGTGAGGAAACACTTTCAATCAGCCCAGCTCCGTCTGCCTTTTCTTCTTGCTCTCAGAAATTGCAACATGCATAGAGGGGGATTATAAAACACACAACAGGCCAAGAACGTGACAGCTGTTTCCATTTTCCTTTTGGGACTTCCACCTGCTTACAGAGCAACCTTCCTACCCCTCATGGAAGAATTGCTTTGATATTCACCACTTTCCACTTGGCCTCAGAGCAACAAGGTCCTGCACCCCTGCACACTAACCGAGCAGCCCTGGGGACACCAAGTGTCCCTTAACGAGGGGCTCTGCCTGCTAATGGGGAAAGGTTGTGGGAGGTTGTGGAGGCTCCTTCTCTGGAAGTTTTCGAAACTGACCTGGGTGCATTCCTGTGTGACCTGATCTAGGTGGACCTGATTTAGCAGTGGATTTGACTGGATGATCTCTAGAGGTCCCTTCCAACTCCTACCATTATGTGATGCTGTGGTGTCGGGCTCTGCTTACTAATGTGGGACTCTGCTTGCTAATGAGGGGCTCTGCTGTATAGGATGCTGATTGTGTTTTGTCAGTTTCGGTCTGAAGGCTCAGCGCATCGCACATGTGGAGCCTGACTGCTTGTGAAATCTGGGAGCCAAAGGAGTAGGAGGTGGTGAAAGTGTGTTCTTGATGCCAAGGAAAAATTGGGAGTTGCACCTAGAGAGGCACAGCCCTGCCCTGGCAGAGCCAGCCCTGACAGAATGCCCAGGGAGGGCACGGGTGTGCATGCTGCCTGTCCTGGCTGAGTACACTGGAACACTCTGGGTTCAGAAAGACATAATTGAGAGGCTACTCTGTGAAGGTCTATATAATAGGGACTAATCTAAAGGTGACAGATGAGAGAGACTAGTACACTGCTACTCATGTTATGATCTGCCCCCCATAAAATTCTATCACAGTTGCTACTAACGAAATGATAGCTTCCTAAAATGTTTTTTTTCTTCAAACTGGGACTTTGCAATTTATAATGGATTTTTTTTTCATTAGCCCAGGTAACCACAGAAATTAAAGCCACAACTTTATGTTTCACTGACTAAGCATAACCCAGGCTTCTGCTGGTGCTCCTTTATAACTGTCATGTGTTTAATTTGCAGATCAAGGATGTAGAAGTCCTCAACTGTGAATATGGCAAGAACACAATTAAGTTCCTTCGCCTTCATAAGGAAGGGAAGAAGGACTTTGTTAAAGAAGTGGAAGTGTGTACACATCTCCGTCTGACGTCTGCTCAGGAGTACCTGGATGGAAACAACTCTCTTGTGATACCTACAGACACCATAAAGAATATTGTCCTTGTGTTGGCCAAAAAAAATGGGGTATTTTTTATTCTTCAATTAGCCTTGCTGTTTCTTATCACTTCATTTGGAAGTGTTTGTTACACAGCCTTTTTATTTTCAAAATGCATCAGAATGATCTCTCTTTGCATTGGTATATTACATTGGCACTAAAGTCACCTGTAGTGATTTGGGAGAGGATTTTCCTTCCTCCAATGCTTATCCTGCAGACCCTTCCTTAGTTTTCCAGTCATTTTTGGTAGCTTTGTCGAAAAAAAATAGACCTATCTTTTGTATTATTATTTAGTAGCACAAAATACTGCATTATTCCTCTATAGCATTGTTAAACAGAACATCTCAAAGCATGTGAGACTCCCTCTTAATTTGATTAACTGTGCCCTTACCACTCCCAATTCCATCTACTGTAATAACACTCTGGCATGAATTGTCTGTCTCAGTAATGAAATCCCATCTGTAGCCTGTAAAGCTCAATCAGAACATTGCTATTATTATTTCAGTATTATATCCTCAAAGCATAAGGCATCTGTAGCAATTTCTCTCAGCCCAAGGACTCGCGATACCACAGAACAGGAGATTTTTGACATGACTGCATAGCTGCCATTCACAGCCGACGCTGCAAGCAAAACCACAAGAGAGAGAAATCGGCATTTTTAACAATATTGATGCTTTCCAAATACTTACAACACTGGTAACAGCCTACTTTTCGACATGAGAGAATTGCTTCTTTCCGATAACACATTTTTTTTTGTCTCAGATCCCAACTATAGAACAATTTGCCATAGATATCTGCAAACACTTCATGACAACTTTTTGCCAAGTAGTATACGTCAAAACCTATGTTCAAGAAGTACCATGGCAACGTCTACAAGAGGTAAAACACTAATACATCTGGTTTGTTTATGCTGCAGCTATTTGTCCCTCTGTCAGTTCCTGTTTACAAGTTAAGATAGTATTTACTGCACTTTTACTCACATGCCTGCTCTGAATTGCAGAACGGTGTTCCCCACATCCACTCATTCATATGTGCTCCTGAAGGGATTCGTTTCTGTGAAGCTGAGCAGTGTCGAAACGGTGAGAAAAGAATGTGCAGCTTCCCCTACTTCTCTGCAAATATTTCTGTTGATGAGAGATGAAGATGGCTAAAGGTATCACAGCACAGCCAAACCACCCCAGAGGCCTCAAATAAAGATTATCTTTAGTCTAATTTTGCAATCCTTGATCTCTGAGGCGTGGCTGAAGGGCTAACATAGCACACATTTGTATGTATATCTTAAATATATAATGGTGACAGCAGCTCACCCAGCAGAACTGGATTTGACACCCTTCTGAGAATGGGCTGCTTACTTTTTTATGTTATACTCTGTTCTGCAGTCTCACTATCATCGTTACCCTACAGACAAAGTATCATGAAATGACATTGCTGTATGCCAATTGCCTAGTTTGCCAGTATTTTCAAAACCCTGTCAACCTGCCTGGGCATTATCTCTGAAAAAAGATTTCAATGCTGCAAGGCAAGGCTGTCTTGAATGGTGTGAGCATTCAGCCCTACCTGCAAACAATTTTTCTCATGAAAATACTTCAGAGTGTGCTCACTATTTTTGCGAGCCAGGCGTAAAGCGCTGCTTGGCTTCACTGAGAGTTTTGTGATACTTATAAGACACAGGCTTTCAAGCTCAACTGTCTGTCCATAAATTGGCCTTCTAAAGGAAGCATAAAAAATATCTGTTCTTGCCATGACTCACAAAAGGAGCATAAGTCTCACTGTGTTGGTGTTTCATTTAACCCATTTCTCAATAGGGAGCTGAGCTGAGATCACTACATCACTTCATACAGTGGATTTAGAGGTTTTAGGTGTTAGACTTTGGTATCCATCTATTGTCCTAGTGTAACTTTGAACTATTTCCCATCCTGCCCTTTCTTTCCATTTCCCTGATATGTCAGGGTTTGAGCCAGTGGTAAGATCAGTTTCCCTTGCAGACAGGACACAAGCTCTGAAAGGTGCATTTGAGCCTTGTCCCTGTGCTCCTCACAAAAGAAAAGAGAGAGCCCATGTAAGTCTCCAGTGCCTCTTGGCCAGGTCTTTTTTAATGTTCCTAGCAATGTTAACTACCGCTGTATTTTTGTCAACCTCACTAGTATTGACTTTGGTTTCTGGGAGATGTTGAAAGACAGAGACAGACAGAAAGAGAAAGAGAGAAAGAGAGAAAGAGAGAAAGAGAGAAAGAGAGAAAGAGAGAAAGAGAGGAAGAAAGGGAGAAAGGGAGAAAGGCAGAAAGGCAGAAAGGCAGAAAGGCAGAAAGAAAGGCAGAAAGAAAGGCAGAAAGAAAGGCAGAAAGACAGGCAGAAAGAAAGACAGGCAGAAAGACAGGCAGAAAGNGAAAGAAAGAAAGAAAGGAAGGCAGAAAGAAAGAAAGAAAGAAAGAAAGAAAGAAAGAAAGAAAGAAAGAAAGAAAGAAAGAAAGAAAGAAAGAAAGAAAGAAAGAAAGAAAGAAAGAAAGAAAGAGTTTGTGCTTTGCTGAAGAGCCACTGCTCTTAATGTACAGATTAAAATTTAAATTAACCTTGAAAATTCAGCATGAAATTCTTCAATTTCAGGTTCCACAAAACCATGAAGCCTTTAAGGCTTACAGAAAAAACTGTCTTTCCTTCTTAGTCTTCCATTCCTGTAGCACTTTAGCTGTTTCTTTAGGATTCCCTACCTAGGTGCACAATAACCAAAGAGAACATTTTCAAATTCCTTTTATTTTTTCTTATATGAGAATCTTCTCTACCTTTGGTATCCTCCTATGCACCTATCAGCCAGACACAGAAATCTGTTTCTCAATTAATTCCATCTGTTAACAACTTTTTCACCATTAAAAGAAACTTAGTGGAGCTTAATAGAGTTATAAGGGTGGGTTTTATTTTATTATTATTATATCAGCTTATAAAAGGCTCAGAGTTTTTTGAAAACTGGAAACATCCGAACTAACAGAGTCAACACCTGACAACTGAAGACAGCACAAGCACAGGACATACTGAACACACAGGAGGTGGTTTTCACCTCAAAACCTTTGCCTAGGCATTACATTCTTCAGTGGCTGCATCAGGTGGATAGCTACAGAGTCAGCCAGCCAGCCATTCTGTAAATCCTTCAATGCAAGGAGCTCTCTCAAACAAGGTGATGTATTTGAATATGACATGAATGTTCTCCAGGTTCAATGACAGTATCTGCACTATATTAACACCTGTGTATTACAATCCGTGTATTACAACCCAAGCAGTGAATCCCCCAAGATATGATCAACCTCTAGAATATCTTGTCCAAAGATTTAGTTTTTGTTTAAATCTTTAGTTATTAAAGAGAGGATATAGGTAAAATTACAGATACCTCTCCTTGGAGAGTGTCATTCAAACCCAATAATGAATGCAAACAAAAAGAGAAATAGATAAAATGCAGCTTTGATAACTTCCCATGACAGAACAGTTTTAAAAAAGCCCACAAACCTCCAATCACATCATTTCAAAACACTCATCACAGTGGAACTATTTTCAGTATAAATTTCTGCAAAGACAGTCCAGTGCAGGATTTACTATGCACCAGTTATATTCAAGGATTAATTTTGAACTAGCTAAGGCAGGTACCAAGAGCAGCACAGGAACAGCAGCTTGAGCTTTAGCCACTGACTCTCTGTTCAGGCTTGAATAAGCCTCTGTGCTGTAAAGTTGCTTTCATGGTGAATCTGGGATTTTGGCAGCTCTGGTCAGTGAAATTTTCAGCTATCAGTTTGGTTTGCTCTATATGACCGACCGCTTGACATTGTTCAGCCATCATCCAAAAGGTTTGTCAGAAGAAAAAGTTCAAGACACAACTGTTTGGTCTTTAGAAGATGCCAATGCAGCAGTGCCCTAGAACAGCACATTTTCTAATTAGTGGCTAAGAGCAAAACCACTGTCAGTGTGAACTTGTGGCTGGCATCTGCAGCGGTGCCATTTGCTGCCCAGTAGCTGTACTGCAGGGATTTGCATTGGCTCCTTGCCCTCTCCTTATTGATGCAAAACTCACAACAGGATGGGTACATAAAGCACATTTCTGTCTGAGGCTCCAAGGCTTTGTACAGCCTCTGCACTCATCTGCACTGTTTGGAAAGGCTCACCACACCTCTCCTGTACACCACAGCACGAGTAGTCTATTTTATTTCGCTTTAGAGTAATTAGTAGTCTCTGAACTGATGCCAGTGACAGCCAACACAATGTATGTCTCAGCTCCAAAGAGGTGAGATAAAGGGTGCTCTCATCTCTCCTTGACTGCAGGTCACTGTTGTCTAGACTGAGCTCTGGTTTCATTAGTTTATTTCTCGTTTCTTACCTTTCTACTAACAGCAGTATGCAAAAAATAATGTCCAAAAGTAGGTAGGCTTGCAAGAGAAGCACAGGAGTGAGCCCTGGAGAGGCCCCTTCATGGCTCTGGAGTCACCACTCCAAGTGTGTGCTCAGAGGTTCCTTTCTCTCTGCCTGAAAAGGATCTCATATTTTCTGGTATTTTTGGATCTCAGGTCCTCTGGTTATTTCTGCTGGAATTAAGGATTTGAAACTTATGAAGACAACAATGTCTGGATTTGAAGGCTTCTATAAGAATGAACACACTACGCTTCCTGAAAGACATGACAGGATTTTATGTGGAGAGCTCTTCTGCAAATGGTCCTATGGGGAACACAAGGATTTTGACTTTGACTGCATATGGTATATGTCAAATCAAATAATATTTATTGCCTATCTATTATCCCAAAGTCCCTCTACACAATACAGTGGGTGTAAAGGCCAGGCCTGCAGCTGCTGCTCTCACGGGTCTCAGTGGTGGCACTAAACACTTGTGATGAGGGGCAAGAGGCGTGCCTTGGGGTAATCCTCCCTCCTGTGCTGTGTCAGTGCACAGTATCTGAATGGGAAGCTCAGTGTCCAGTGCAGAACAATTTAGCAGAACAAACTGACAGCTAATTTGTCAAATACTTTTAGCCAAACAGCTATTTGTGAATTATAGAGCTGGGGAGAGGTGGTAGAATTTGGAGGTCACAGGACAAAGAATCTGTTCTTCCATAAAATCCCATGTGCTATGTATTTGTCAGAAAAGTGAGAATACATATGATGTAAGAACCTGTGTTACCTCTAGGAACAAAATCCGTGAATGTATCCTTGAAGCCTTTGCTGGGCCACCTGACTGTGGGGAATATTCACCCTCTTACCAGAAAACTGTCAACAGCATCCAGATGCATGTCCTCTCCAAAGTGTCACAGGTATCTTCTTTCCTCCTCTTGATCTTTTACTTAAACAACAGTCAATGTTAATCGGACCACTGAGAAGACCAATATGAGCTTATGATCTCCTCTGGCAGGTCGAAGTAAGGCTCAAAACTGTTTGTTGGCACAGCTAGATGGTCTGAAAAACATATGAACACACCAAAAAGTTCATATGCTGCTCCCCATCCGTGAACACAATGGGGGAAAATACCACTTGGCACTTGGCAGGACATGAACCAAGTGAAAGGGGTTTACAATAGTGCATCCGTGTTCAACACATTACATTTGATCAGCTCTACATATGGAGGAGTGTCTGTGTGTGTTGCACTGCTTTTCTTTACAGGGAGTGAAGAGACTGCCAGGCTGTTTGCTGAAAAACTGCCCTAATTCATTGTCCCATCTTTTTTCATGATTTCAGGTACAGATCATAGAAACCATGTTGAACAACACATTTTATAACGTTGTAGACATGAAGAACCTAGGCTTGACCAATGAAAAAGAAGTAAGTACATTCTCCAAACACAACTTGCCTGGACTCTTGAGAAATATTCATCCTTAAAGCATAGCAGCAGGTCTGCATAGAACAGTTAAAGAGAGCAAATTTCTCCCCAGCCCAAGTGAAAACTCCACCTTTCCTCTAAAAGACTTCTACGCTCATTACAGACTAGCATAACTGCATTTTTGTGTGGTTGATAACAGCTAAAGGAGCACAGTGGAATACTTTGGAGATCAAAGGCATCTGTGACAGAGGCTACATCTCAAAAATCATTCCTGTTTTCTCCACTGAATTTGACTTTTAGTCATAACATCAACCTGTGCACTATTAACCAAGCAGAAGGCAGAATGCCTCATGGCATCCCCTCCCATAGGCAGGCAGAGAGACAAGCTAGCCTGCTATGCCTCTCCATTCTACTCCACTGGCAGCACTGCCGAGGCCAGGGAGCATCCTGGGTGCCAGAGGGTTACAAGCAGGTTAGCAAGGCCATGAGTGAACTCTGGGTGACAGACCACTGGTACTATAAGGGATCAGCAAAGGGATGTCTCTGTGGCCATTAGGAGCCATGGCAGATTGGTCCAACAGTAGATGAAGTATAAGCCTGAGATCAAGGCAGAGGGTGAGAGACGTAGGGGATGAGATATATTTGCTCCTCAGTCCACAGCTGCTCTAACTGACAGCCAAGTCCAGCTGGAAGTCTGTTGTGGTATCCTCACATGACAGAGAGAAACCAGGTTTTACCCAGTACAGTTTGTTTATGGTCTAGTCTCCCTCCCTAAGTCTCATAATTCTGCTGTCATTCAGTCCTACCCTTGACATCTTTCAGGTAGACATTACAGATCTACTTTCACTTGAGATAACAGCAACATCTGCTACTGAAGCTCATAAGAGAAGGAAAGGGCCTGGGTGTGATTTTATGAGGAGGTGAATAGCTGCATTTTCTGCTGTGATGGTGCTGACACGACCCTGTCTCAGAACTGACCTCTGTGCTCCTTCCTCTCAGGTTCTGGTTCCAGTGGAAACTCCCTATGGCTCCTGTGCTTGCACACTAGCCAGGAAGAAGTTCCTAGAAGCACAAGGCCATGTGCTAAGAGATGACAGGCAAAGTCAGTTTGGACTGGCAACTGCTCAGCGAAATTAAAGCTCCTGGCTACACTCACATCTTCCTGATAAAGTTATCAGTATGGCTTTCCTATGAATGTGTCCTCCTTACCAGCCTCTTTCATTGCTTACTGTTTTTCCCTCTGTGAACTCCTGAGGTTAGGATTTCAGAAGGAGCCTCAGGAATTCAGAAATCGAACTCCATCCCTGAATCTCAGAGTAATTTGCAGATTGAAACCTCCTATGCTCTATTTGAAAATCCCAGCTGGGAACATTATAGTAAATGAATTTTTAAACCAGCTATTCCCAGACTTCTTAATGAAACAATCAATTCAATAATGGCTGTAACATGTTTTGGACATGTAAAATCAGCCACTCTGTCTATTCTCTTCATTAACACTCCTTCAGTTAAATGAATATACAGATAGGACAGCAGATGTTTCATTGACGTAACCTGTCACGATCCCTTGATGTCACACTGATGTACACAGCTGAGGTTCTGACCCAGCAGCTGAATAGGGAATGATTCAGACACTGATTTCTTTGTGAAGGAAGTGAAAAAAGGAAAAAACAAAAAAAAAAGGTATCTCTCATAACTCCATTGCAGTGTCAATAGTTTGAGCAGTTGACTAATGTCTCTGCATGTATTCTGACTGCATGGCTGCTGCTACTCATCATACCATACAGTTACTATATGATTACTTTTAAAGTAATCACTGAGGTGTTTGAAGTTTTGGGCTATCTCTGTAACTTTAATTAAATAGTTTTCTTTAGTCTAATAATCTCATCATGACTAATGAGCAGGCAGGAGTCAACCTGATTAATCCTATTATTTTTGGTAGGGGAAGGGAGAAAGCTAGACAGAGAATGCATGTCCTACTTCGTTTACCCCAGGTGATAGCTTTGAACACAGAGATAAAACTATATAGCCAACAACTCTCATCTCGCAAACTGCCACATTTGTGACAGAAATCCTGCTCAACTTCTGACAGCTTCTAACTGCTGTGCTCATTTTCTCCAAGCATCATTTTCCACAGACTCCACGTGACAGAGAGCAAATCCAATGGGAAGTGCTCAATGTTACTTGTGAAAACTACAATCGAGTTGCCTTTGTGCCTTCTCAAGTTTGGCAGACCTGCAGCATTCCTCTGGGTACAATCATTAAATTGATAGGAACTAAAAATGAGGAACATGTCCCGCACCATGTGGCGTTTTGAAATGCTTCGCAAGACAGGAACTTGCGTTGGTGAGCAGGACATAACAGATGTAAAGGGAAGACTCTGTTCACAAGCAAGAGATAGCTCCTGAAAAACAGCAGGACAAATGAAACCATAGTGTGAAGCTGTCCCAGATATGCTGTTCTCTGGTCACCAGCCAAATTACAACACTTCTAGCTTTTCCCAGGGATATTATTTCTTACTTTCTTAGACTGTGTTGTATTGTATTCGTGGGCTTATGTCTTGCTATTTCTGCTAATTTTAGGTGCTTGTAATTTATTAATGTATCCTTTAAGGGCAAATAAAGAGCAACATCAAAAACAAACTGGTATTTGATTATTTACCAAATATGACATGAAACAATTTACTACTTATATATAAATGCAAACACTGAAAGTAAAAGAAATATGGTTCCGTGCACCCAATGTTACTTCAAAAAGTGGCCAGTCTTGTTCAAATGACAGTTTACTACCAAGAGATGGAAAAACAGATTAAAAATGATCTTACTTTCAGCATTTACCTATTTCTAAACAAAGCAGATCTTCTCAACTCGCTTCCTTTCCACCTCATGAGAAACTGACTACATTAGGTGGAAGGTTTCCTCCTTTACTATTCGTGCTTCATTTGTGGGTTTGTAAGGTAGCAGAGGACTAACCTTCACGGCACAAGGAGGACACAAAGCAGCAAGCACTTGTTCAGCTAAACTTTCCCATGGCAACAAGCACACACATACTCTGATACAATGTGGTTTCCATAAACCTCTGCAGACATGCAGACATTCAGCAAGTTTTCAAAGGCATCTGAGCACAGTTCCATCCAGCACTGCAAATTTGAGTCACTTACGTGGGCAGATGCTTCTAAAGCAAAGACTTCAGCAATCGGAAGAAGCCCAGATTTTCCATATGGCAATTAGATTTGGATAACAATGGCACAAATTATGCTTGAAAATGAGATTCAGTCACACTTACTTGGGCCTAAAACCTGACCAAATTCCCATTACCTTCATTAAGCTCAGTCTCCATGATGGAGTTGCATTATGTTAATTGAGCTAAATGTTGGGGTTTCTTTCAGTTCCTGTCCTGAGGAGCTATTCACTGTGTTTTACTCAGAGGCAGCTGTGATGATTTGCCGATGAAATCACACTTGACAAAAATAAGCAGCAGCTAGCAGATTGTAAAGTTGCCATTTAAAATACATCTTCTCACTGCCGACATGAACCTTGCTGCTCCTGGGCTCTATCCCAGTAGGTTATAGGGCCTGGAGTTTCCAATCAAGAAACAGAGTATTTCAAGTACACAAACATCTTACCATCATTTTAGTGTCCAATTCTTTCACATCCTGTTTCTGTTCAACGCTGAAAGCTGTCCAGGACAGTCCAACCACAACCCTCTTCAGCTGCTGATCATGCTCCACGAGCAATCGACGCTACACAGATAAGATTCACCAGCTGAACTCGTTAGTCAATGCCTAAAACAGAGATGAAATGCCACTCTCAGGGTTAGTACAAGTCAACTGTCTGCACCAGTTGTGTTACCCTACATATAATCAAGTTACCTGCTTTCCAACACACATTTGAACCTGTCAAGTTTAATTAACTGTTAGTTACATTTTTCTCCTTTAAAGTTGTCTTTTTCTTTCTATTTTTCCCCCCCATCTTACTTTTACCAGGAGTACAGAACCCTGATCCTAAGTTGAACTGAGATGATTTAAAGTGACTTTAAAAAAGGCTTTCTGGGTAGTAATCTCAATACAACCACTCTTGAACTTAGAATCCTGCTACTTGTGTACATACAACAGCCAACCATCTTCTTCTCGGAAAGTGCACAGCTGTATCTAGAAACGAGACCTATTAAACACCTTCAGCTTTAGGGCCTAAATTGTTACCTCACATCTTAGAGTTCTGAGATTGAACCTTACTGTTCACAGCAGCTGAAAAAGAGAAGACACGTACGTACCTGAGTGTGTGCACACACATATGGTCCCATAAGTATACACATATATGTATAAACAGCACTTCCTAGATCAGCTGGTGTATGGCTGATCTGTGGTAACCAAATAAGAAACAATGTGAGCTGGGTTTTATTACAGGCTTGTTGACTCTCAGCTGCATTGAGTTGAAGCCTACCATGTTTCCAAGATCCATCCAAATTACACACCAGGACAGCAGTTCACCTCTGCTAGGCTCATAAAAAAAACAAACACAAGCTGTGGAGAGAACGAGGAAAGGGGCACATGCTGTGTTGCTGCTGGAGGAGAACCTCATGAGCCTGAGGGGCAGAAGCAAAGGTAATTATTCAGTCCTGTTAGCTGACCATAACATGTCAGGAATTGCTGAAAGCAAAAGCTTGCCTGTGGGAACAGGCAGCTACAGCCCAGGCCCTGATGGATAGTAGTGTACAAGGAAGCCAGCCTAGAATGGGAACGAGGTAACAGAGGCAAGACAGAAGATAAGCAGGAAAGGCTGGGGAAGGGAGAGGAAGAGGAGGGTGAAATATGGTGACAGTAAAAAGCATCAGACAAATCAATGAAGGCAGTGAAATTACAGAACCAGTGAGGACAAATATCTCTAGTATTTGGCTACTTCAGAACTGAAAACAAAAACATCACACAAATAATTTTGGAGGGATTCAAAATTAGAAAAAATAAGTAGAGAAATGTCTGGTGCAAAGGGAAACATAAGAGCAGTAATCAGTGCCTGAGAGGTGCTTCTGCCACCTCCCAAGAGTGGCATTAGGCATAAATTCCCAAGTTAATGTCTACATCTGATTGGAAAAGACAGTTTTAATTTCTCAAGTTTATAGCTCAAGTTTTAATGGCATTGTACTCCGGCAGTGTTTCCAAATCTTCTAGATCACACCACACATTTACAGGTAGAGAAGCCCAGGCAAACTAAACTGGTATTTGGAATTTACGCAGGAGGGAGGAAAGAGCAAGAAGAGGAGCATCTTTGCAAAATAGGATTGCTACACCCAGGCACACACCTGCTTCCACACTTCTCCCTATGGTTTGCCCACCAGCTGGGAAACTGACTCATCTGTGTGTGCCTTACTCTTTACTTCCTTCCTACTGCTGCAACCCACCAGTACAAATCAACGTTAGTCTTGAATCAGAGATTGGTGCAGATCATGAGCCTTCTCTCCCGTTTTGATATGATTTAGCTGCCATAAAGTCAGGGGCACTCTTGACATACCAAGTACTGCAGTTATAAAGGGGCAGCTGGATTATAGCAATCATCTGAAAAAGGGAAGAGAACATCTTGAGAGGAGTACAAGCCTGCCAGTGCCAAGACATTTCTTGTTGCCTTATCGGCAGATCAGCTGATGGTACAACAGTTGTAACTGCTGACGGTTCCTTTTCACAAGGATGCTCATGAGTGCAGCATATAAATACAGCAGTGATCTCCAGCAGTCACCAACAGCCTTCAGTAACAATGAAACTCTCACATGGAGACCAAGGGCCATTGACAGTCTTCATGGTGCTCCCTTCCCTTGAGCTCTCCAGGTATTTGAGGTTAGAATTGAATTCTCCAAATTTACAGCATCTACCAGCTGTTGTTATTGTGGGAGTAAGTTGAATACACACCTGGGATACAAAGGAATACTACTACATCAAAAAATTCCCTAATTATAGGGGCTAAGCAAAAAAAAAAAAATGTAATGATCATGTTACATTATCACATGAAAAGAACACAGCCTTCCTCAACATGAGAGCTACTTCCTGAATGAATCTGCCCACTACTCCAGTGTAAACAGCAGACTCACGTCTATTCTGCCCCATTCATCCTGCTGCTTCTGAGCCAGCAGTGGTTACACTGTTCACAGTAGCTTGCTAACAGTCCATTATTTCCCAGATGGCTTTTGGGCCAAAATTCACTCCTGGAAAGAAAAGAACTGCTGTTCTGACTTGGAATTAAAGAAATAGAACTGAGACAAAGTGAGATGTTTTTCTGGTCCTGTCCAGACTCAGCCTTCAAAGTTTAGGCAGTATTGCCTTTAAAAAAAAGAGAAGAAAAATAAAATTGTAGCTTCCCTCAGACTCCTAGAAAGCAAGACCCTTTGTTTTTCCAATAACTGTAACTTAAGTGTGACAGTGGAAAGAGGAGTGTTGAAGACAACAGACCAATTAAACGATGATTTTTGAAAAGAGGATGAGGTGAAGAACTTGGTAGAATTTGAACATGTTGAAAAAAGCTGAGAGGAGTTCATTTAGCAAATAATCACCATCAGCAAGGGCCTAATATGACATTTTCCCTGGGCCATTTCTAACCAGGAGTGATGCATGTAGCATCTACTCCTTGCATGTAGGTGCTACTCCCTTGCTACAGCTACCCAGTCTTGTCCTATAATGGTAAGAGCAAAGGATTCTCTACAAATTGATAAAGAGCAGCATGATAGAGAAATGGGAACAACAGTACACAAGGATGGCAGCTACTAGCAAGCAGATAGAGCAATTTTCTCAGGTTGAAGAAGTGACCTTGGTGGACAGGCACAGCCACAGCCTCCATATTCTGCCAACAGCTGCCTTATATGTGCTTTGTGTGTGGTACTTGGCATTACGTTTGGATGTAAAGAGAATATGTGTCTCTACAGCTTAAGCGAAGAGCAAACATCAAAGCTGATGAACAGTATCACTACATATTTCGCAACCATCAGACCAAAAAAGGCATACTGTAACACTTTCAAATCATTTTTAAGATGCTATGAAAGATTCTGATAGATGTGCACTAGTGGTATTATGAAAAAGCCAGGGGAGGGACAGGGAAGAGGAGGATCTTGGCTGCAGCACGTCTGTTTTGTGCTGACCAGCAGCAGGGCAGGGGAGCTGACAGCTGCTTTGCTCCTTAAAGCTGCCTCTGGGAGAAGTTGCTAGTTTGGGGTGAAAGCAAGGAGATCCATAGTACTGAGACCAGCTCCACTCACACCTGGCACCAGCTGCACGGTCAGGCCCCTGGTAGCTTAACCACCACCCAAAGCACAGGGAGGGCTTTTAAGGAAGAGGGACTGTCCTGGCCACAGGCACATTACGGGGATGTTAGAAACTGGATTCCTGAGTAGCTCTGCCCCTCTCAGAGCTGCAGTTTTGATATCCACTATAGTCTATCAGTCCCTTCCTCATCTCAACAGCAGCTGTGTTTTTTGTAAGAGGAATCGTAGCTAAAAATATTCTGGCTCTGACTTCCTCTTTCAAACCCTCCACTGTCTTTTAAAGAGATTTTTTTTTTGTTCCCCCAGAAACAGTAAGGAAAATGTAACAGACAAAACCTGAACAGTCACCTGCACAAAGGAATAGCAGCATTAGGAAGCTCTAAGAATGGTAGGAAACTCAAATATAAGATCAGGGACAGCAAAACAATATCATCACAGCTCTCCAACACCCTCCAAATTCCCTTTCACACTTGCAGCAAGCTTTCCGTTAGGCTTCTGCTTTTATGAACCCGTTAGCAGTGCTGATCAAAAGGTGAACACAATCTGGATGTTTCTGAATGCAATCCAGTTGCTCATTAAAACATATTAAAAGAGAACAGTGCTCAAAAATCACCAAATGCACTCTCATAGCTGCAGAGTCGAGATTTTTACTCCCCATGGAATAAACATGTTTTACTTTTAACTGTCATCTATAGATCTACCAAGTGTGTCAATCCCATACCACACATGCAAACGGAGAAAAAAGAGAATATTCAATTCATCCTGCAGTACCACAGCACTATGTATTCTCCTCCAACAAGAAATCTACAAACATGGGGCTGATAGGCATCTCCAGACTGCTACACACAGCTGCTTTACATAATCCTTTTCATAAACATACCTAATTCTATATTAAAATATTTTCATGAGTTTCATGTATAATGCTGTAATTTTTCAGTTGCAGTCTGTAATTATCCTGATACAGACTGTACCTGAAAACTCCCCAAGGCAGGGATGATTTCTATTTGAATCTAGTCTTCAGAAGATCCCAGTAGGTATCTCTGGACACTGCCAACTACAACAAAAATCACAGGCAGAATTCAGGCAGGGACTTACAAGCCTACTCACAGACCGATACCTGAAGTGAGCACTGTACGACAGACAGAAACAGTGACTACGTCCCCACCTCCTACCACGTCTCAAATCCCAAGTAAATATGTTGTACATAACAAGTAAGCATGTTTATGTATGATACCATACACCAGGGCCTCCCCTTCAGCAGTAGATAACAGAGGAGAAAAAGCAAAACTAATGAAATCTTTAAATATGTTGGCAGGTGGTGTTTAAAGTAATCACAGGAACACAGAATATTAAGTTGGTTTTGGTACTTTTTTAATGGGAAAATGAAGTAAACCAGGCCCTCAGGTGTACCACAAGAAAGAAGCAGACAAAGTAGAAGACCTGTAAAGTAAACTGAATCCAAACATAAGCAACGTTTTATTGGGATATAGCAAGCAACCTATCAAATAGGGAATTGGTACAAACAGAGTGAACAAGACTCTCTTTTAACAGAGATGTATGGTGACAAGACAGCTTCTTTCAGTTTTCAAAACAAGTATTCAAACCTTTAAGCATTAAAAAAGAAAGAAATCAACCATTACACCACCAATGACAGACAATATTAAAAGTGTGCAGAATTTTACTCCTTTTACAAATCTCTGTATAATGTTAGAAAACAAGTTATAAATTAAGAAAGGAATAAAATGAAGCTCTTCTTGTTTTGTTTTGCAAAGCAACACAAACTTTTAAAAACCAACCATACTTTACATAGACCTCTTAAAAACAGGTGAAAACAAGCTGGAAGTTTAAAGGACAGCAAAAAATACACAACCCAGTTTCACCTGTCAGCAACACCTTCTACTATCGAAGGGGTTATGTTAGTTATATGTACAGCTTTAAACATTGCAGCATACCACAAGTAAACCTTAATAAGGTCAAAATAGGACCCTCTGCAAAAAAGGGTGAGTTGGCAAGTGTCAGTTCCATCCTAAAATTATAAGCAGTAATAATTTTAGTAGGTCTTTAGTGTAAACCAGAACCTACTTTAATTGGTTCCTCTCTCCCAAAGATGCATGTAAACTTTATTAGGGGTTGGGGGGTTTTTGGTATGTTAATTCATGAAATCAAGAACACGTCTGACTCAAAAATGAGAATGAGACACCTTCCTTTTGCTCTGGTTACAGTGACGTAGCCATCTCAACATGCTCATTGACACTTCCTAAAAGAGAAAATCGTTATGTACTATCTAAAAAATACACACCACCTCTCTCAGTTCAGACCCAGTATATAGTATATTGCCAACTCTATCCAATAGGATATATATCTTCATTTGGTTTAAATTCTTAATAGATATATTCTCTCTTTACAAAGTTCCATCACATGAAACCAAATTGCTTATTTATTGTTTGAGGCACAGCATGACCCCAATTAGACAAGTCGCTATAAAGAGTTGTTCTTTAGATGTTGTGTCTGTAGAGGTTTTACATGATATTCATAGATTTTCAGTGCAGGCCCCAGTTTTAATGAAAGTCCAGTCAGTACGTCATTTCTCGTCATCAACAGTAATGACTTGCCATCAATTTCCTGCGAGAAGAATTAAAGAATTGATTAAAACAAGTGTGCAAATCTAACAGATGAGAATAGTCATGCAACAAATTGAAGACTACTACAGAGCACTGACGAGAAAAGAAACAGCAGCCTTTGTTTTCCTGACACACTGTGCGTGGCTGCTAAATCCTGCCATCTGCTTCTCAAGTGCTCACCGGTGCTGACTAAGGTGTAAATTCTATTTAGTCAAGCATAAAACCCAAATGAGCCTAGTTTCAAAATTCCTCCCTTGTAAATCTGTTTTAAATTAATAGGTACACGCTCAGATTGCCTAATAATCAGACATTAAGGGAAAGATACTCTTAAGAAAGCTTATGAAGTGCACTTCAGAAGAATTACCATTGGCAGGGACATGCAAGTTTGGACTAGTCAGTACCTGCCAGTAACTTCAGGTGCCTTCTGTAAGAGGCCAGTTTCCCCTTGTGTCCCGGGCCACGGCAGACTCCTGCAAACAGACCTTTTAGATGGGCCTCACTGCAGAGCTCAGTATCAAGAAAACTTCTCATTCTCCATTTAGAACCAAAGAGGCTAAACACAGTCACTTCCCAGCTTAGGTCTCAACAACCCCTGCTTGATCTTGCTTAAAATTCCCACTTCTGTGCCACAGATGAGGGATTTTTCTTCCCCTCTCAAACCCTGGCTTTCTTACCTATTTAGACTAAAAATCCTGTATACTCTTTTCCCCCCCAAAACCTTATTGTATGTTTGAAAACTACCTGCAAATGATTTTTCAAAGATTTTTCAAAATGGAAGAGAAGGAACTCAAATCTCTCAACTCCCATCTCTGTTTTAGACATGGGACCATCCTTTTCTTTACACATTCCTACAGGGCAATAAGGCTGCACTACCGGGGAAACAGGAACTACAGCTACACAACAATGCATGGACTGGCATCTTACAACACAGCCAGACCTCCAAAGGTCATCATTGCCTAAAGAATGGTTAGCCTCACAGCGTTCTGTACTGGACTTCACTCTGCTGTTGCATGCTTTTTCACTTTTAATAAAAAACTACTACTATTAAATGTTGGCTTTGTTACCAACAGACAACTAACAGCTCAATTGCTTGCATCTATTATTGCTGTCCATGATAAAATATTGCCAAAATTGTTTTGGTTCACAGATACTATACTATAAACATCACACAAATTTATCCCCACTGCAGGATCTTCCTTAAAATACTAAATGTTGTGTTGGAAATGTTAAGAGGTCTTGCCCTTGATTACAACACAATGTGAAGAAAGGAAGATTTCTATTAGAGTTAAGCATGATTTTGTCCAGACTGGTCTCTGCTGTGATGTGATAGTTTATAAATAAAAAATACATGGACAAAACACGTCAAAGATCAGCTCAAAGTGGAATTTCTTTAAAATCTCCTCAAAAGATAAGCCCGTTAAGAGCACAATGTAATTCCTAAAAGAGAGTTTCCAATAACTTTTTACCCAGTTATAGCAGATGCCTCTTTCTACTTAGTGCTGAGAATTTAATCATTAAAACCAGTTTTTATCATATCTTCTCTATTCATCACAATTCTTTCTGTGTGAAGTTTGACACCAGTGAGCATTTTGCTCATTGATATGACTGGTCTCAAGTTGTCTTTGCAGCTGCTGTTGAAGGCTAAAGAGGAAGAACAATCTCCAGCTTGGTAGGATCCAAATTCCAGTACCTGGAAAAGGAAAAACTCCAACAACAGGAAAAGATCCATCAATCCATTTCCCTTCTTCTTCCACAGGGTTCTCTGTGGATTCTAGAAATGTTGGGAACCACTAAGGCTTTCATTGACTAGAAGGCTAATTCTCCTAACATAACTGGGTAAAAAATGAGTGATTATGTATTCAGAACTCAAGCATTTTTGTATCTTTCTGTGTACTGTAAGCTTTACCTTTGCCTCTTGTTTTTCATTTTCTACTTAAAATTGCTTCTGTAGATTTGCCATAGCCATTCTGGTTCTTAGCAGCAGATAAGATTTCGTGTGCTTTGGTGACTTCTCTGAATTTCATCTCTGCTACTTCTCTAATTTTTGGATTTTTTTTTCAGGATGCAGCTTTGATACCAGACTTTGCTATGTCTCTTTAACATCATCTGCAGAGGCATCCCTCTGAACAACTAGAGCCATTAGCAATTTCTCACTGTGCCAAGATGACCTCATGTATTGTCTTCTCATGTTGTCTTCAGTAAATAACTGGAGGAGCAGTTAAACTTCAAGGCCTTCCAGCACTCTGTCTGTTCTTTCTCCAAGTGACTGACAACTGCACAGTTTTAGAGTACAGTAACATGAAAGCATGGCAGCCAGCATGCTCACATGCCTCTCCATGTCATGGCTCTGCTAGAAAGAAGCAGTGGACACACACTAGCATTAGACTCCAGTTTCTCTGCTGGTGAGGCATTGCAGTGAGACCCAGCAAACTACTGTTGCGTTAATTAGGCTTATCTGGCTACCACAATATTAATGGTTAAAGAGGCCACATGGGCAATAACAAAGGTTAGGTGTAGTGCTAGCGTGTCTGGAGACATGGCAAACAGCTTCAGTCTTTAAAGTGAGCCACAGCCCCTGTGCTCCCAGGGCTCTTAGAGAAAGCTCAGCCGTGTATTGGCAGGCAGCAGTTCTCTGAAGGCGTTCACACCCTCATCCTGCATCTGGTGTGCCTCTCTAGTTACCCTGTACCCACAGCTTCTTGGCTTCTCTGCTTTGCTTGCTGATATTACAGGGTTTTTGTTATTTGGTAACATCTTTCAGTTGAATCCGTTTTCATCAGTGAGCTCTTTTGACCTGCTGACATCAGTGGAACTCCGAGAAGGAATCATGTATAATCATCATACAATTATCACTTCTTACCAGAACTTACATTATAGTTTTAATAAAACATTCTGCAGCCCTTAAAAATTCTTTTGAGTCGCTTGCTTTGGGTGAGTCCAGAAGTGTTCATATTCATCAAAAGAAAGTGTGGACTTTGCTACTGTTGTGTAAAAGTTGAATGTAATAATAGATCTCATGATTACACTCTGGACCATGGAAACCATTGTGCTACTCCTGCTGAGGTAGTTCAGTGGAAAACAATTTCCCAGTGTTGTAGGTGAAACAGAATACTTTGCCTTACCATTTACAACCTCATTCCCCTTTCAGCAGCTATTTAGGGCAACAGCAGATCAAATGAATTTAGGTTTCTGGGGCACAAGCAAGCTGCAGTACAAATGGCAGAGAAAAACAGAGGCAGCCACAGCTTGTCTGGTGACTCTACAGAGAGAGATGGTTGAGGGTTCTAAGTGGCCCTGACTGCACTGCCACAGCTAGAAGATCCTGATAACAAATACCATGGGTACACAGAGTTAATATGAGTGACTAGTAAACAGTACAGAGAAAACAGACCACCACCACTGGTAAGAGGTTAGAGACAGGGTTGTTCCTGGGCTGTTCACAGTGGAGACAGGGAACGGGCTGGCAGAGTTGGTACAGAGAACTGGGCACTTTCTGCTCCTCATGCTGCAAGGAAATGGAGGAGGAAGGAAGTGGTAATGACTTCTGCTGTGACTGTCCATCCCACATCTCCTGGCTGCAGCTGTCAGCCTCTCTCTCCAAGGCTTTGGCACAAAGTGAAGTTGGCAGCAGAATCACAGCCACATTTCTGCCTGTGGCTATCCTAGCAGAGCCCTGGCAACACATTCCTAAAAAGCAGCTTACTTCAGCTATCTCACTTGCCCTCACTGCAGAATACCAATAAAATGTTTACACTCTACTTGTATTCAGCTTTCCATCAGGCTGTTGCAAATTGCTTTGCCAAAACTCATGAGTGAGCCTCACCTTGCTGCTGCAAGATCAGTAGTAATTACTGCAGTATTATTGACAACCTCTCTGCACCTCAGCTGGCTTAAGATATTTGATGAAAGTCAGAGGTAGCTGTCAGTATGAGGGAAAAAAACAAAAACCCAGAGGCCACAATTACTTTGCCTGTGTGTATTTTCAAGCCACGTTTCCAGGACACGGATGCTGGTATTAAGGAACGGATACCCTGAAACACTGGGTTTTTTTGCCAGTTTACCCACCTTCAAATTCCAAACGACTGGTAGCAGCTGCAGAAAAAGTCAGTTTTTGCACCCTGTCAGGGACTTATCCCCAAAACCAAAGATTTCCACCCCCAAGAACAAAGGGTTAAATTTAGATGTTCTGTTATATTCCCCAGTTACAATCAGATGGGATTACACTGTCCAGGCACTGAAGGTCAGCAAGATTAACCTGACCAACACTACCATTATTTCACATTAGATGTCGTTTCCCTGCAAAGTTGTCAATAACTTGCACTAGTTCAGTGTCTTGGAAGGTCCAGCCATCTATTTATTTTGATAACTAAGTACAAATGTTGGTAACTAATTTATTGGTAGTGGCACACAAACCTATGGACTTAACAGGGTAAGTGCTGCACTGACAATCTGAACATGTAAGTTTCTTCTTTATGGACTAGGTGGGCTGTAAGGCCAACTGAGCAAACCTCCTCATCCTGCCCCATGAATACCCCCTACCAATGTGCTGATGGGCAAGTTACAAAGAGCTGTATGACTGATAAGCACTTTGATGATCAAATCTACCACAAGATGATATGCATTAGGATCAGCAGTTACAAAACCCAGAAGTGAAGATTTAACCTCTTTCTCAGACTGAATCCTACAAATACACTGCTCCTGTGCCTAAAAAGATTATTCCCTTTTATTGCCAACTTGTCCTTTCCTTGTCCACTTGCACTGCCAAGTTCAATACAACACAGCAGTCCCTTTTTCACTCTATGTCTTCAAAAGCTACTTGCTTCGCAGAGGCCCCAGATTTTATAATACATACACGTGTGTAGCTGCACAATACACCGAGGAAGAAGGGAATTATCATTCACATTTTAAAGAACAAGATAGTGAAACTGAGTTGGTTGTATAAGGAGACTGTGTCCAAGCCAGAAAACACGTTGAGATTTCTCACCTTTCAGATAATTGTTTTAAACAAACTCCAACCCATCACCCACACTTTGTAAAGCAATATTATTACTCAAAGATCCTAATTACATGGATTTTCACCCAAGAGATTCAAATCCTCCCATTAATGTGGGAGTTTCATTTAACATTATATAGCCAGGTCCAAGGCAAAAATGTGCAACGTGAGAATCTGGTGGCGGTCAAAAGGTATTTCCTATCAGATTTACCTGTTCTTGGAAAGCATTGGCTTGTTCTTCAAATCCAGCTGTTTTGAAATAATTCACAACATCGATAACAGCCCAGTCAGCCGGATCCAGAGGTCTCCCGTTCTCTACTGAACTGCAAAGTGCAAATCCAGACAAGTAATCACTAAACGTGTGCAGAGCATCTACTGCTTCTCTGCACACCTCATGTACATCCCCTCTTTCCCTTTTCCTCCAGGAAAAGTATCTTTTGACACATCCACCCCACCCAATATAGAGCAGTCTTCCCATTTCTCTTCTATTTTACAGACCTGATGCTGGGGACAACTGAGGTACCCCTCCCTTCAGAAAAGAAGAGAGTATTTGACTCTTCACATCAGCCAAAGGTAATCAGCCAGGATCTTCTTCTGCAAGCATGCTGCCTTTGCAGATGGAGAACAAAGATTACAATGAATGGGATATCAAACCCAGTTCCTGCAGCCTTTCCTCATATGAAAGATATTCCAGTCCCCTGATCATCTAGGTGACCCTGTGCTGGACTCTCTCCAGAAGTTCTCTGTCCCTCTTGAGCTGAACTGGACACAGGACTCCAGATGAGGTCTCACCAGGCAGAGCAGAGGGGAAGCAGAACCTCCCTTGACCTGCTGCCCACACACTTCTTGATACATCCCAGGATGCCATTGGCCTTCTTGGCCATGAGGGCACATTGCTGGCTCCTGTTCAGCTTATTATCAATCAGGACTCCCACGCCTCTCTCTGCAACTATACTTAAATCTTTGTGTTTTCCCTAAGACAAAGACCCTCACTGTCAGTGATTGATCTTCTACTTAAAATTTAAAACTAACAAACAAAATCTAAACNCACTTGCCCTCACTGCAGAATACCAATAAAATGTTTACACTCTACTTGTATTCAGCTTTCCATCAGGCTGTTGCAAATTGCTTTGCCAAAACTCATGAGTGAGCCTCACCTTGCTGCTGCAAGATCAGTAGTAATTACTGCAGTATTATTGACAACCTCTCTGCACCTCAGCTGGCTTAAGATATTTGATGAAAGTCAGAGGTAGCTGTCAGTATGAGGAAAAAAAAACCCAAAAAACCCAGAGGCCACAATTACTTTGCCTGTGTGTATTTTCAAGCCACGTTTCCAGGACACGGATGCTGGTATTAAGGAACGGATACCCTGAAACACTGGGTTTTTTTGCCAGTTTACCCACCTTCAAATTCCAAACGACTGGTAGCAGCTGCAGAAAAAGTCAGTTTTTGCACCCTGTCAGGGACTTATCCCCAAAACCAAAGATTTCCACCCCCAAGAACAAAGGGTTAAATTTAGATGTTCTGTTATATTCCCCAGTTACAATCAGATGGGATTACACTGTCCAGGCACTGAAGGTCAGCAAGATTAACCTGACCAACACTACCATTATTTCACATTAGATGTCGTTTCCCTGCGAAGTTGTCAATAACTTGCACTAGTTCAGTGTCTTGGAAGGTCCAGCCATCTATTTATTTTGATAACTAAGTACAAATGTTGGTAACTAATTTATTGGTAGTGGCACACAAACCTATGGACTTAACAGGGTAAGTGCTGCACTGACAATCTGAACATGTAAGTTTCTTCTTTATGGACTAGGTGGGCTGTAAGGCCAACTGAGCAAACCTCCTCATCCTGCCCCATGAATACCCCCTACCAATGTGCTGATGGGCAAGTTACAAAGAGCTGTATGACTGATAAGCACTTTGATGATCAAATCTACCACAAGATGATATGCATTAGGATCAGCAGTTACAAAACCCAGAAGTGAAGATTTAACCTCTTTCTCAGACTGAATCCTACAAATACACTGCTCCTGTGCCTAAAAAGATTATTCCCTTTTATTGCCAACTTGTCCTTTCCTTGTCCACTTGCACTGCCAAGTTCAATACAACACAGCAGTCCCTTTTTCACTCTATGTCTTCAAAAGCTACTTGCTTCGCAGAGGCCCCAGATTTTATAATACATACACGTGTGTAGCTGCACAATACACCGAGGAAGAAGGGAATTATCATTCACATTTTAAAGAACAAGATAGTGAAACTGAGTTGGTTGTATAAGGAGACTGTGTCCAAGCCAGAAAACACGTTGAGATTTCTCACCTTTCAGATAATTGTTTTAAACAAACTCCAACCCATCACCCACACTTTGTAAAGCAATATTATTACTCAAAGATCCTAATTACATGGATTTTCACCCAAGAGATTCAAATCNGCTCCTGTTCAGCTTATTATCAATCAGGACTCCCACGCCTCTCTCTGCAACTATACTTAAATCTTTGTGTTTTCCCTAAGACAAAGACCCTCACTGTCAGTGATTGATCTTCTACTTAAAATTTAAAACTAACAAACAAAATCTAAACAATTCAGTATTTAAAAAAAAAAAACCAAAAGATACTGAGTTTAACTCTCCATGAATAGCAAATAAAATATTCAGTCTGTAAAAATACATCTAACTGTATTTTGCTTACTTCCCAAAACACTTTAATTTCAAGCCAAACATGGCCCAAAGCTTCCTCCCCACAGTTTTGTTCTTCAGCCCAGGTGCATTAGTTCTTCATGTAGCACTTCTTTTACAGAGAGGCANACCAAAAGATACTGAGTTTAACTCTCCATGAATAGCAAATAAAATATTCAGTCTGTAAAAATACATCTAACTGTATTTTGCTTACTTCCCAAAACACTTTAATTTCAAGCCAAACATGGCCCAAAGCTTCCTCCCCACAGTTTTGTTCTTCAGCCCAGGTGCATTAGTTCTTCATGTAGCACTTCTTTTACAGAGAGGCAACTGCAGCTTGGTCTTGCCCATTCCAGGCTCAAAGACAATGGCTTCAGGGGCTCTACCTTAGTCATTAACTAATGACAGGAAATAATTGCAAGTTCCTGCCTCAAGGAATAGCATCATGCTGGACCTCAAATGGAGCCATTTTCCAGAGCCACAGCTGCAAAAGACTCAAAGTATGTGGCAGGCTGTTGGAGGCTGTCTGGACTTTAACCTATTTATCCATACGGATGCTCATTTGGCTTCTATACTTTGTCTTCTCCTTGCCCTGCTATTGCACATGGCTCTATTCCTGAGACAACGAAAAGGAATACATAACAGCCATACACCAGTTTATGCCTGGCATCCTGGAAGCTGTAAAATCTTAAGAGGACTGGTATTTTAGGCTTTTTAAGGAGATACAAGATACACTGGTAGTGAATAAAGATTAGGCTCGTCTGCTTTTCATCACTGTCCCTGTGCTTTTATTGCCATCGTGTGGCAGAAGCAGCAAAGCCTGAAAGGATATAGCGGTGAACAAACCGATTTTATCCAAGCTATTTATAACCACTTCAAGAAAGTGCCAAATACTTCCTTTGCAGATATATCCCCATGCATACTGTAAACACCCATCTAGAAATGACAGCTCCTGATCAGTTTAATTACATTCCCCATCGGTTTTAAAATCCACCTTCACAATTACTAGGTGAGCCTTTATCATCTAAGCCTCGGGGGAAAACGATTAAGTGTAAGCTGTCCTTTCTTTGACTGCCTCCCTTTCCTCCCACCACAGAGCCTTCATTGTAGAAGCAAGACTGACAGTGGAAGGCAGCTTCTGAGGGACACACAGACTGTATAATCCATTCATAGTCACTGAACAGGAAAATGCATTTTTTGGTGGTGTGGTGTAACCACTGCCTCAAGTGCAGGGAGAACATGCCAATCTCATGGCTGCCATCAGACCTTTGGATGCTGTGTCATAATAGGTGTTTTATCAACATGACTGCTACTATTACTACTATCAGTATTTCTCTAGTGCCTGGGAGTCTGGGCATTGTCAAGTTTTCTTGGAAGCAACACAGAAAGAAGATCCAAATGAGAAAAATGAGGTGAAGTGTTGCAGTTTGAGAGGACAGACTAAGAACTCCCCCTTATCTTTGTCTGTGTTTTGTTTTTTTGTTTGGTTGGTCTTTTTACTATCTCTGTATATCTCTCTCAAGACAGCTCCTATAACCCTAAAGCAGCTAAATCAAATTTTCCCACGCAGAACTCAGACCATAACTTCATCCAGAATTGCTAGTCCTAATTTAAGAACTGCTGACTTTTGAGGATGCAGAAATGCCTGTGAAACAGTCCCTATCCCTTAGCCTGCAGTCTACCACATCAAAGAAAATTATAGACCAGTGCACACCATGTCTCGGTCTCTGTCTTATTTTCAGCCTTGGTCTGAAGTAAAAATCCAGCACTTCAGGGCTTCTGCAGCAAAACAGCTTANGCTCCTGTTCAGCTTATTATCAATCAGGACTCCCACGCCTCTCTCTGCAACTATACTTAAATCTTTGTGTTTTCCCTAAGACAAAGACCCTCACTGTCAGTGATTGATCTTCTACTTAAAATTTAAAACTAACAAACAAAATCTAAACAATTCAGTATTTAAAAAAAAAAAACCAAAAGATACTGAGTTTAACTCTCCATGAATAGCAAATAAAATATTCAGTCTGTAAAAATACATCTAACTGTATTTTGCTTACTTCCCAAAACACTTTAATTTCAAGCCAAACATGGCCCAAAGCTTCCTCCCCACAGTTTTGTTCTTCAGCCCAGGTGCATTAGTTCTTCATGTAGCACTTCTTTTACAGAGAGGCAACTGCAGCTTGGTCTTGCCCATTCCAGGCTCAAAGACAATGGCTTCAGGGGCTCTACCTTAGTCATTAACTAATGACAGGAAATAATTGCAAGTTCCTGCCTCAAGGAATAGCATCATGCTGGACCTCAAATGGAGCCATTTTCCAGAGCCACAGCTGCAAAAGACTCAAAGTATGTGGCAGGCTGTTGGAGGCTGTCTGGACTTTAACCTATTTATCCATACGGATGCTCATTTGGCTTCTATACTTTGTCTTCTCCTTGCCCTGCTATTGCACATGGCTCTATTCCTGAGACAACGAAAAGGAATACATAACAGCCATACACCAGTTTATGCCTGGCATCCTGGAAGCTGTAAAATCTTAAGAGGACTGGTATTTTAGGCTTTTTAAGGAGATACAAGATACACTGGTAGTGAATAAAGATTAGGCTCGTCTGCTTTTCATCACTGTCCCTGTGCTTTTATTGCCATCGTGTGGCAGAAGCAGCAAAGCCTGAAAGGATATAGCGGTGAACAAACCGATTTTATCCAAGCTATTTATAACCACTTCAAGAAAGTGCCAAATACTTCCTTTGCAGATATATCCCCATGCATACTGTAAACACCCATCTAGAAATGACAGCTCCTGATCAGTTTAATTACATTCCCCATCGGTTTTAAAATCCACCTTCACAATTACTAGGTGAGCCTTTATCATCTAAGCCTCGGGGGAAAACGATTAAGTGTAAGCTGTCCTTTCTTTGACTGCCTCCCTTTCCTCCCACCACAGAGCCTTCATTGTAGAAGCAAGACTGACAGTGGAAGGCAGCTTCTGAGGGACACACAGACTGTATAATCCATTCATAGTCACTGAACAGGAAAATGCATTTTTTGGTGGTGTGGTGTAACCACTGCCTCAAGTGCAGGGAGAACATGCCAATCTCATGGCTGCCATCAGACCTTTGGATGCTGTGTCATAATAGGTGTTTTATCAACATGACTGCTACTATTACTACTATCAGTATTTCTCTAGTGCCTGGGAGTCTGGGCATTGTCAAGTTTTCTTGGAAGCAACACAGAAAGAAGATCCAAATGAGAAAAATGAGGTGAAGTGTTGCAGTTTGAGAGGACAGACTAAGAACTCCCCCTTATCTTTGTCTGTGTTTTGTTTTTTTGTTTGGTTGGTCTTTTTACTATCTCTGTATATCTCTCTCAAGACAGCTCCTATAACCCTAAAGCAGCTAAATCAAATTTTCCCACGCAGAACTCAGACCATAACTTCATCCAGAATTGCTAGTCCTAATTTAAGAACTGCTGACTTTTGAGGATGCAGAAATGCCTGTGAAACAGTCCCTATCCCTTAGCCTGCAGTCTACCACATCAAAGAAAATTATAGACCAGTGCACACCATGTCTCGGTCTCTGTCTTATTTTCAGCCTTGGTCTGAAGTAAAAATCCAGCACTTCAGGGCTTCTGCAGCAAAACAGCTTAAAATATTTGTTCCAGAAGAGAACTGACACCAAAGACACGTGCTGCTGCTACTACTTGTCAGATCTAGATAGTTGGTTAGTCAGCAGAGAAGCACATGTGCATCTCTAAACGAGACAGAAGATTTCCACACAGGACACTTCATCAGACACCAGTTCTGCAAAGGCCACTAGCACAAGATGAGCAGAGGTAGAGTATTGGTTACAGTGCTACCACTTGCTTTAAGTCTGTGGTGGAGAGGAGAAATGAACGGAGAAATGAATACTTCTAACTTATTAGCTTCTGCATCTCTCCATTGTTATATAGTCCTTCCATACGTGCCTTTTAATCAATTTGTGCTCAAGACACTTCTGTTTCAAAGTTGAAATACAATAAAAGTAACTGAGGACAGGAATGGTTTGAAATGAGAAAAGACAGAAGTGTCCACCATTGCCAACCACACTAAGTGAAAGGAAAACTACAATCTAAATCCACGTGCTGTTTACATCAACCGAACATTATGGATTCACTTACTTTTTGACATCCAGAGAGCCATTTTCTTTGTTTTCCATGTCAACAGTTAGCATGAAGAAGGTAGAGGTTTCTTTTACTTCACCAACTAATCAATAGATGGGGAAAAAAAAAAAAAAAGCTGTGTTTAAATACTTGGTAGTATGAAAAGAGCAACATAACGTAACAGAAAGAAGCACACAACTGTGTTTCCACCTGAGAGCAAATGCATGCTGTCAATTCTGCTTTCCTCAGAAACCTGGCAAAGCTGGTAATAGCTAACAAACTAGAAAAAGTTGACCTGTGCTTCAAAAGCAAGAAATACTTCACACCTAAAAATCAATGAAGGTTAAATTTGGTGCTTTTTGAAATGAATACCATGTTGATTGAGCTATATATTCATACAGCCAGAGACTGCCTTGCGAAGTATAGCTAGATAGCAATATAGCTTATTATGCCCTCAGTCATCTTGCTATGCAGAGGACCCAACAGATGTGTATGATCCTAGCCTAGTGAGGTTTTGAAATCCATAGCCTTGTTTTACAAATGGGAATCTGGGATGCAAATGAGCACAGAGTGACTTATACTCGTCTCACACACAAAGCTGGTAAGCAGAGTTACTAATCAAGCGCCAAACTCCTAAGGCCTAAATCAGTATCTTATCTCTAAGAGCACCTCTCCTGCGCTAACACAGCTTCTTCTAGTATAGTGATCTCTGGAAAGGAATAGAGCATGCAAAGGACACGGCAGAAAATCCAGTTTGTTTCCCTCCTCGTGGCATTCTGGAGTACTTTCACCAAACAGTTTTTTCCATCACTCCACACAACACGCAGAAATGACGGGAGCCTTTTCTTTCTGTTCTCGTGTAAGCCATTTCTATGTCTGAGAGCACTGAAGAACTGACCAAGGGCTCAGGTTGTTCTTGCTGTAACATTAATGGATGCCAGTGAAATACCACAGAGCCACGAGAAGTATAAAACGGGGAAATCACATTCTGCGGCTAAAACTTTGCAAAAACAGAGGATCGCTATTAATACTGCTGGGTTTTTTGAAAAGAGAAAGGCGAAGAAAGAGCCTTTATGACAGACACAGCTAGCAGCGTGTAAAGCACCGAGGAAGCAGTGGCAAACTACCCGAAAAGATGCTGCTTCGTGCACCGCTGACCAAATAACTCAACGCATTCCTCTATTCACTTCTTGGTTCACCTGAGGTGACAGCAGAACGACCACCGCAGCCGCCGGTCGGGGCAGGGTCCCGGCGGCCCCGGGGCTCGGCACCCTCCGCGCGTGGAGGGGGGGACTCCCGGGGCTTCCCTTCCCCCGCGACAGGCGAGCCCGCGGCTCCGCCGGGACTGTGTGACACGCGTTCACCATTTCACCAGCATCTCCGAAACCGCTCGCCAAGCAGCACTGCACCGCATTGTCATTTTTTTGGCTGCGGGGGTGGGTGTGGGGGCCGGGTTGGGTTGGGGGGGGGGGGAGGGGNGGGCTCGACAGGGCACCCCGAGCGGGGCGCCGGGCTGGCGGCGGAGCGGCTGCGCTCACCTGCGCGGGAGCCGCGGGCAGGGCGGCGGCGGCACACCCGCCCGGCACGCGGGACCGGCGAGCAGCGATAGATGGGGAAATCGTGACCTCTGCTGCGTGGGACCTCCTTGTAAACACTTCCACGCTAAACGGGGTGCGCGTGGTGACGGTGAGACGGGGGGGGACTGAAGGATGCAGGACTGAGCCGAGGACATTTTACAGAAGGTGGGAAACGGGAATGGCCAGATGTCGGAAAATTGATAAAGTTGCGTAAAACTCAGCTCTAGAATGAGTTTGCCAACATGCAGGTGAGTAGCAGACACTTGATTCTCTGGACTTGGAGCATCGGCAAGCTCAGAGGACAGGAAAGGCACCGGCAGCCGTGCCACCAGCGCTGAGACACCGCCAGGACCGCGGGAACGGAGGGCGGGAGACCGAGTCCCGGCGACAGCTACACCTCTTACTCCTGTCAGCGCCACACCTTATTTTCCAAAGAGCCACAGATACCCAGGGGATTTGCTGCACTGTAAGGTGCAACTCAGGGTGCCTGCGCGTAACTAAGTCTGGCTCACTGGCAATAAAACCTCACCCCCCGAGATTCACACAAACGTTGGCAAGTTTCTCCAGCCATTCCACTTTCTCCCCCCCCCCCCTTTCTTATACTAATTTCTATTTTTTCTTCCAAATTTCCCTTCATTTGGGATGCTTTCTAATGGCATAGAAACGTGACATAGATGACACTGTCAACACTAGGGAAAAGAAGTGAGCAATACTAACCAGCCAATACAACACCCTCTGCTCTCCCCACACCAGGGCTTTGCTGTCCCAACCTCAACTCACACACCATGACCTTTTGACTATCCTTAACAGTCAGGACTGCAACCTGGTCTAGGTGGACCTGCTTTAGCAGGGGGCTTGGACTAGACTACCTTTAGAGGTCCCTTCCAACCCCTACCATTCTGTGATTCCGTGACATCTTGCAGGATGTTTTAATTGCAGAAGTTGCTTCTGAGTCAGACCACTCAAATTACACACTTGCTGTTTGCTGAGAGACAAGGGGAACGTTACCAGCTACCTGGGGATTCACACAGAACCAACTAATGACTTCATTCTGATTTCTGCCGGGCAAGTCAAGGCTCTGTGACACAAATGTCCCAGCCAGCACTGACAGGTAGAACCACTAACCTCCAAAGCATGTGTGTGGGGCTGTCCCAGGCACTGTGCCTCTGCCTTACTCTCTGAAGCAGCTTACTGCATCCTGGCTGCACTGGTGAACAGAGATCTTAGTCACCTAACTGCTCATCTGACACAGCTACAAGCACTAAAATCACAAGAAAAAATGCACTGTTGTGCAAAGGACTGTGGACCTAACTTCTCCAACTGCTTCCTTTTGCCTGACTTAGATGTTGCCAAATATACTACCAAAGCTTGCAAAAACTATGCAAATAATGGGACTGTCCTATTGATAGGGGCGTTGAGAAGGGCGAGCAGTGGGAGTCCTTGCTGCTTGCTCTGGATTTTGAATACATGCAGATAAGCAAGTTAAATAGAGTATTAAACATATTGCACCCTGAAGAAAAACCCTCTTTACTTCACATCCCAAAGCGTACTGCAAACTAAGCCATGCAAGGCAATACTTTTTTGTCTCCCAAGAAATAAGCATTCTAAATGAGACCATAATGAGTTTTCTGCATCAGCTGGTTTCTAACTTTGGTAATGAACTGACATTTGAAGATACAAATATAAATCATCTATTTTACTAACATTCTCCCCTTCCTTCCATCATGTTCTTCGATTAATCCTTAGAGTATTCAAAGCGAAGCTCACACACTGCATGCGTTATGTCTAAAAGAGCAAAGAGGGGAATTTTAAGAAGACAGGTTGTGGAAAACTTTTTTTAATTTTTTTTATGGTGTGTGGTTTGTATTTTCATTCATTGAGGTAACTTAATTAAAATGAGATTATATCTGGAGGGAAACAAAGCCAGAAAGTGAACGAGACTTTTGTCTCACTGTTTGCATCCCACTTGTGGCAAAAACCTCAAACATTTCCAGTCCACGTAGGGAACAAAAATGAGTCCAAGGTTGGCAGATCTGTGTTAAGGAATCAATCCTGTTTCTAAACTTCTGCTTCTGAAACAGAAGTCAGTGTAGATATTGGACACCATTTGACCCTGTTTTCTGGGTATTCAGAAATACACTTTCTACTGAAAAGCTACTTTTTAATTTGTCTCTGGAAGTGATGTCTCTACACGAAGACCAAACACATCAGGTGTGGCAGAGGAGAGTGTAGCACCCTGGCAGCTATGCAATGGGTACTGCCCTCACACAGCAAAACTAAGCTTTTTAAACCTTTCTTATTCCTGTGTCCTAGGTAAAAACACAGTTAAACACGTTCATGGGGAAAGATAAGTGAGGAAATGATGCAGAACTTTAGTGGCTGCAGGTCAAGGACTGCTAGAAAAGCTGCTCTGTGCAACCTTCAGCGATGCTGCATGGTAGATATGATATGTATCCCGCTGTCAGTCAGCGGCGATGGAAGGTGCCAGTTGCCCGCGGCAAGGCGCGGACAGGGCAGGGCGCGGACAGGGCAGAGCAGGGCGCGGACAGCAGGCTCGGGCCCTCAGCCCCTCAGGCAGCCCGGTAACGGCCCCGCCAGCAGCCGGCGGCCGCGGGGCACGCTGGGAGCAGCAGTGCGCAGCCGGTGGGGCGGCTGGCGGCGCTGGCTGCAGTACTCGCTGCTGGGGTGTCCTCCGAGACATGCTTTGCCTCGGGGGGTTCAGGAAGACAGTTCAGGGCCGGCACTGGTCATTTGTGGTGCCTCGGCAGCCAGAGGGGAAATGCTGCTCACCGTGAGGGCGAAAGCAAAGCGGAGAGAGACAAGGTGGGGAGGGATTTCATCCAAAGGTGACTGGCGGCCAGAAAGCACCAGCTCATCCTGGGCAGCACCAGGGCAGGAGCCATGAACAGGGGCAGAGGCTGTTTATAAGTAACTCTCATCACAGACGTGGAAGTTGCACAGGTGTAAGGTGGCTGCTTTGCCACCCAACCTGAACTAACTTACAGCTATTTCCAGTCTATGAACAACAGTAGCCTAAAAATCCCTTTTGCAGCATCTCTGTCCCAGTAATAACAGCCTACAGAGGGACCTTCCAGGCCCTGGAGTCTGAGCTGGCACCATCATGGGCAAACCTCACACACCCACATCCAGCACGGCATCTGAGCCCGTGAGGAACCTCGTCCTTCCCCACCACTCAGACAGCCTGTGTCTCACTGCCCTTCCATGGCAGTTAGGAACTTTTCATTTACAATTTGAACAACATGCAAACAGTTAACATGCAATTGTACCTGTGGCAATATTGATGTTTAACAGTTTAGTTCCCTGTTTCTCTGGTATTTACTTGTTTATATACACTCCTCTGTCTGAGTGACCATAGCCCTTTAGCTCTGTATTGTTACGCTCGCCTCCCAGGAGCAGAGCTGCACCCTGGGGTGCAGTAGGGTCTCAGCAGTACCTGTCTGCTCTAAATAGTCCCAGCTCCACATCACACTTAGGGAGGTCATTTATCAAACCTGTGTTAGCACTGAGGATTTTTGTTACCCTAGGACCGGTAAGTACTTCAGGGTCTTTTTCACAGTCCCTGGCAAATACTGTACACCCAGAAAGAGCTGAAATCACTGTTACTCGTTCAGCACTTTTGCTCCTCTCTCAGAAAACAGCCTTTCCCTAGTTAAAGTCTTTTCTGCTTCAGGCCATATTCTTTCTAGTTTGTTTGAGTGGAATTTTGCCACCTAACCTTGCTCCACAGCATCAACAGCTTAATACTTACTGTTCTGCTTTCCCTTCTCTGCTTAGGCATTGCATAGAGGAATAAAGGAAAGTTCCCAGCAAGGTACTTCAGTCAGCCCACAGAGTCCAGCAGTGAAGGTCTCTTCTTCGATTCCTGCCTTGGCGAGGAACATCATCCAAAAGCCATCCTATGTCTTCTTCACAGCTCCCTTCTGACCTGCCAGGGTTTTCTGCATGGCTGAGCATTGTCACAATGCTCTGAAGTTCTGTACAAAGCCTAAACAAAACTCAAAGATAGCATTGGTGTAAAGCAAGTGTGAAGGGAAGGATGGCAAGGAACCTGTGGAAAGAACATGGCAGAGTGACTTGTACCTACCTGATGTTCATTCCTAAGGCAATTAAGTTGAATTCGATGTTTAAGTATTAGGTCAGAGCAGAAGCAGCAGCCAACCTTGATTGGTATTCCATGCAGTTACCCTGAGTACACTTGTAAGGTAAAAATCAAGGTCCACAGATGTGCAAAAAGTTTTGTAAAAGCTCTATGTTTAGGGATCACTGCATGGGTTCAGAGCTCTGCAGGTGCACGGTGCTGAATCAGCAGCACAGCTCCCCCTATGAAAAGCCTGGAGGGGAGGAGCACTGCTCAGATGTACTGACAAGGCAGTAATTCACAGGATGGCAGAGACATTCTATTTTGTCCTGGTGGAGAGACCTTAACTCTTTGGTTTGCTAAGGTCCTTTTTACATAGCAAGCTTTTTTTTTTTCTTTTTTTGGTAATTGTATGACTCTCCAATAAGATGACTAGAGCTGCACCCTTTTCACACCAGACTAAAAATGAATGTGTACAGCAGCTGAGTGTAATGTAAGGCCACTGGCACCTTTCTGATTTTGCTTCCTCTAGTTTCCAAGGCTGAATTGCTTAAAAACATCTTCTTGCATGTGAATTATATCCACTTCACTGAGAATTTCCTGCCCTACTTATTTCTGTTGTACTCCTTCTTATTCTGGTAATTGCTCTATATTTAATAAAGCTACTGTCCAGACTTAAACCCTTGTTATTGTAAAGCTTATTCTTTGTATTAAAAACCCCCCTTCACATAAAACACAACTCATTCTGCCCTTACTAGCAGTAGTACCTGCCACACACTTACCTAGTTTGTGATAATGTAGCAAAGAAGCTTTTAAAAAGAATTCATATGAAATACCAACATTGTAAAACACAATCCAGCCTAGTAAAAATATTTTATATAAATGTGGCTCAGACATCTCAGTGAAACAGCTGTTAAATCTGAGGAATCTGAAAGGCAGTACTTGGGTTCTATGAAGTGAGGCAAATGAAAACACACACTATGCTGATGCATACAAGAATGGAAAAATACCATTATGGACAGAAAAAATGTCAATTAAAAACACCTCTAGTTCAAACACTACCTTAAGAAATTAGAAGCTTTTTTTTCCCCCCTCCCAGGAGTGAGGAACCTGCCTGTCACTGAAAAAACACCTGCAGCCTGATTTTGGCAGCCCAGTGATCCCCTTGGTGACCAGTGGTGACACGGGACTCACCAGATCTTTTGCTGCAGGGGAGGCAGGAATGTGGCTCCTGCCAGACAGCTTTCTCCTGGGGGGATCTCAGAGTTGGCCCTTCATGCTCCTGCTCCTCCTCATCCTCATCCTCCATCCTGCCAGCTCCTTAATGACAAGATAGTCCTGGCTGTAAAGTTTGATACCTCACCAGCCTCCCATTTGAGTTTTACTTCCCTGGACACTGTGCCTGGGCCCAGTACTAGAACCAGGCCCAGTACAGAACCCCGTGGAAGTTAGCGTATCTATGAGCCTGCACAGCTCTCACACAACACCTTTTCAAGTGACAGACGAGACTCGCACCTAGACTGAGGGAACATTCACCATTGACATCTAGGCCACATGCTGGAAAACATTTTCTGTAGTGAAAACCCCCAATATTTCCTCCATTTCTACAATTATAACTTACACATGATTTTTACAATAGATGAGACAAATGTCTAGTTTCCTGACAGCAACAATCAAAATGTTCCAGTGCAACTGTACTAAGCTTTCAATTTTCAACATGGGGACATTGAGAGCTTTCTCCGTAACTGCCCATGAAGGTTTCTGCTGAATCCTGTACAGACTTCAGGGGGTGTCTTGGATATGCTCTTAAAAGCACTGTTATAAGATTCTTACATCACCTTCTCATCAAGAGTTTTCTTAGAAACCAAGGTCAGCAAGATTCAGGTCTCTCTCTGTATACACTCAATAAAGGAAAGAGAAGCAGAGGCTTAGTCACAAACCCACCTTTGTATCAGGAATCAAGACAAACCAGCCCATCCCATTTTCATTTTCTCAAAAAGGAGTATTCTGAGCATACACAGAGATCTGTGCAACACTTGGATAGTGGGAAGCCCTTGAAGGATGTTCACCTTTATTAACCACAGCCATTTTGGAGAATGATTCTATTTCAGAGGTGTGCAGGCAGGCCATTCTGTGACTTTCTAGGGCAGTGACATTTTTCCACTGATAGCCAGTAGGCAGGCAGGCAAAGTTAGCCAGTAGCAGGCAGGTTTACCCTGCTTTAGAACTATCCATATTTCAAAGATTCGTAAAGCACCCGTGTCCTGGTAAATACTGGCATCTTCCTTACACATTATGGTCCTACTGTAACTGCCAGAACTGATACCATGTGCGTAAGACCAGAATATGGCCTTTCTTCCATTGATCAGCCCTGAAGAATGCTGCTCCTCATCCACATCCACTGAAAGCACCACAGCCTCAGAGATGGGTGTCTCTGGCAATGCTCAGTCACTGGTGCCAGTTGTGAGAGTGGGCTATGGGTTCTCTGTGTGCTCACAGCACCACACTGTGAGGAAATCAAAAGAAATCATGGCAACTCTACACTTTGCATGTAAATATGAAAGACCAAAGGATGTGCATGTTTGGCAGACAGCAGTTGCCAAAACTACCACAAGCTGCAAGAAAGGAACCACAGCTACAGTAGATTAAGTGTTCCAGGCACACATTAGATGTCTCTCTCTACTCTCTCCTCTCTTTGATATACAACAGAACCAAACAGATATTCACATGTCAACATGAGCAGACACGACATTCAAAAATTAGGCACTCAGACTGTAACAGTTAAACTGATCTTTACACAAAATTGTTCAGCTTTGAATTGGTTGTTAGTCTTTGATCAGAGGAACTCTTACAAACGTTTGCTGTAATTTTATCCCAAGACTGTTCAGAAAAGAATTAAAACACAATTGGGTAAAATATTGAACACTGTTTTCTGTCTGTAAACATTATAACTGTAACTAGCTGAGATATAACTGAATTTGATCAGCACCTAACCCTAAAAAAATGTATATCCTCTCTACTGGAAACACTATAGATTTAATCAACCAGCTTAGAAGCACTTTTCAAGGTGTTTTTTTTTGGTTTGTTGTTTTTGGTTTTGTGATGATCTTTGCTTAAAAGCAGTGTACTTCTGAACTTTTGAGAAATATGACTGTGCTACAAAAACAGACTCTCAGATGAAAATAAGATTTATTAGTGATTTTCTTAAGGGCATTTTTACACAGCTTGTGCAGTAACATATATAAAAAAACTCTTTTGTTCAAATCAGTGCGAAAAATTCCTTTTTGGTTGATGCAGATATAAAAATCAGTAAAAAAAATTGCAAATAATTAACTCTAAAATAATTTAAAAGCAAAAATCTACTAATACATAAGTGACTAATACTGCTGGTTGGTATTGCATATATTATCTGACATGATATGTGACTGCTACAGTCCAAATTTCTCATTCCCTACTGCTCTTAAACATTTTTCAAATCTCTTGTTCTCACCGTGCTGTGCAGCTGACATTTCTTAAGCACACTGCTCCACACACCATAAAACGTGCCCTCTACTGGCAAATGAACGTAGCTACAGCAGTTAGGTGAAGGTGGAATCCTCACTCATTTTAATTTACAGCGTTTTGTAGCAATCTGGAACATAAAAGAGTGCAAGAAAAGTCAGAGTTGAGTTCTGTTAGTCAGAAAGTAGTTGCAGAATTAAGACCAGTTTAATAAATTCAAAAGTAGTCCTAGGAATGCCCTAAAGCATAGATTTGGGTTGGACAAATCCCAAGTAAAAATGCATTTGTAGTGATATTTCTAGTTTCCTTGTGTGGCTTTAAAAAGGACCAACAAATTTATGAGACTTGAAGGAGTTATTTTTTTCCCCCCAGTATTCACTGCAATACTTCTCTTGGCAGGAAATGTACCTTGCAGCTGATCCAGTCCTGTTCTGGAATCCCCTTCCAAAATGAATGAGCTATGGGTGCTTTGGCCGTGAGACGTGGCTGTCCTCCAGGAGTCAAGACCCCAGGTTATATCCTGAACCACACAGCAATTACTTTATGGAAGGAGAAACACACTCCTGACATGAACTAATGTGCTAACATATAATAAACTAAACCACTGCACTATACATGTCCTATCATGCAGCCCTTAGAATGATTCTGCCACCCTGATCTTGTTTCTGGTAAAACAACGTTTTTACTAAGGCTACCTGCTCAGCACTTCTCTTAGTCTTTCCCACTGGTAAGCAAACCTGCCAGACACATGTTACCCGATATATATGGTAAGAGAATGAACAAACTATGATTTTCTTCTCTTTTTTTGTCAGTTGAAAGAAGGATTCTTTTAGAGATTCTAGGTATATATGAAATAATATTGTTTAATCTAAATTAACACACCTAGGAGAGGTGAATTGTGTTGTTTTACTCATCCAAGTTGTTATGAGATCACTGCTTCATGCAAACAAGTAGAAAGATGACAGTAAAGATGGAAGCAACTGAAAGGATGTTCCAATCTAGCATTCATTTTGTTGAAGTGGGTGTTACCTAGATAACCATATATACACTCAAAGCTGCAACATACTGTACAGAACAGCAGAAGACAGTTCTTGTGATATTGCTGTGTAGACCAAAGCATTGATATGCTACTAAATGTAAATGAGATTTTTTTTTTTTTTAAATAAAAAAACCAAATTACCTTGCTAGTGGAAGAATCTCAGAGAGTTAATCAAGCCTTTCCTTTCTACTAATCACCAGTATTTCTTCCTGTTACTGACTGGACACACTCAGAACATACTGCACCACACATAAGGCTGCCAAAACCTTGATCCGTTTGAGTTAATACACCTACAGCTGTGTCCTTTCCAATCTTCCACAGCATCCTGGAAGCAAAGGCAAAGGAAGAAGTCTCTGAAATCTATCTCACAGCAAAGGAAAACCGTGGTTGCATATGTCTGGGAACAGATCACTGACCTCATCCATAAACCCCTTCCAACTGGTACAACCTTTTCATCCTAAACAGCTTTTACACTGCAGCCATGTGCATGTTTTGGGCCAAGTGTTTTTTCTACGTTGTCCTTAGCAAAGACGTCTCATCCTCAGCCAGGCTGCTTCTCAACATAAAGAGCAGAATTTGCAATTAGATACTAGATTGGTACTGTGTAATCTACCAAAATGCAAACCCCATAAACTGAGCACTCCGAAGGAATGTGAAAGTTTGTCACTGGGTCTTAAACGTTTCACTGACCATGAGCTAACGCAAATAAACACCACAAATGTTACTTTTAAAATTTAAAGCAAAGAGCCAGGTAAACACAGTTTTTTGGAAATACATTTTTGCAAAAACATTTGTATTTGACCCTCTGAGGGAGGGAATGGGACCACTCAACTGAAGGAGTTCTTAAGGACATTTTACTAGCTTTGAAATCGGCTCAATCCCACTGATTTCACAGAGCTCTTAAAGCTGCTGTTATCCCACAAAGGCGGAAACTTCTTGCAGTGAATTTTATAAGAATAAACTGTATTTTGGTTTCCTTCAGGCAGGCACCTCTTTTTATAGTATGCAGAGAAACCCAATCCCAACACAACGAAAGGTCAAAATGTGACTAGACCTCGGGATTTAATTAAAACTTTTATTCATCATAAAATTCAAACATTAGTAAAGGAAGCTATCTTGAGATCCTATCTTGCCCTGAGACACCCATCTTATCTTTCTAAAAATTTCAACACTTCACATAATTCCTATTAAGGTGACTAATATTTACTGTCAGTAAGACATTTAAATATCCTGCAGAGCACTAACCCTTTTACTGGAAGCGATCACTGCCTAGGCTGACATTAGACACTCAATTCACCCCTTTTGTCAGAGAACTCAAATCAGTTGATTCCTCAAGCTGTGAATTAGGAACCTTTTTTTAAAAAGTATGCAAGAACCACACCTGGAAAACTCTAGTGGCCACACAACTTTTTGTTGTTGTTGTTGTTTTAATCGAACACATCCAGATCAGCTACATACATCCCCAACTGCAGAATGGAATTGTCCAGTGCTTATGCAATGATTCTCAAATTCTTATCTGGCGTAAGTCCTCCTTACACATGGCAATTTAGAACAAAGGATATGAATGAAAACTTCACATTTGCTGGTCAACATGCCACGTTTGCATGGGAGCTGCAGTGAAAGCAGAAGACAATCTTTTCACAGTTTCTTAGCTCAGCTTTAGAAAAAGTACAAAGGTCTTTGAAATGTAATATAGCATTTGTACTACTAACCAAGAAGAACACAAAACCACAGTCAGTATAGGCATACAGCAGCAGAAGCAAAGAGGCCAAGGCTCTGCTCAGACAGTGGGAAGAGAAGGAGCTGCGTTACAGGGAGCAGGTACCAGAGTCTCTCTGAATACCACTTGCAGAAAAAGCCTCAAGACAGACAATGCCAAAACCATGAACAGTCTTTACTTCTATCAGTTGTTTCACAGCACAACAAGACACAGCACAAAATTTGTACAGTGGGATCTGCAGACAGTTTAAAAACAGGCAATTATCTTTAATAAAAAGCATCAAGTCTGAATGTGGAAAATATGAAGACAAACAATATTGCAGTTAATGATCACCTTGCTCGCCTTTGAGTGTCTACGAAGTCCAACTCACTGGCTTCTCAGTGTGCCTTTAATATTCTCCACACTATCTTCTCCCAACACCCTAAGTTAGTGTAAAACGTAATGCATCCCAACTAATATGTGCAGTGTGTTTTCTAACCTTTTCCTCTTGCTTTCAAACCTTGCTGACAGCATGTGGGGAAATGCAACGACTCTCGTCATACAACATTCTGATTCACAAAGAAGCAGCACAAGTGTTGTACATAATTTAATTTGCACTTCTGTATATAAATGTTTACTATATTGCACACTATCGCAGCACTTGAAAACATCTAATTATTTGCAAAAATTAGTAAAATACTTTAAAGGATTTAAAAATAAGGGTTTTAATGCAACTGACAAGATAATAAAAAAGCAATTTACTTAATGAGATACAATCCTTTATGTTGGAAATGAAAGTTACATACAACTAGAATACAATTAAAATATACCATATAGTTCAACACTTAATTCCTCAAATGTGTAAAATTAACAAGCTTCTACTGTCATAGATATACAATTTTCCATATTGTGAAAAGGATTTTTCAAATTAAATACAGGTAACATAATATTCTGTAGTTATATTTTATGACTGTGTTTAAATGAGAGGGTTGTATAATACTCACATTGTCAAATGTACTCACTAATGCCTTGGAAATTGCACACTTTCCCCTCCTTTTCCAAAATAGAATCTCATTTCCATACTGAAGTCTATTATGCCATATTGGAAAAGTATTTTAGTTTCAGACAGGATTTTCATAAAACTAAAAACCAGCAAAATGTCATGGCATTACCATGGTTTTTCCACTTATGCTCATGTAGAATTTCATCTGGATATCACAGACAGACACGTCAGAACCAATTTCCTAGCCTTTTGCCTTATTGTACACGCAAGATGAATGGTTACATTATTTTACAAAACAGAAAAGTCTCTGAACCTTACTAGAATTAGAAACGTAATGATTAAAAATTAAAATCATAACAGAATCAAATTGTGATCTCCAACATTTATTAAAATCTTTTAAAGTTCATAAACGACAACAAAGTTACTGTAGAATTTATCGCATACAGCTAGCATACAGCAGCATGTCCTTGGTCTAAATGAAATACAAAAGATTTTAACATTTTCATACAAAGGATTTCTTTAAATTTATTAATGTGACGATATATCTTTGTTACATAAAATTTGCTACAGCAAAGTATCTTATACTTTTCTTGCACATATGTAAATATGGGTGGACAAAGACTGCATTCAGTGTCAGCCTCCTAATGACGTTGTGCAAAAATGCTCAACAACCTAAACATACAGAATGTTGATGGTACGTTTCATACTCTTGTAAAACGTCTACAAAGGCTTTTGTTAAAGGAGCATCATACAGATTAAAAGGAATGCCAGCGGTTTCTTTGCACTGACATTCAAACAAATACAATGGCTCTGTATCAATATAGCTCATGTTTTTCTTTTACAAACAATTCATCCTTGTATGCATGTAAATTTACCATAAAATATGAGCCTAGTTTAAACTGTTTTAGATGTGCTGTTTTAAGACAGGTCACTGAGACGGCCAGAATCAAGTGTACAAATAAAACTACTATGAAAAAGTTTAAAAGCAACCCTCAAAAAAAGTGCTGAGCCACTGATTATTAACATTGAAATAAATGTGTAAAAGTGCCCAAAGCTAGCACATGGTAGCAATATCTTTTAAGTCAGTTGGTGAGAGTATACAAAACATAAGCCCAAATACCTGTATCTGTGTGACCATACATTCTGTTTGATTGAAAGAAAGTAGGTTAGAAATGAAGACACAATGCAACTAAAATAAACCCAGATGCTGCAGTTTTTAAACTTTCTTTTCTTCATGAATGAAGTGCTGTAATTAAAAAGAAAATGATTGTAGCAGTACTTCATCCTCAGTTTACTAATATAGTATACCAGAATAAAAACTTGGCAATAACCTCTTATTCTTAACAGCTAACAAAAACATAACCGTGTTCATCCAGCGATGCATCTAGAACATTAGTTTGCATTTGCTAAACCATTTGTTTTTCACAGCTAATGGCAGAGCGCATTTTGCTTTTCGTGGTGTGGTTTTTATTTTAATGGATGCCTTTTTCAATCAAAAAAAGGCTCAAAACAAGGAATATTTTGGGAGCCCAAACATTGGCGCTTCTTTTGTTTAAAAGAAAAAAAAAAACACAACAAAAACCAGTGGATCAAAATGAATCATATTCTCTAAAATACTGACCAAAACTTCCTTTAAGAGTTTAGGGTTCATGTTCTTAAAAAAGTCATTTTATACCTGCCAACTGAAATGCTGGTAAGTTGACTTGGTTAAATATGGTCCAAAATCCAGACCAGGTCGAATTACTCCCTCTCAAGACTGTGAGCTTTCTGTGGTACAGTCTGGTTATGGCAATCTCCTTACTGCCTAGGTGGGAAATACAAAGGAAGGAGGCAGTGATGAAAACGGCAGGGATGTAGAAAACCAAGGCACGGGGTCTAGCTACTGTCCCCTACTTAAGCCATCCAATTGATTCTACTGGATTTTGGTCAGTCTCCAGGAAGAAATGTTTTTAAGTTAATTTAGCAGACATTTATATGGCGATAAATACTACCTTCCAAAATGCTAAAAATGTTGGCTAGGTTTAGTCTGAGCTACTAAAAAATTATTATAAATTGTAGCATCAGACACAAGACAGACAAGAATTATTGGCTGGCACAGACTAGAAGCAACATTTATCTTTCACTTCAGTCTAAATCACACTAGCCGCAACACCTTCCATTTCACTCACACAAATAATACATTATTCAAAATAAAATGGAGCATTCTTGGGTAAAAAACTACTTCATTTTAAAGGGGGAAAATGAACAATACACAGAAACAAAGAACGACAGAAACCAAAGTTAAGTAGGAAAGTGGTCTATTATTCTGTGTTACTGCACAAACAGTGCTTGCTTAATTGTGCCTAGTTAGAAGGGTTGGTGCAAACTGCACACATGGAAGATGGCAATAAAGACCTCAGTCAGCTTTGTGGAATGAAGTAACTAGGTAACTGTTTTGACATATGATGGTCTCAGCTCCACCTCATCTGTTAACAGAGTGCAAAGATCCCAATGTGAGCCCTGATGTCATCTTGTCCTCTTACTCATACTAAAAATCAGCAAATTCTTTTGCACATTTTTCTGTTAGAGACGCACGAATATCTTCTTCTTCATAGTCATCAAAGTTGCTGGTATCTCCAGGGCCTCTGCACTTTGGTATGAACGGAGCTTCTACCTGTATTTGGGGAGGGGAAAAAAACCAGAAAGCACATGAAATGCTATTGGCCTAATATCCTTAGATTTAGCACTCATTTAATAATGAGCACAGCAATATTTCCATTACTCCTCAAATCCTGCCAAGAAACCAGATATGACAGCTTAAAATCATGGCACAAATAAAGTCAGCCTAGATGTGTGAACGTAAGCTGAAAAGACTGATTTCTCACTGACAAACATCAATAAAAAATTACTTCCACTTCAAAACAAAGTTCATTTCTCTTGCAGAAGAGACCCCATGCTCTTCAGCTTACCAGCTGTGTGGTGTGGTTCCCAGCGTGGCAAGGGTTACATGTAACAGTTGCACAGTTAGGGTGGAAGCAGAGTAGACTGATTGCAATCAATGCTACTTAAAGACCTTAGGGCAGTTTGGAGCCCCTCTCCTCCTACTTGCCAACAATCTTCTGTTTCCAAATAAAACCTAACAATACAAGTTTAAAACCATTTGTTCTACATGTCCTACAAAGTTCTTCCTAGGACCTAACTGTAAGTGAGAAGTGAAAGCCTTCTCAAAACTAGGCCAGAACTGAGGTAAACAATGACTGTAAGGGGTCACTAAAAGACTGCACAAAAAGGTAGTGCACCTCTAATGATGAAGACCTTTACCTTCTGGTAAAGGCTGCCTGCACATCCTCTCAGATCCACTTATATACTTGATAAATCTGGAGATTCAGTGCATGTCATGTCAACTGTATGGTAGTAAGGCATTCACACTCAAATACTGAGTCATTTTCCGGGATGCTCTTAACTGCTGCTTCTAAAAGTTAAGGGAATCTGCAGCTTTTTGAAGCTGACTGATTTTCATGAACTCTCTTACAACAAAGTTCAGAGCACAAGAAATATCTTGTTCACTGCTGGAATTTTAGAACATGTTCAAATGAGAGGCCTCAGACTTTTTCCTATAATCTTCACTACGAAAATTGCTAAAAACGATTTCAGGAAATAACATTATAGAAGAAATAAGTTTGTCCCTAAATACAACCATATTATCTGACAATATTTGTAATAAACAGCTATGCGAACACAGAAAGAAAACAAGACTCGATCTTATCTGAAATATTAAGTAATTGACTAGTTCATTTTACGACTAAAGCATAACAAATTATTCACATTACAGCAGCTGCGAAGGAGCGCTACATATATTCAGGGAAATACATACCCTGGTAACAGCCGCTGTGAAAAGCTGGTATATACAATATATACAGTTTATTGCTGTATTTCTATGACTGCTTAAATGATACTACAATCCATGCTGTTGTTTCACACCCTTAGTATTATAATATTTATTCCTTATAATTAGAAGCTTTAAACTTACTCAGCATCAGTTTTCACAATCTTTTAAAAGTAGTAATAGCTATTCTGACTGTACTGCTAGTTCACAGTTTAAAATATTCCTTGTTTCTGTAGTAATTCTCCACAGCCATGTACTAGCAGTGCTAAGAATATTCAGCACAGTATTAAAACATCTGATTTAACGTTATGGGGCCTGGGTGTCCCCAAATAGCATACTGGCAAATGAAACTCAGTGCACATAAGTTTGCCCTGTAAAAAGGCATTAAGAAAGCAAAGAACAGATAGTTACAATTCTGCAATGAGAATCTTCTCTTAAAAACATCTATACTTAACACAAAGAATATGGGATATGTTAATTGTACCCTGTCTTCCAGTAATTAATTCATTAGGGAATGCTACAACAACTGTATTGTCAATTTATGTAGCCAAACAACCAGTTTCTTTTAATAAACTATTGTTAGTGTTTAGGTTTGGTCTTTAAAATATTGCCGCTACAGCAGCACGTTCATGCCTCTATAGTCAAGGCTCCACATTCCAACAAAGTAAACCAATTCCTTCGAATATTACTGCTTAACTCTAAACTTTTTACAAGTATCCAGTTATTTCTCCAGCCCGGTCTTCTAGGACAACACCAATGAAGATATCTTAGCCCTTTATTGTTATCTACAATTCAAAGGTTGCCTTTAAAAGAATAAATCATTTCTTACTGAACTTTGACTCCACCTTCAAGGAGAGTGGGAGCTTTGGAGGTACTGGAAGACAAACCTAGACTGAACTGTCATAATCCTCATCCGTTTCCCCAGCTTCCTTTTATCAGGTTTCCTTTCTCATCCCAGCAGCCAGTAATGTTCTTCCCTCTAACCAATATGTTAATGGCTGCTTGTGCTCTGAAAACATTCCCAACTGTCTCTGTTACCTTTTCTTATGTAAGTATGACTTAAGTCTGCTCATAGTGCAGACTGGGCATGAACTGTCTAAAAACCACATTCCAAGCCATATTCATGAGGCAGGTTCAGAAAACCATTCTAAAAATGCCAGGGGAGAAAAAACCAAAACATTCAGCAGGGTTCTTCCCATTGCTTTAGTTTATGCAACTGCAGTCAATTAACATGTAGAGTCAGAGGGAAAAAACCTCCTCCATAGACACTGAACACTGAGAAGACACTCTCTACATATAAACCTGTCTCCAATGCAGACAAAGCAAGAGCATGAAGGAGGGAGCATACTACTTTAGCAGAAAAAGACAAGCTAGAGCTTCTCCACACTGAAGCACAATCTAACTGCTATGAACTTGCTGGAAAGGAAGAGAGACTCCTCTCTGCTCTGCAGTGGAGGAGTACTTACAGATTCCACTAGAGTAGGGGTTAAAATAAAAAGCAAGAGAGGCAAAAGATCACAAATGGTAGGAGTTGGAAGGGACCTTTAGAGATTATCTAATCCATTCTGAGATATTGTAGAAGCAGACTAAAGCACAACACACGTAAAAAAGAACATGAATGTACACAGAGGTCCAGGATAAAATACTAACAAGAAACAAATACGATTCAATCAATATATACTCTTCAGAGTCTTAAACTACATTTCCACCTTTTCTCTGTTTAATTAAAAGTGATAGGTTTAGGAAGGCAAAAAATAAACAAAATAATTACAAATTTTATTGTCATCCCTTACAGACGTGTAACAGTTTTGGTTAGGAAATTGTCTTACCTTTCTCTGATAAATGGCAATCCAATCTGTAGTTGCAAACCACTTGTGATTCTTAATGTCATTTACACCATTCTTGAGATTTCCATATCGTTTGGTCAAATCTACCTGGAGTAAATTTCTTAGAAGATCCTTCAGGTCTGAACTGAAGTGTGATGGGAACCTTACCTAAAATTAAAAAACAATATACAAATTCAATTATTTCCCATTAAGTAAAACAACGGTCATGAAAAAGGAAACATTTGGGCCATTTTGTATTCTTCCTCTAAAAATACATCAAGTAGGAATGCATGAAGAGAGATAATTATTGTTTCACACGAATTTCTGTTTCACAGAGCTTTTATCAATAGCATCACTTTTTCTATCTACGATTTTTTGATCAGAAAGTTTCAACATCTGATTCCCACTGGGGTAAAATATTCATTTACTATTTTGACGAACGATATAAAAGTTAAATTTGACTTGGTGTTTCACTGACATCATCAAGGCATTCTCAACTATCTAGGAACAAATTTTTACATTATTCACACATGCACAGAGGAGATATAGCACAGCATTTTTACAACATATTAATATATAGATATGCTCTGAAATAACTTAGCAATTATATATGAAAATTCCATCTGGAACTTTATGCTCTGCTGTAATTCATTCCTGATAACTAAATACACCAATAACAAAAGTCTTACATAAACAATACTGCACTATTTGAAGACAGCACGTGAGCGACTTGCCAACAGAATTCATTCAAACCTGGCTAAGAAATATTTTAAGATGAATCATGGGATGTAATTACGTAGGATTTTACTAGTAAAACAATCTATTGACACCATTTGACAGTGGTAGAGTGAAGAAAGCGGAAAAGAACAGGTAGAAAGTTTTATTTGTCATGCTCATCAGTCTCAGAATTTGACACTGCCTTTATTCAGCTGATCAGTTATGACATAAATGCAGAACACAGAATTATTTAACATAAAAACATGTTGCAAAATCAAAAGGTCTGATAACTGAGGACACTGCTTCACTTTATCTGTCAATAAGGCTCTATTGTAGTACATCAGAAATTCAGAGACTTTAATGAGTATAATACCTAGACAGCTGGGATATGAGGAAATTTTAAAGTAATTTTTTAAGAATTGCTTGAGGCAAATTAAATCAAAGACTTAAAATTATAAAGACCAAATATTGCTAGTTGAGAAATGAATGTTAGTATTCCCAGAGCTCAAGTCCTGTGCTGTTTCTGCAACCATCCACCCATGGACTCAGTAAAAAAGGCAGACAAACAATGGTTCAGATGTGGAGCAAAGTAGATACAACTGTGAAAAATGTCCAAGTTTTTTTTTATTTCAAAGATCAACATTTAATTTAAAATATATATTTGCAAATTAATTCCCATATATTCAAGGAGTCAGTCACGGTATTACAATCTTTCAAAAAGCAACCACCAGCGTAATTTAAATGAGGTCCTAGACAAGAATCAATCTCATTGCAGTGCACTACAAGGTGTACTGAAGCACTTCCCTGATTAGAATTACAGAAGTACATAAGAGCAGCACGGCACTTGTTCATGTAGGGACGATGAACAGAAGAGCTGTAACAAGTCAAGCGAGCGCAAATAAACTTGGAGAGACAACATCGGCTAGCAGGAGAAATAGAATAATCCCATTTTTGTGCTATTCAGCACACTAAGAGAACTTCATAAAAAGAACAGAAAAAGTTGAAAATGTTTTGTTTTTTTAATTTTATGTCACAATGAAAGCCAAACAAGAACATTAGATGTGTCTTTTAACTACACGACTGCAGAAGAAATCTGGTATGAATTATGGACATTCTTTAGAGCTTCTCAAAAGGTACAAAACTATTCTAGAGAAGAAAATAGCTAGGCAAGTCAAGCACATAGCTAAACAGTTGTTAATAGTTGCTGGATCATTTTTATCCAGGCATAAAAGGATATAATACCACCATGTCTATAAATTTAATAACTAGCACTTAAATTTGAAGGTGGAGAATAGATTTTTAGAATTTAGGTTTTCAACATTGCTGTAACAATGTCTGTACTTCAGAAGTATACATTAATAACTTTCCCAATATTCTTTCCAAGTTGCTGTTTAGTAACCAGTAAAGCCTGCATCTCTCCACACTAAAAAACACAGGTTGTGCAAAGACGAATAACTGCATTTGTGAAAAGATACAGAGGCTTCAACTCACCTTGCCAGACACAATCTTCTCATAAATTTGAATGGGCTGATCTGCAAAGAATGGGGGGTATCCAGCTGCCATTTCATAGATTAACACTCCTAATGCCCACCAATCCACTGCCTTGTTGTAACCCTGCATAAGAAATACCACTGTTAGTACCATTTCTAACACAGTTTAGTATTTTCGATACATATCCACAGAACAGAAAGAAAGCACATGCATTATTGCTTCTTTAAAACAGAACTTTTAGTTCAAACCAAATTGAAGCTCACAGATTCCAGCAACAATATACTTAAAACCTAATACAGTGATGACAGTGAAAATGATGAAAGTCAACATTTTGCACACATTACTGTGCTGAGTTTCAGTGATATCTTTACACTGATGTGACAAGATTCTCTACAAGATATAAGTGGGCTCAATTTTAAAATTTAAAATCAGAATAATGTTGTTACAGAATGATCAAAACTTCTGTCAAAACTTAAAGAAATTTCATTCAAGGTAACAATACTTCCTAAATTATATATGGCCATCTTTTGCTTGACTGTCTGCATTTCAGAACACTCATTTAGTAAACTAGCTACAAGAGCTGAGAAGTTTAATTGGCTATTATATACTATAAAAGATTAATTAGCTGAGTCATTTATTGTCTGATCTTTGAAGCCTGAACATACGATAATTAGCAAATCCTATTTAATATTAAAAAGGACAGAAAACCTCAGCAACCTCACGAATTTATACATGTTCTTTGAGATATTTTACAAAGCTCAGGGTTAAGACTCAGTCTTTCATGAAAAATCTATGAAGATTTTATAGCAGATATGTTGCAATTTCGTCTGCTGCTTTAGCTGCATAGGGGCAAACAAAGCTCCAAGTAATGCACCATTTTCTTCCCAAATGAAAGCATTTTTGGTTTACTTTTAAAGGCCTGCAAAGGGTATTTCCTGAAAACACATATTAAATGCATAATTTGCATAATTTAACATAATGTGTTATGATTGTTTCTATCATAAGCAGTTTCATAAATGACAAAGTATATTTGTCCTTTGAAAAACATGAAGGGTTACAGTTGTACAACTATATGATAAGTAATATTTCTTCTACATTCAAACAATGCAAATACTGGACACAAATGGTTCAATGCTAAGCTTATCCTGCATGTACTTTATGTGTAAAACCTGTGTTTTGTCACGGTCGATTTCACAGGAAGTGCCTTAAGCCTGAAACACTCTGCAGTCAGTTTGTCCACTATGTGGTTCTCTACCTATGGAGCTCCTGTTGTAGTCTATTAACACTCCAGAATGTACTTACTCAGATCTGCTGTTCTGATAACAAAGCTAGTTAAATCATCTAATTACAGGTTCTATATAAATCCTTTTTTTCCCTCAAGTTACATGGCAAGCATGCCTAGAAAGTTCTGTGCAGTCACATGAAAATGCCTGCTTTGGAGTTTTAACATACTAAAAAAATACTTACAATGCAACTATTCTATTTTATGTAATTTATAAAGAGCTGACTAGTCAAGATCTGATTTTGGAAGTATCAGCAATTGTTTATCCCTAGGACTTTAAAAATCATGCGGTAAAAGGTTTTAACTGCATCAAAAGAATGGCTGAGTAACAAGATAAAGTACCTTGCTGAGAATTATTTCAGGTGCCAGGTATTCTGGAGTCCCACATAACGTCCAAGTTCTTCCTTTTACTCTTTTTGCAAAGCCAAAGTCCGTCACCTGTCATCAGAAGAAATAAATTGACTGTGTGTTTCTACAAAGAAATGTAAAGTTAAGTATTTTTGAAATATTTTCATAGAATCATAGAATGGCAAGGGTTGGAAGGGACCTTTAGAGATCATCTAGTCCAACCCAAACTCTTGGAAAGCTATTTCATGAAGAGAAAAAATTTGTTTATCAAATCACACAGTATCGTAGGCAAACATACACTGAGTAGCCAGTCTTCCTCATAGTTCTGATTCAGATAGATATACAACTTCTTGTGATAACACAAAATACCTATTTTCTGACACAGGCTTCTATTTACAATATTAAAAAATTACATGAACCATTTTTCTTATACTTTTCATATCACACTGTTTATACTGCTGAAAGTTTAAATAATGTGAATAAGAACAAGATAAATATCTTTTCCTTTAGTTAACAAATAAATGAACCAGAAAAAGGGTCAAGATATACACCAGTTTTGTAAATTTACAATTTTATTTCATAATCATATAAAGATTGTAGAATTAGTCTGGGAATAAGATAACATAAAAGAAGTGTTCCAGTAACTTTTGACCATATTGTGGAATACATATGGAAGCCAAGGAGTTACAGGTGAACTCCTGGGATCAGTTTCAAGCTATCAAGCTTATGCTTATTTTCAGGATCTCTTTCTTTTGTTTCCTCCTTCCTAGCATCATTTTCAACTCACTACTTGAGAAAACACACTGTACCACAACGACAACCATTGCTAATTATACAATAACTTGTGCTGATGTTTCTAACACAGGGGTATCTCAAATAAGCAAGTTAAACTATCAAAGCAGCTTTTGCTTCATTTTTGGTAGAAACAACGGCAATCACAGCTGCAACTGAATGGAGCAGGTGAGATGCAGACTAGACACAACTGCTTCAGTCAGCAAAGAATCATTTCTATGTTTGTGAATGAACATCAGTCTCTGTAACAAGAACATACTGCAGGCACAGGACGCACAATAATCACTTTAAAAATCAACAGAAAATAAATGAAGTTTCTAAAGAAATTTTAGTTGGCCCTGCAGTAACAACATATGAGAACAAACATCTCTCTCTGTTCAGAAGCAAACCAGCCACATACTGGAAGAATGACTGCTGGACCCATTATCATTTGCAGTTTCCCTACATCACAAAAAGATACTGTTGCATAGAAAGAGTTGCTTATTCTGGAGTGAGCTGTTCATAGCTCAACATTAACCATATCAAAAGAACTTCTCTCAGACATTCTTAATATGTATTTCCCTGTTTGATTCTGCTATGGTAAAACGCGACATAATGAAGAAAGACAAGCTTCTCTAGTTTAAAGGAGTGCAAAGCATTGCACAGTGCTTGCTGCCGTATATCACTTGTCCATTTGCTACTTAGATGAAGAACAAAAGAGCTAAAAGGAAGATGAGGAGGTGCCATGAGAGGCTGTTGTAAAACCAAGGTCATCATTTGCAGCACTGCAATGCTGGTGTGATCTCAACTCAGTTATTACTCCAGATATGCTGAGAAGGATAGGACTCTCCAAGGGTGGGATTCATCTGACTGAAATTAAGGGTTACAGTGTTTTAGTTGATATCTAACCTGAACAACTTAGACAATGCAGAGAACCAGATATTTTAGGATACCTTTCATCTTGTTCTAGAGCAGAGATACAAAATAGGTCAGATGAACAGTGTCATGTAATCACCACAGACCCCAAGGGAAACCTTGACAACTCTCTCAACTGCAGACAGTTTCATTGTGCATACTTAATTTTAGACAGAGGAAGTACAATCCAGTGGTTTTAACCCATTACTAAGCAGTAGTGCACTTTAATGCTTCCTGAATACGTGCAAACATGCCGACCACTTCAGACCATTTACTCTAAAGACATTTGCTAGAATTACCTAACCCTACACTGTAAGACAAGGCTCCACTCCCTAAATATATGAAGAATATCATACCTGGATGTATCCTTGCTGATCAATTAAAAGATTTTCAGGCTTTAGATCTCTGTAGATGAGGTCTAATGAATGGAGGTACTCAAATGTTAGCACTATCTGAGCTGCATAAAACCGTGCATGTGGTTCACTGTGAAGAATTAAAAGAATATTAAGTACCCCAATGCTATGCTAAGATACCGAAACAATCATGTAACTGCCAGGGCTAGACAAATTAAGTATCTTTTAACTGATTCTTTTACTGTGTAACAAAAAAAAGCACACAAATAGCGAATGTATTAGAAATGACACACACATTCCGTAAATTTAAGCCTTGCAGTTAAAACACACATGCAAATCAAGAGAAATGTATCCCATCAGACAGAGATTAGACTTTAAATTTTACTTTTATAAACTATCAACAATTTTGGTGACAATATGCACAGGAATTCCATGCTTCTATCAATAGTCTATCATGCATAGATCAAAAACACCTGCCTTTAACTGAAAAATATGAAATCATTACAAGTCTTTCAGTACCTGACTAGTTTAAGTCCATTGAATTCAGAACTTTTTGTTCAATACTAACAAATTTTATAAAACCTTTTTCCCAAATTAGCAACGTGAGCCTTTTTAAACGAACAGTGTCATTAATACTCTTACCTGAACCTTCCAATTCTTCTTAGATGTGAAAACATTTCACCACCAGGAACATACTCCATTACCATGTATAAATTAGAATTGTCCTAAGAAAGCAAGTAAACATACATAAATACATATTAGGCATACTATAATCTCTATAATTCTTACATACAGTTTATTTTACGAACGTTGGTGTGTGAGTGACCTGAAATAAAAGAGAGGGTAAGATGCCTGAAGTATTTTCATCTTCCCCAGCCCCAAACATTTAAAACTGTAAAGATTAAGGTAGAACATGTTTGTTCATTTAAAATGGTTTTAAACTTTTTTTTTTTAATATAGAGGACATATTCACACCATAAATTAGGAAAATAATTTCTTTACAGACCGACTAGCACACACTATCATGAAGTCAGAAGCTGACTTCAAAGTTACGTCCTTTCATTGGTTAAGACTGTCCTTAGACCTGCCTCAAGTAAAAATCTCAAGCAAAAAATATGCAGAACAGTTACAAATTTACCATTCCACGTGTTGGCACAGAAATACATCTGTTAGTTTCTCTCAAAGCCAGAATGACATCTAAAAGCTCTCTGCTGCACAAAAGCCAGTTTCCATCCAAAACAAGGGAAATGTCTAGGGGTTGAATGTATTCATTTATTAACTTATTTGCAGATACCCTTTCAAGCATCATCTGGTGAACTGATGTATGTGCAAGTGTGTACAAAAGTGCAGAAACTCCTGCTCAAGACCTATCATCAGTGCCAAGTGAAGTATCCTTGGACACAAAAATACTTGAACTATTGTACTGTAAAAGTCATACATTTTTATAACTAAAGTTTGAGCATGTATTCCCTGAAACCCAAACAGCTACTTTTGAAACAATTACTACCTTAAAAGAATACTCCAGTTTTACAAGGAAAGGAAAGTTCACCGCTTGTAATATTCTCTTCTCATTCAGTGTGTGTTCTATTTGCTTCAGTTTGACAACCTAAGGGGGGAAAAAAATATCTTCAGTTTATGTATGACATTTTGTAATTGTTACATTTTTCAGTGTAAAACAAATTAATTGAAAGCAAGATTTTAACTTCCCAGATAATGAAAAACCTTGTGGATTACTAGTACAACAGCAGTGTTGAGAAAGGATTAGAAAGTTTAACAACAATATAAACAGTAATGCTCATGCAATACAGTTTGCAGATAACTCTGGAAATACCGTTTCTTATTACAAGCTGAGTATAGGAATCAATAAGGAAAAGATCTCTCTACATTTTCTTAAGAATTGCTTGCATTTGCAGTTGAGGTACATGTGAAGAAAGATGGCAGTTCAATAAAATCCATCTCATCTTTGGACTCTTTGCTAAGACAGCCAGGAAATTGTGTCAGGTAAATTCAATTATGAATTTTGTTCCATGTGAACAGAAGTAAACTGTCTCATTTTGTATAGCTTGTACAAGGGTGAGGAGAAGACTGGGAAGAATCCAAATTCAAAATTTGCTTTCTTATAAACAAGAGTTACTTCTACCAGACCTTTCAATAAGTTTTGCTCTTCTGCTTAGCAAACCACTTCATAAAAGTATTAAAAAATGTAAAGGTACCTTCTTGGAATCCATTGTAATGTTAAACTGGTAACAAGGCAGCAAGTGGCAGATTTCTGATCACTGCTCTAAATACTTAACAATTGGTTTGTGTTAAACCTCAACAGTACATAATCAATTCTTTCTCTTCTACTTAATCCCTCTTGCACAATTTATCCATGTCTCATTTTGAGAAATGGGATCATTTCCTAGTAAAGATGTTTGGTACTTTTTCCCCCATAGAAAACATGAAGAAACATGAAGAAAATGTATAAAAGTGATCAAAACAAGTCCGGTTTTAGATTTGATTTCCAAACATGTAACTGCTATGAATAACTGATAAGCAAAATATTCCAGCCCTGCCTGTTGGAACACTTCAAGACTTATTATAGACAAAACATTCTCATTTACTAATAGAAGACCAATGTCTGGATACAAACATCTTACTCCTGTGAATCTTTACTGAAAGTCCAAAGCAATCATTAAAAACGTGAATTTTGGCTTTTGCTGAATAGTTTTATAGCTATAGCTTCCCAATTTATTTTAAACTGAGAGGTAGCAATGAGTTTAATTAACATTTTTTTTTAAACTCCTCAGACTATTTTCGTGGCAGTTTTCTGAAGACGTAATTTCCTACATTGCTCCAATGTACGAAAATACAAGGACTTGGTCGTTCATGAAAAACAATTCAAAGCAAAAAGAGTTGAAAATCTGAAATTTGACGATAGGTTCTCCACGCAGCAGTGGAATGCTCATCACACCTTGTGTTAACATAATGATCTCTGTGGGATGCCATAGCGAGGTAATGATGAGGCAAGTTTCCACAAAGGTGGAAATGGTCTGGGCTGTCCTTCGCTTGTACTATGTTGGAATGTCTTTTCAGTTTAATTGGATTTTTTTTTTAAAATAGAAGTTGGAAACCATTGTTACAGGAAAGTGCTGAAATTGCAGAGAATTGAGCTTTCTCCAAGTAAAAAAAAGAAAAAAGCCAGAATTAACATTAAAAGGTAAGTTTAGTTTCTTTTTCCCTGATGTTACAAAACAGCCTTTAATTAAATGACACATGATTCAAGGTCTGGGACCCCAAATCACATATAAATAGTGGAACTGCATCTCAAGAGAAAAGATGTGATTACGTGACTGCCATAGTTCCGTTATATAAAATTGCTCAGGAATGTAATATTGCTTAAGGTGCAAGAGTCCATGTTGAGGCAACATTGACTTTTAATTTTGTCAGTTGCTGATAACTATGTTAGAGAACAGATGGATAGTTTGTTAATGTGATCTTTGTTACATAGCAGAAAAGTTACATATAATGCCTTAAAAAGTAGGAGGAGGTCTTATATTGAGGATCTTAGAATCTATTAATCTAAATAATGTACTTCTGAAAAACTTGTTAAAACACTTAAAAACTAATGGCATTGGTAAATTCTTTTAAAATACTTCTGAGCATTCTGGAATCCTATTTTCTTTAACATTTATATTTTATTGAAAGACACTGCTCATTTAGCCTAGGAGGAATAAAACAAATCAGACTAGAGTAACAATACAGACTCAGACTACAGCACTTGTATTTTCAAAACAGATAATGTCTATCGTGTGCACACTGTTCTGAGAGAGAGATTACTGTCCTCTCTATGCAGTTACTACAGATTCAACAGGATTCTTACATAATAATTCATACAAAAAGCAACACCTCATGGCATCAAGAATGGAGAAATTATTCCTGCAAACAATTTGTTAAATTATGGTTCACAAATCAGAAATTCTCAAAATTTTAATCCAATGAGTCTTACAGAATTTTACCCTGTAAAAGCCGTAAGAGTGTATTTACTTATTTAGAGCACTACATTTTACTTTTGCCAAAGAAGATATAGACCACCTTACAAAACTAAGCAAATACTTAATTGATAATATTTTATGAATGCTCTGGACACTGCTTAGATCCTTTTTAGCTTGCCATTTATGATATTGGTCATTTTAAGAGTCTACACAATCCCAACAATGGAATCTGCTGGATAAAAAACTGAAGTCAAGCATTTAAAGAATCACCAGTATGCAAGCACAATAAGCAAAACAACAGTAAGCACAACACAGTTTAGCCACCAGTTGCCAGATCTTTATCTAACATCGAACTCTCCTACATCAGTAGAAACACTGTAAATTACACCAACCTTCTGTTTGTCCAGTATCTTCATAGCATAATACTGTTCTGTGGTTTTATGTTTCACCATCATAACTCTCCCGAATGATCCTGTTCCAAGGGTTTTTTGCCTCTCAAAATCATCTAGGCCAGCAGTATTCTACATGTACAAGGATACAATGACATTATTAACTATCCAATATCCAAAGATAATTTTAACTATATGAACTGAATTCATTTATGAAAGACAACTGAGTAAAATTACATTTATCAAAGACAACTACAGTAAACTATACTGTTATAATTTCCTGTCTGACAAATTTTGATAGGAGGTTTTCCACTGCGCACATTAAAACAGAAAGACTCAAATGAATTTTATCAACATCTCTACAATTTGTCCATACAGATGACATATGCTTAGTAGGAAACATCTAGCAGTACACAATCATGAATCTGACATGCAGATGAATAACCTCCCATGCTTCACAAACAAGAATATTAAAACACACAGAAATCTCCAAGCTCTAGAGACAGTTCTAAGTGAGAGTTGTCTGAAGAGCATATCATTGAGTAAATTTTCTCAGATATTCATTACCATAGCATGACCCATCTTCAAAACACCAAGCTGTTAAAAAGCTTTTCTCTAACAAACTCCTTAACCTGCCCCCAAGACCTGTGCAATAGACTTAATACCCTTAATTGCCCTTAATGCCCTGGAGGAAATTATTAAAAGAGTAAGTTACAGATGTGCCAATGATTACTGTTACAAAAAGCCACTTAAAAAACTCCAATAGTTCTTGAGTCTTGTGAAATTGATAGTGAACATCATTTTCAGTAAGAGAAAGTTGTTGTTCAATATAAGCATTTCAGCTGCTCAAACCTGGAGAAGACCCGAGAGTCTTTACTGATGAACTTTAATGAAAAAACTGACATTCAAAATGGTCATTTCTTTTAAATTTCTGTTTTCTGTGCTGCTCATTACAGACTCATAACATGTTGATAACATTATAAAAAAAACATGCAATAGAGAAAACTATTGAAAACGTAAATGACCAATACCTGAGGGGGGCTTTCCCATTTTTTTAAAAAGTCTTCTTTGGCTTTGGCTAGGAACTCTTTCACTGAAAACACACAAAGAAGTACATTTTAATTAATTTAATTCATCATAGATGCAATGGAGATGCTTTGTTAACAAAATGCTTGAACTTCATTATCAACTTCTTTCTTCAACTTGTAATACGCTATTTTCACCATGTCTGAAAGCAAGCACCAATGCCTCTACAACTTCCATAATATCTCCAAGTGATCTCTAAGCTTTCTGGAGTAACTACATTATTCTACATAACTTTCTTAAACTATGCCAGCTCTAATAATTCACAATACTGCATACGCAAGCAGGCTTTAAGGTGATGTAAGACATTCTTAATTTGGGAAAAAAATCACAAACATCTGACATTTATAAATAGACATTCCACAAAGACAGACTTTCAATCCATTTTTGTTAAGTCAAAGTTACATTTTCTTCCAGCTGATTCAGCATAATGTCAATCTAATCTTTTTCCCCTCATCACCTTTACTTAAAGGCTGTTTGCAAGCTCAAGTACCAAATCGACAGCATTACTGCAAGCAAAGACAAAGCACAGAGCTACAACAACACTGCACATTAGGCATGCCCACAGTCAGAGAATTTGTATTTCTAAAATTGATTTTTCTATTGAAATTGAAGGAACATACACTAGCAAAGTTCTAGATGACTATTTAAAATGTGCACCACCATATTTTGTTCAGACCATCTTTCAGCTGTTCTATTTTTTGAATGTCAGTTATCAGCCAGATCAATGCAAGTCACTCAATGCACAGTCAAAAATGGGAGGTGTTTCAGACATTGTTGTGGTTTTGAAAGAGTCACAGAATCAAGAAGAAAATATCATACTGTTTTTGTGTTCTCTGAATCATTTCACTTCATGTAACATTAATAACAGTGGATATTGTGTACTCTGATGGCTTTCCACAAGCAATTTCTAAAAATACTCAGCAATGTGCCAACATTATTTTATCTTCTGATGGTCATATTAGTTTTATAAGCGGTTATAAACAATCATCTGATTAACTTTTTTTGCAATTTCCAAAGAATACTAGATGAAATGTCTAAACAGGGAAGTTCTCAAAAATTCTGTTCTGTTGCTGTTACAGTTAAAACAGCACTAAAAAAAAACGGCAGCTCTGGAGAAAGTTGGCCATGGATTTTTACTTTTTTTCCTTCCCTTCCTTCAAGTGTGCTATGGGACTCAACTATCACTCCCACCAGCACTGGCTCTGATGGAGCAACAAATATAATGTGAATTTCAGAAAAATTGGCAAAAGTTCTGGCAGATCTAAAGGTTAGAAAAGTGCTTAAAGTGTGATATCCACTTGGTAACTTTATTTTAAGAGAAGCAAGTGATATCAGAGAAGAGGCACATATTTTTTATTCTAAATTTATGATTAAGTAGAATAAGAAAACCAGAAGGGTTGATATTAATGGAACTATTTAAAATTGGTATTAAAATTCATTGAGAGTTAAAATATTTTTGTGAGTCATCAGTAAAAATATTTAAACATATTTATCCCATGTGTGGAACGTATTTCCATTGTTTTTAAATTATGGAGTTCACTCATGTAATGACTTTTAATGATCCTAACTTGAGAAATAGACTGGATTTCCCATAGCATGAAATAATTTAACAACAGGGAAAAAAAGGAAGCTAACAATGTGCAATGTATGCCTGACAATCTTTCTTTCATTTGGAAAAGAGATGATTTCATAAAGTTACAACTACTGATAAATTTTTTAAAACACAAATTTATGTCAAAGTAGTATGGACATTTTTTTCTCTTAATGACACTAAAGAAAACATAAGATTATTGAGACGTTGAGCCATCAAACTTAAGTGGCTATAACTTAGAAAGGCTTGTTAACTTTAACAGTGTAGGGCACAACCAAAATATTAAAGAACTGGTCTACTTTTTTCATATTACAGTAGATGTCTTAAATATCTTTCATGCTTTCTCCATTGTTCATATAAACCAGTATTTTAAGTTTCCACATATTTTGCACTGAAATATAATTATTCAGTATTTATAAAAATATGCAAATGACATTTACACATAGTCATCTTTGTCTCCATTCTACTTATGGAATAAAAAATGCTGTTTATGAAAAAAATGTGATCCAGCTGGAAACTGGTGATTTCAGTCACCTCCGAAAACGGGGCTTATAATTTGAAATAGGATAGGTACTTTTGAAAGTTTTATGTACACCACAAAATATCAGCTCTTGCTACAGAAGAACACACTTCATTCCTACTTTTCAAATGCACAATCAAAATTTATGCCAACTGGATAGTAGTGGCCATTGGTATTACTGTGATGATGCAAACAAATAAGTCTATTAAATGATGACTCTGAAGTTTTCCTCAAGTGCACATTTTTAGCCACCTTATGTTGAGATGATATGACTTGTTTGCTTTTCTAGTCTTTAAACTGTTCCTAGCATCTGTGACTTTGGGCACTAATGAAAGAATGAGCATACCAAAAGTCTCTATAGGTTCCCCAAGGGTTTGCAGGAACATTCACCCACACAGATGAGATGATGAAGAGAGAAAAGAAAGAGAAGAAAAAAAAAAGTTTTATGCATTTCCACAACAAACACAGAAAACACAAATACATTACCCCCTTTTCCCTCCCAAGAACAGACCCTGTAATAAACCAGCTTTTTCCCCACACAGACAGAATGACTCATGCTAAATCACAGAATGTTTGAGCAAAGAAAAGAAGGGGAAAAAAAAAACTCCAAGGGCAGCTAAATTCAGTATGAAAAAAAGATGATGTATTACAGAAATAAGCACAGCTTACAAAACTTCAGAAGTTGGTAACTGCTATAATTAATCTATTTCCAAGACACACATATACAAAGATTTGCTCTTAACAAAAGTATGTCTATCTTCATTGCAGCATGCTGGATCACAATAACACCTGTGATCAGGTAATCTTCTCGCTACTTAGCACTTTGTTCCAAAAGACAGCATGTGTGAATTGCATGGCATGTGGTGGAGAACACAGATGGCAAGCAGTCTCCAAAAAAAAGTCACAATCAAACTTCAGTCCCGTTATCCAACAACAGCAACAAAACCCCTTGAAATGTGTAAACCTCACAGCTGAGGGTGCTGTATGCAAATTGTAATGCATATGGAATCCTGTACAGACTGCATATGAACATCGGATGGGCATCATACATGTATGATTTAACTTTCTAAGATTGTCAGAAAAACAGAACCCAAGAAACAGATGTTGATATATAGCTTTCCATAAACACAGAAGACCACCAAGGATCACTCATATATGGCTGAGTGAAGATACAAGGGGTGTAAGCAAAGACCAGAAAACAGACCATATTCAGACTGGTTTTGTTGGTACGGCATAATTTGGAGCAAAGGAGGCTAAAACTAAAGCAGGAAAAGCTGTTGCTCAAGAAAGGAAGATACTGGAGGGGAACGCAAATCATGAGTAACAGCACTGGTACAAACAAACAGACGCATCCAGAAGGACATCAGCTAGAACCAGAGAGGATGCACCAGCGATCCAGAGATTAGGTAAGTACAAATACATAGTACAAACCTAGCACTTTGAAATCAGCAAGAGCAGCCATTGAAAGGAGAAGAAAGTTTTATGCAACTCAAACACCCAAAGCATATACTAGAAAATCTAGGGTGATTCAGAGAAAGGTGCTGGGGTGATGTTTTAGGAGTCACAGCTGAAAGAATTCAAGCAGTTTTTTAACTTCTGTCTGCTTTATTTCAAATCTCCGTCAGAAGAAATGCTACAGGTGCACACACAGCTGGGCAAAGCATAAGCTGTCTCCTTGTTTATCATGGGTGGTGTGAGACTGAGCCTGGGAGAGCTGTACTTGGAATCAAGGCAACACAGCAATAAGCTACCAGGAGAGTCTGCTGGAAGAGATTTGTAAGAGAACTGGAACTCAGATCCAGAGGTTCCTAGGTAATACTGGCATACAAAGAGGTATTACAAAAACACCAAACCCCAAACACTAAAAAAAACCATACCACACACAAAACACTCCCTGAATACACCCCCCCCTAAACAGCAGGATATTGTTACTTAACAGTATATTACACAATATACAGTATTTTTGTGTTTTATAGATTAGCTTTCATCTGAAAAGTTATCAGGCTTATGAAAATAAATTGTTAACCAAGTGCATGAGTGCTATAAACAGTACTCTGGCCTAAAACAAGGTTTAAGAGTGGGTGAATCAGAGAAAATCTGCATAAGAAAAATTAAAAAGCCTAGGACCTCTCAGTTGCAGGGGTGCAATGAGGGCAGAGGGTGATGTGTCACAGATGGAGCAGTCCTGAGAATTATAGTGAATTACTTTGCTTTTGTCCCACCTCCCACATTTGTTATTCTCAAGCACATCTCCCACAAGAATCAGCAAGCCACAACTGGGGTTGTTTTGTTTTTGGGTTGGATTTTTTTTTTTGGTGGGGGAGAAGGGGAGAAAAATAAATAGTACTTGGACAGGATTCATGGCAAGAAAGCAAGAACTAAACTGATTAAGACTAAACATTGGGCACCACTACAAACCCCCATCTGCTGTGCTAAATGCCAATCTCTGGTATTTAAAATGCCCTTTATCAAAATACAATTCAATTTTTTTTCCAGAACTGTAGTATAAGACTCAAAGTCTGGAATTAAATGGTCTATTTAATTAAATCTCCAAATTTCACTTAATGTAAAAATAAATATGTATTGAGAGATTCTGATAAATATATATATGTACATTTAATTTTTATGAAAACACTATTTATAGTGTCTTAAACACTACATAGTCTTAAATTCTTTATATATATATATATATATATAGGTGCTTCAATTAACTGTGGCAATGATACCCCATTTCAGGAGCAAGTGAGAACATTTCAAGTTCTAAGTCCCGTTCTTAAACCATTAACCTATCATCTTAATTTTTTTTAAATGCCTCTTTGGTTTAGCAGAAGTAATATCACACGGCTTACAAGAACATCTGTCTACTCTGGCAGAGTAGACTGTCTACTACTGTTTGAATATGTGCACAACCAAGTGTTAAACATTATTATACACTTACAGGAACTAGTGTGAGCACCAGTTAACATTTTAACAGCTGTGAAACACTTCAAAATGCAAATTAAAATAGTATCACTGAAACAGTTCATCAACAAGAACAAAACACTGTTTCTCACAAGATGAAAAAGGTGGGGGAAAAAAAAGTCCCATGTGACACAAAGCTGGTACAGGGCAAGTCAGTCTTGTCTCAACACTGCAGTAAGACATTATTATTATTGGCTCTTGTGAAAAACTCAGCTATAATTTGGTTCTGTGTTTCAAAAGTTGTAAAGTCATTGCAATGAGATTAATGAACTCTGCATCAATCTAATATCTAATTTATCAAGCTTTTTACCAAGAGGAAGGTTTTGAGTTTGTATTTCTATTTAAACACTAATTATGATAAAAACAAGTGATGCAGAGCAAACCAACAAGCAAATGAACAAACACCACCTCCCACCCCCCTTCCCCAACCAAAAATACGGAGTTGTTAAAAAGCCCATTTGCTGGGGTACAAAACCTAAAAGTTCTTAGTAATTGAATGATCATGTAAGAATTATTGACTACATACAATTTTGCTATTAAAATAGAAACGCTAAATATCTAAGTGCGCTCAGAAAACACTTCCATGGAATACTGGGAAGGACCAGTAAGAAGTGGAGAAGAGAGAGCACAGAAAAAAAAATGGAGAGGAACAAGAAAAACAGTAAGTTAAGACTAATTACAGCTGCTGTGCCTAAAGACTAGGAAAGAGCACTAGAATCTGATTTGGGAGGGAAACACATCCAGGAATTAATTTACATTGTGCATCAACTGTAAAACGCAAATAATTCTTATCCATTACAAATAAAAATCTGGAATCCAGGCAAAGTCTTGCTTTAATCCTTTTTATGAGTCGATATTTTATCAGATAAAAGCTCTGTAAAGAGCTCAGCTTTTCTTCTTTTCCCACTTTTTAAAATTTTAGTTTTCAGTGCTACAGGATATAATTAAGATGTAAATTCTTACTTAACTTTTACCTCTTTACTTGGCTGGCTAGACAGTAACAGCCTGCACCAGAGATGTGACAGATTTAGACAAACCAAAACAGAAGCCAGGTTTTCAGCTATGAGAGATAATACTTCTCTTTGCTGAATTCTGAGCAGTAAATACCCTACTGCACACAACTGTCACAGTCAAACTGACTTCCTTCTTCCATTTTTAGTAGACATAATAAGATCAATTTTATTTCCAAATCCAATTTTCAATCTCTCCCTTTGTTGAACCCTGCTAATGCGAAAAGTACAATGCAAAAGAGACAACTCTGGGAGGCAGGACAAAACCCAACAAAGAGAGTAACTTAAAATGTGAATCCCTGAAATTTTGTTTAGAAGTTCCCAAATACACAATGTAAATCAGAAAATTTATTCAGTTATGAACACAATCGAGTCTTGTACTAGCTTTGCTCAGCAGAGTTGTACATGTGTTTATGTCCTGACTCAATCATTTTCCACCAAAAAAATTACAGATGATAGAAAAACTCTTTCATAATCTAAAAGAGAATCCAGACCCAATGCTCATCAAAATCCATACATTAATATACTTCATTAACTAAATGCCAAAAAACCTGAAACAACCAACTAAAACTTACGAACCAATCTGGGATTTATTATTCAAATCCCATATTACCGATTATACATAAGACTTCCCTCAATGCAGACAAGCTCAATAGCTTCATCTGAACATTCAAGCGTGACCTGAAGTCCACTGCAGTATCCCAGAGGGAGAAAGCTGTTCTACCCCTTCAGGTATTTTGGGTCTTCAGCGTGGCACCTGTCTGTCTTGTCCAACATTTGCTATTGGAAACCTTTTGCTGATTGATTACAGTTGATTTTTTTTTTTCATTCCAGTTCTCCAAACTGACTGGTTACAACTAGTATCCATCTAGTTCTGGAACATGTAAAAACTAAGTTTTGGCCTAAGGACAGGAAGTGCTCTCACACATTCTTCCTGCCTTTCAAGTGTTCATTGAAGGGAATTATTTCAGACTGCCAGAAACAAAACATTTGTAAATCTGCTTCATTTTTTCCAACAATTCACATGCTTTCAGGCTTAAAAGTCCAAGAAACAGCAGTTTCGTTTGTTAGGCCACAGTCCAGCATTCAGTATGGGCTGGTATAAATACAAAATACCCTGGGGTCCTGTCCTTCCACCAGTCACTCATTCCTACCTCACTATCATGACCTTCCTTGAAAGTGCAAAAGGATCCTTGTGGCTGATGGCCAAGCCAGGTCAGGGAATTAGGCCAGATTAAAAATAATGGTCAGAAGTCAGAGAAGTACAAGGAAAGCTAATTTTAATCCATGCAGCTCAAAGTTCTTTTCATCGCATGAATGCCTCTCCTAGGTGATGGAACAGAGATGCAGAGTGGAAATAGATAAATATATATGGGGGCAGGAGATCTGTTGCTTTTCTGATGGAGTGTTCGTTTGTCCTGGTGTAGCTAGATCACAAAAGTAAGGCCCTGACTATTAAAAAAGCTTCTGAGAAATAAATCTAATTTTAAGCTATTCATTTTCATTTAATGTACTAGATAATCCTTTTAAATTAAAATTTCAAATTAATAAATTAGAATTTTAATTGCTTTCAAATGTAAGAATTGGCACTCCCTACACATAAAAGTAGTTCCTACAGAAAATAAAAGGTTAGGTGAAGAAATCTTAACCTGTAAAATCCTCGATTATCATACACTGACGTGCTTTCTGAGCAATTAGGAATTAAGCTTCATCTATGTAGTACCATCCTCTGTAGTTGTAGCTGAACTTTATGCAGCAAGCAGTCTAAAATGTTGCAACCACTACAGGACCTACTGTGTAAGAGAGAGCCTTCCTGTGTGAAATATAACAGGAATTATTTTATAAAGAACATTGAAAACTGTGTAGAAACTGTGAAAATTCAAACACCTCGTTTCTGCAGTGCACGTATTTCCATCATTACCATGTGGGGAGACCAAGAAAAAAGAAAATACATTCTAAGGATGAGTTCCAAGAAAAAGATTTTCTAGGACACTACCATAAAATATCTTGAGAATACATTGTATTCTTGAAAAAAAGGTTTTTACCATAATCTAGTTGTTAAACACAAACATACAAAATAACCAGATTTCCCTCTTACTGTCAAAACCACATGCCATGAAAATGCTTACAGCACCTGCTCCATTCTTCCTCTCATTAAGATATCCACACCTCTGCACTGTTAAGGTAATGGCTAGCTAGCTAGCACCAAACTTACTCTCACAGTACTGCCTCACCTTCCCTCTTTGTAAAAGTTCAGTCAGCTATCACTGAGAGTATGTTTTATGGTTAGATAATTAGAAACAATAAATATAAATCTGCAGGTAGTTGATCCAATCTGTATATTGACTAATAAATTCCCTCCAAGCAGGCATAGCTCTCAATGCTAGATGTACACATGCAAAAATACCCTTTTCTTTAGAACTATCCCAAATTTTATTAAACTTGTTTTTTCCTTATACTGCAAATTAAACAACTGCAGGGTCTCTTAACAGTATGGATGTGTTTTACAAGTTACTTGAAAAGAGCAACTCGTGTAATTTTTTTCTTTATTTCCAGTAATTCATACATGGCATCAAAATAATAGTAGATAGATAAATCTTGGTTTAACTGTACTCATGTCTAAATCCACTTCCCACAAATTTACTTTGTCCCAACCTTTGCATTAAAAAAAAACCTCCAGAAATTCTCATACACATATGCTGCAATCAGCAAGACACATCTTCACAGCTGTCAGGGTAAATCAGCAAAACAGCTCTTCATCTCTTTGCAAGATTTGAGATTCTGACACATCTCTATACTGACACATCTCCCACAGAACACACTTTCAAAATTTACAGGAAAGGGCTGCCTGCAGTAACTAGCCAAGCAGGAGAAGTTCATTTATAACATTACATAGCAGAGGCTGACTTCCTGAATAAGGAAGTCTTCTGTAAATAAACACATTTCACAATTCAACACATTGGGCGAACAACAAGTTTTTGTTTGCCTGGGGAATAAGGCACACAAAAAAAGTAGGTAAGAGTGTTCACCACCCATTCTGATAACGAATGGAACTTGAGAGATAAAGTGGCTGAAGTCAATGCATATTTGGATAAAAGTCAGACACAAAACTTGCAGAGAATTGAGTTGGAGAAACTGCAAAAAAATTATATGCAAAAACTAAACCACATAAATTCTTAATGGGCTGCAGTATTCCATCAGCAACTACAATGAACAAACACCAAAAACATTCAAGTTACAAAACTGCTCCTAATAACTTCAATAGTTGAAGCTGAGAAATTCCTGTTGCAAGCTTTGGCCTGCAATAGCAGTACTAGCAGCAGCTCTTAGAGGAACCAGCAACAAATAATTTTATTTGAGACGTAAACTAAAAACCAAGGAAAGAAAAAAGTCTTTCTGGTAACAAAATACACACAATCAATTTAAGAGGACAAGAGTAAGTCACAGTACAAGAAATGCAAGATTGCAACATACCAAGTAACACCGGGAAATTTTTTAAAGGAAGAAACCATTAGTCCCACGAGACGCACATAGGAAGATGTATAGTTCTGGCACCTGGAAATTCCACAGCATCCTTCCATTTTCTACAGGCTTTTCAGCAGTGGGAATAATTAGTTTGTACTTGTCCCTTGACCTTAAAATATGTTCCCAATGCACATAAACAGTTGCATTACCTCCCTTCACCCTTGCTCCTGAAACTTTCCTGTTCTCCCATGTACACAAAGCTGGACAATAATTCAGCAGAGTCTATCAGTGTTATTTCCTCACACTGCTCCACCTGTCTGCACACACATTTGGTAGTTGCTATCTTATGAGTGTAAATGTATCAGCAATTGCCTCTGTTGGTAGTATTTGAAAGTAGCAGCCCAGTTATGTACTTGGTGATACTTGAGAGTATTAAACCTATTCACACTGAAACAGAATATCTAGCAGAGTAGCACCTTTCACAATTGGGAACTGAGGTTACTAAAGTTACTCAGCCTTCCAAGGTTTATCTGTTCAAAAATGTTCTGCTCATCAAACAAAACCTCTAAACCAGAGAAATAAAGAAACAGTTTTTCCTTCTTTCAAGGAGAAAAAAAGAAAAATTGAAGAAAAGATACCACTTTTTAATCAAGGTTTCACTTGCATCTCGGCAATCTTTCACAGGGAAAGAATCTGATTTTATCCACTGACAGGGTGTAGTGGAACACTGCTGCAGTGAAGACAGACACAAAGGTGCACTGAAAAGCAGAAGTGGTTTAAATGGGTAAATATTCACAGTGAAGACTTAACCTAATTCTCACTTGATGCAGCAGGAGATAATCACTTTACTCTTGTCAAAATTAGACTTCTCATTTATCGATCTTTTTGATTGGGATCTGACAATTGGTAAAATCTGCAGCTATTTATTTCTATTTTTAATGGAACTAGGAGCCTGGATGTCAAGATGAATGAAATCTACAGATGCAAATTGCAGAGTAAAGCCCCCAGGAAAAGAAAAGAAAACAACAACCTGCCCCTCTCACCCCCTCAAAAAACCCCAAACCAAACCATCAACACAACGCCTGCAACCTCTCTTTCACCTAGTTTGCATCAAATTTATTCCCTTAAAATGAATCAATCATTACAAAATACCAAAGGTAAAAAGCCCACCAAAGCAGCAAAATTCAAAATTCATTGAGCTGATTTCCACAAACCTTAATTCCTATGGAAGCTACAACCTAACTGTAAGAGAAACAAAGATGATGGAGAACCCAGTCTGGTAACTATTCTAAGGCAGAGACTTTCTGATCCAACAAGAGACCTCCTCATCAGTACATGAAGGCGGCTTTGTGACGTTGAGTAAATGAGGCACTGAGGCTGTAGTTTCATCCTCCCCTTTCCAGAGAGGCTGAGCAGGGGTAAGGAAGTGGGTAAGTTGGTTGCTGCTGCACCCCTGCAGCATGAGCACAGGTCGGCCTGGAGGCCACACCAGCTCCGCACCTGCCAGCTTCTCCCCAGGGCTGCAGGAAGCACACACCAGAGGCTGGGCCATCTCTTTCAGGGACAGCCTGCATTTGGGCTTATGTGAACAGCCATGATGCTGTAACATGTCTCCACAATGTACATACAAAGTTCTGAAACCTTGCCTTATAACTGCACCAGTTTTGACATTTATAATTGTACCTAGCAAGCAAACAACAGCCATGCTTTTCATTCTGGGGAGATTGACCTCAACATATTGGTACAAGAAGATATGTAAACTGATATTAGATAAGACAGTGGGATGACTCCTCCCACTCTATCTCATGCCATATATAAAAGTGAAACCTTCATAAAAATGGTCCTTTAAATCTGAAGGGTAAAGCAAAACACAGACAATGAGACACACAAACCCCATACATATTAAGTGGCTTTCTTTTCAAGCAATTTCTAACCGTCTCAAGTTATTTTCTAAATCACCAGACTATCTGCTTGAAACAAAAAAGCATCGTTTCAGAAACTGACATATATAGGCTTTTTGCAAACAATTTTCAAAGGACATTATTTTCTAAGGAAATAAATGTACAGAGTATATATTTTGAGGCAACTTTCAATAATATTCCAAGTAAGAATACACTACTTCATAATTTGATTACATTCCAAGTAATTCATTATAACTAGTCACAGTGGTTTGGAAAAAAAAAATCTGCCTGTTAAGTTTACTAGATCTCTTAGTGTCTCATGTCAAATCAGACTCCCTCCCTACTTCCATAAATGATCTCAACTATTCTGCTATCCCACCATTTAGAAAGAATAAAAACCACAGAAGAATACACTGGTTCAGATGAAACACAACAAAAGCCAGTTTAGAATTTTTATGTAACAATTATAATAATTTCAGAAGGCCTCTTTGCTCTGTATTAATTCACATAATTTACTATGAGTGGCACAGAAAATGAAATGAGCCGGCATGTATATCATGATCAAATTTTCCAAAACAGATTCTATGCCTTTCTTAATGATTTGTAACAGTTATTTCCAAAAGAAAGCTTTAAAATAAAATTTCAAACACTAAATACCAGTTATGCAAAGCAAAATGTTTCATAAAATCTAGTGATTTTTAATAGAAACACACAGTGAGTCGATTACAAAAACAAAGAGATCAGGAGTCGATGCAGCTATGCAGACAAGAAAGGAAAATCTGGTAGATTTTTCCTGATTGCAAAGATGGAACAAAAAACATAGTGTCAAAGGTAATAGAAAAGACTTACCATTCATGCTGAAAGGCTAGTTTTCTGAAACATATTGCTCCTAATATTAATCCAACAGTTGATGAAGTATGTTAATCTCTATCAAATCAGTGCTTCAATCTCTAAACACACTTACACACTAACTGGAAAGAGAGAGCACACAGAATCCAGAGAGCTGCTCTATCTTATGAGCTCCTTGTGATGCAAAAAAACCACTATGAAGCACAAGATACCAGTAGTAAACCAAAATCAATATTCAGGACACGGGTATTTGGTTTTGCTTATTAACTACTTCTGTTCTGACCAACGCTACCTATTCATGTCTAAAGCAACTCAAAATGGCAGGGGGAAAAAAGCATGCAAACACCAGGAGGTTTTAAGATGTTCTCAATTATATCAAGCACTGGTTGTTTCCATGGCAACCATAGCCCAGAATTATCTGTTGACTTGTACCCAACTAGTAGTTATTCTAAAGCTTTAATCAATTCACACAATGTACCCTGTATGTTATTTCATATTTCACGAGTATTTTTTCCACATATATAGCAATTATTCAGCTAAATCTCTATGTCATTCCACAGTATTTTAAAGTATACTGACACTATTCTGAATCAGAGACCAAATAATATTCCTTTGACTATACACCACCCATCCACTTGCAATATACAGACTATGAAGACAACAGAAATATGCACTTATGGAGACTCTCCTGACCATTTCAGTTATCCAGGTTGTTCATGTGTACTCTTATTATGCAGATTTGGATTTTTCTTTTTTCTATCACTTCACAAATAAAATATTCACACTGATCTTACTGCATCTACATTCAGAACCAAGCAGCCTCATCCTCCTTTCCTTTTTCATTTCAATCTTTCAAAGAGCAACAAGCAACTAAGAAAACAAGACATATCAAAATGTAGGTTTCACGTAGTTGCAAGTAGTCATAGTCAAGACATCAGAATGATGTATACAATTTTTAATTTAGGTGACTACCATCACATCGCTTTCATTCTTTGGCTGTGCAGCACAACTGACCTGGTTACCAGTTCAGGCTGTACAATCACACGTGCACCCCATCAGCTTTTTAAAACACATTCCAAGGCCCACAGTACCTTGAGCCATCTCTGCCCTACTGAATTCTGAGGATTTTACAAAACACAATTCAACTGCTTCATACATCAACTAAGAATCCAAGGCATGTTAGAGAAACTGTATGGCTCACTTATCAAAATAACAAAGCAAAGATGTTAAAATTTCACAATCGACCCTGAAAACACCCTAAGGCCATACACTACGTGGCACATTACTCAGCATTAACAACTGACAACACAAACACAAAGTCCAACCGAAGAGCAACAGCTCCATTCCCTTCAGCAAACCCATAGCTTCAACAGTAACTGCTTGTTGAAGGACACTCACAGAAACAGACTTGTGACAGTATTTCATTATAGCACAAGGTGTAAATATAAACTTTATTTTCAAACTGACTTTACCTCAAACCTAAACCAACAAAAATTCTAAGATGTCACTTTCCAAACTTTTTTCAGGAATTTAAAGAGTGCTGTTGCTTTCAACTTATAGAATTACAGAATGGTAGGGGTTGGAAGGGATCTTTAGAGATCATTCAGTCCAACCACCCTGCTAAAGCAGGTTCACCTAGATGAAGTCACACAGGAACGCATCCAGGCGGGTCCTGATGATATCCAAGGAAGGAGTCTCCACAACCTTCCCCCGGGCAGCCAGTGCCAGGGCTCCCTCACCTGAACAGTAAAATAGTTTTTTCTTATTTCAAGAGTCAACTCACACTATCTGCTACCTACAACCTTACATCAACTTTTAATAAGTTGCAGTGACGTGGGAAGAACAGTTGAGAACATTCAAATATCCCCACAAAACAAACACCTGTACGTTTCTAAACCACTGTTTATTCATTAAACTTTTAGTGAAATTTATCTACAACTTGGATTCAGTGACTCTATGCAATTGTATGACATTGAACTTTTAGGTAAAAAAAGAAACAAATCCTCCCAAACTATTGCTTTTTCATTTTTCACAAATAATTTTCACAGATGATATTTTTTGTGAAGCTATAATTAGGAGTCAGTAGCAGACAGAAATACTCCTTCCACTGCACTCCTTATATTCTTTATCACTCCTTCAGCTACAGTTACAGTGAAAGGAGAACCTTGAAATACGCATTACAGTAATTTTTATTATTATTTTTAAAAAATAATCTACCAGTTGGGAATAAAGGTTCAGGATAAAGATTCAGAATTTCATCCTGAAACCAAAGATACATAATCAACCACCATTCAGCCACAAGCTCAGAAAAATTGCATGCAACCACTGTCCTTAATTATGACTTAAAATAGCATTTGCGGAACAGCCATTTTCACCATGTTTATCATCAAGAGAACATGACAGTCCATTTCCTGATCAAGCATGTCATACAAGGAAGCTTGCCTTAAATAGAGGGGGGGAAAAAGATAGTAGCGACTTGCACACAAACAGGTCACAATTTGTAAGTGTCAGTAGGTCAATATCATTTGTTTCTTCATGTTATATAAACAAAAATGCTTCAGCGTTATTTTTTCAAACCGCTATTTATACAAAAAAGAGCTTCACATCAATCCAAGTATGCGTCTATTTTTATCAAGCTGAATATATTTTAGAGAAGTGGAAGCTCAGAATTTATGCATTTTCATAATTTATCTTCCCAACAGAACTAGTTGATCGTTTCCTGTATCATTTGGGAGACCTATATTTAATCTATTTTAGGTCAATGCATTAACACCTTTTTGTTTCCATGTTTACTGATTATGCTCAGAGAACAGATTCACTCCCTACTCATATAATATTTTAAATTGCAAACAGAGAGATGTCTAAATACCGATTTTCTTCATGATAATGCCATGATGCTAAACGTTTCCAATAAGGACTATTTTCAACTGAAATAATTGTGCTATTTCAAATCCATCAATGAATCTAAAATTTGGAACAAAATTATCATCAATTACCATACTATAATATTTTAACTACACAGACAATAATTGTTCCACAAAATAACGCATGACTTTAAAAGAAAAAAAAAGACAAAGAAAAGCAACTGGCAATGTACTTAAGATTGTGATATTTTTTGAAATCTCTATTACCCAACAAGCAACCATTAAAAGTTTTAATCCATCCAAATAATGCAGTAAACTCTTCACTAATTAAGAAATTAAAGCTAATGATATTAGCATTCCCACACTAAATTAATATATAACAATTAAATCCAAACACAGTTGTATATTGCTTACTACTGTATAGTGTTCTGATGTATACATTCATTAAAAGAAAATGATGAATGATAAAAAGCCCTATATTTGTAAGTTCAATCTGTGCAGCAATGTTTGCCTATTACTGAGTTTAAACACTAAAATCTGTGATGAGTTTTCTATTTCTGCTGAACTAGACAACTCCATTTGAAAATAAAGGAAGTAGTTTCAAAGTAAAAGTTGGAGTGAGGGCTTGTCAAAACAAGCCAACCGTGCTTTAAGAGAAGAGAGGTGGGATAAAGTCTCCTGCCAGCCACCAGTCCTTGAACCAGCTCCCCACTTCCCCTTTCCTGATGCAATATGCTAGTCTTCGAATTAATACCTTTAGCTAATGGATAGTAAAACTGACCCCAGAATACACCACAGAGCAGCGTTCATATTGGATGGCAAACACACAATATCTTCACTTACTAGGCAAACTGAAAAGTGAGTATATATATAACAAACAAAACCCCTCTACTTACTTGATTTGTCCCATTGGACAACAAGCTCTGAGCAATGCTGGCTCTCATTTTCCGGAGCCACTCTGTGTTCATGCGCACCACTCTTTGAATGTCTATGGAAAAGGCGATTAGCAAAACCTTCCAGCCTCTGCAGTGCTGTGGCTGTCCCTGTGCACTGGTTATAAGGTACCTCCTTCTGAGCTGCCATCTATACTTTTGTAAAAGTCACCAGTGTGTAAGAGAGAAAATATCTCAAGGGAGCTAGACAACCCAGAGCCACTAAGAGCTATGCATGTGTCAAACTTCCTGTATGCAGCATTTGTTAACCACTGCTCCCTTCTACTTCCTGTTAAGAAAAGCTCTATAATGTACTATTTTGTACTGCTAAAAGTCTCCTTTTGTGTCAAAAGTGTTGTGTTTTTTTTTTAAAGCAGTAATTGTTCTAGCATGTGTTGTCACAGCTTTTTAATGCATCACATTTTATATTTAAATCTAAATTTTATGTTAAGAGGCTATAAACAATTGGTTCAGAATTAAAGAAGGCAGTGGTGGTTTTTTTTGTTTTTTTTTTTTTTTATTTACCACAACCAGGCATGAAAAAAAGGAAAGTGACTATTCTGCAGTTCTTGCCCTGTTACAGAAATGGAGTACGACCATCATGATAGCAAACATACCCAGCTGTCATCTAATCATTAGATCATTAGCAACCTCATGTTTTCAGCTAAACTTTCTAAGCAAGGAGGTCATTTGCAAAAAACTACTGAATAAACTTTATTACTGGACAGTATTGTTTTCCTCCTTTGAGGAAAAGTAGACTGCAGAAGTTAAATTCTAAATTACATATAAACGTTATCCAAACTCCAAAAATGAACCAAATGTATTTAACTTTTCCAGGAAAAAAAAAAACACACCAGAACAACCAGTGCTGGCAGATCCTTATCTAGCAGCATGCTCACTCTCCCAGCCCCAAGACAGCTGAAAGGAGTCACAAAGTCATGGTCACCAGAGCTTTGGACATTGCTTATGTAAAGCTTTGCATGCAAGTCTCATGGAATTGCCCAAGAACATCTGGGTTTGGGTTTTGTGTTTCTTTTTTTTTTTTTTTTTTTTCATTCACAAGAAATTTGAGTATTTTCAACTGGACAGTAAGTCTGGAAAGCATCATTTTTAATGGTGCAAAACTAATACAGCTTTCAAATTATTTTCCTTAACAGTAAATTAATTTACAAATTACATAATTTTGCTTGCTTACAATAGGTAATACTAAACGGTAATTCTTGTACAAATCAAAACATATACATTAGGCAGGTTTACCAATATATCCTCTGCACATCTAAGATATAGCTTCTTCAAAATTTATGCTATTCTTAAGAAAGATTGAAATAACTTTTCCACAATCTGTCTCCTGTCTTACAGTCAACACGTGTTAAAGACATACCTCTCATTTTTCGCCACCATACTTCTCACTGAATAGTTTTCAAATGTCACCAGATATCCATCCGTGAATATTACATAACAATTTCATAACAGCTCTGTGCCTCAGAAAAAAAAAAAAAATCCACAACCCTATGATGACAAACTACTTATGATAATGATAAAACAATAAAAATGCTGAAGGATAGACTTTACAGATTTGGCTCCATTCCTCCCAATGGGAAGTTCAACGCTTCGTGTAATTAGCCTCAGTCAATACCAAAGACAAAGCACAGATAAGCTCCTTGCTTTCGAGCTCTAGAAATACTCTGGAAACGTAATTTCTTTCTCTAGCACCTGCTCCAAATTTGGAAACAACTGCCCAAATGCTTACATTTTACACACCAGCTTGCAAATCTGCTTGAGCACCTGCTACCTTGCTGGTGATAAGGTGCTCTCTCCAGTCAGGGCCAGGTGATGCAACCTTCCCTGGATGCCAGCCCATTACACGTCCTTTTCTACCTTCCAGCCTTTCACCTGCTTTGTTGCAAGATCGATGCTGACTTCCATAATGTGCCATCAGTTCAAGGCCTTCCTGCTGGAACAAGACCATAGGGATCTGCTTGCCTTATCAGGAGTCGCAAACAGGCAGAGAGAATACGTTATGTGCTATATATAACCAAACACTTTATCTAAAGTAATGCTATGTCACTTTCCATTCAGCAGTATAAGAAATCCTTAGGCAATAACAAAATGCTTATTTCCCTGTCTGGTCAACTTTCCAAGGCTGTAAGAGCCCCACTGGAATTGTACAGTTGTGCTCCGCTATAGTCCATCACAAGTCTTTGGACATCCAGAGGATACTTTCAAGAGACTATTTTCTTTGGCCTTGGTTGTTTTCTCCAGCAAACAAAGCCATCTGGTGTGATGGTGTACTCAACTTGTCTCTCCTCCTATCGTTCTGTGCCATTACACCATATTGTCTTACCTTTCACACAAGTCTTCAAACTATTTAATTTCCCTTATCTGAAAAAGGGCAATTTACAAAATTAATATTGCTTCACATTATGTAACTTAAGAGTCTGCCAGCCCTTTAGAGAGTCAGTGGAGAGGTGTGGAAACTGTCAGAGCGCAACTCTGCCCACCCAAATTTAGAGATCCAAATGGACCCAAGTGACTAACATGGACACTTGAATTAGATGAGAAAAATAGGAAACAGAAATATCCCTCCTCTGAGATCACAGAAGAGAACTGGTTAAAATAAAAACAAGTTATCAAAAAGGGACTGTGACAAGATATCCTAAGAGAAAGCCTTGATTCGACAGAGTTCTATAAACTACTGCCAGTGAACACTGTTACAGGAATTCTCCACATGCAAAATACGAAAATAAAGCACTGGTGGTATTTGCACATGGACAATTATGTACTTGACTAACCTAGGAAACTTTTGGCATTGTTTTGGCATTGATTGGTACCACCCAATGATAATGCAGAATATACTACCAAGTGACTTTCTGTGAAGCCTCCATCCCATGTGGAGTTCAACATTAACAAATTACGTCACTATTTTTAATTTTATCAACATACTAATCTTCCAAACCTATACAACAGTAATTTATCCACAACAAGTATTTATTTTACCCATTTGTCAGCAACAGATGGCACGTTATCAAAGGCAAAATTCTGTGGCTCTGCTAGTCTTAGGATTTCCACTTGCTAGCCAGTACTGCTTTCCCTTGGAACAATTTGCAAATCTCAAGCTAACAGTCTTGAGGTCATCTTACTTATGCTCCGAGCTGGAAGAACAACCTGAGACACCTTTGATCCTAAGCTGTGCAGTGCTTACGGTTCAGCTTATACACCCTCTCTAGACAGTAAAAGCTGGCTGTGCTCCAGACAGACTCTGAACATCCAGATGTTCTACCCACTAAATGCTTCAAAAGTCGGATCAGGTGTGTCACGCTCTGTGCAGAGGTATGACCCATCTAATATGAGGCCTGATTAGATTTCATTTAATCTCCACTCAATAACTTCTGCTCCACAGTCTCTGTGGTTTTTCTGCTACAGAAAAAGATAGCCCACGTTAGGTAACTTCTTAAATAACAATTAAGTGTTTGAAAACGTTAAGTCTAGTCAGTTGCCATTTAGGTCTCTTATTAGTTTCTTCATCTAGGCAGAGCTGGAAATGCCCTCTTTGTTCATATGGGCTGCAAAGTAAATCCAAGGTGCACATGCTGCACAGTGTATGTGCTACCTGGTGTATGTCAGGGAGCTCCCAACCCCAGTGCCTGACAGCAGCATAGGCGTAGGGCTTCAGTGCCAGTGCAGCAGTTCCCATGGCCTGCAGAGCTCCATCTCTTTCAAAGCACTCTCAAACACACACAGTTCAAACCAACCAGGCATGCAATGTAAGGAAAGTGTTAGTTACATAGAAAAGTGTAAAAGAGTGTTTCTTTGATGTCTCTAACTGGTTTCTAAAATTTCTGTTCTAAAAGAGATAGCAAAGCTACATCTTCTCCTGGCAGCCAAAGTCAACACTGAAATGTTAAAAATTTCCTTTGGGCAGAAATTTTATTTTCACTGAATTCTAGCCACCAAATCTAGCCAATACTTTAAAACACATCAAAAACCCCAGAGAGGTGGGTAAAAGATTCAGCTTTGAAGGTGTACATTACATGTGTACGTTAAAGCATTTTGGTAAGAATTTTTACAGAAATATTGTCTAAGTTACTCTCCCACAAATTTATGAAGTACAACATAATGATGATAGCCACAGAAAAGTGCTAACATTGTGGTCCTGTAATCCAATAGAGGCAACAAAATCATTTGTACATTTTCTGACAACTAACTTATAACCTTGTATGAATTTCCCATTGGCAGATGTCCAGTGTATCTCTCTCAGTCATAGAAAATACTGTAAAGTCCTATAACACAGTCACAGTCTCAGCTTCTTGCTGAAAAAGAATCGGGAATAATGTAGCTACGTGGACAGGTTTTTAATGATCTCTACTAAAACTTAATTTATCAATTTCTAAGAAGCAATCCTGCCCTATCAAGTCAAGCCTTAAAAATAAATGATAAAGAGTGAGCACCCTCCATTACTTGACGACCTGAGATGGTTGCATCATTTGTACAGCCCTGCTGTAATTGAATAAAGTATACACATTGGAACTGTAAAATATTTAAAATGTTTCCCAAGTAAGCTTAATGTTAAATTCCTGAATTTTAAAGCAGCACAAAATAGAAAAAAAAAAGTGAAAAACTACAGCACAACTACAAATCTTTGAAGTGTCTGCATATTTAATGAAGGTTAACCATTAATATCTTTCAATCTAAAACATACAGCAGTTTTTGAGACAGTTGCCTGTATTCCTTGACAACATCTTGAAAAAAAAATACATCCACGATGAAAAATAAATTTCAGATCAGCTACAGTTAATGAAAATTTAGGTCTTAATTCCTAACTTTAAAGCCTAATAATTTCCTGGTTACCTACGAAGATCAATCTCAATCTGCCTGTTTATGTATGTTCTATTTCTTCTCAAGGCTAAATAAAAATATTATTTTTTATCTTCTTATTTTAAATATTTCTAATTAATATTTCTCCTTTTCAACACTGGCCTTCATCCACAAGTAAAAGAGACATGTTGTGACATTTTCTGCATATTGATTTTGTTTGCAAAATATGGAGAAATAACTTAAAGAAACCTTATAAATGAACAATAAAGATTTTTTTTCCTAGAAGTTAAAGACGGGTTTTTTATTGGTGTTAAAAATTGATGGCTTAATAAAGCACACCTTTTCCTTTATGCAGCAGTTATTTCAACAATGTAAGCCCAACTTTAACATTTATTATTTATTACAGAAGGAGTGTGCAATTATTTGATACGAAGTGTTAGCGAGGGCTCCTCCATTTTTAACAGCTTGAAGCTCTTCCTGAATTTAACATCTCATATTGACCAATAAAATATTTAAGTTGAAAGATGCAATAAACATACTTAAGAAAACCTCTAGTTTTGAACTAGAAAATACAAAAGTTTATAACAATTTATATACTAAAGAACCTGAAGTTTTCTGTGCTATAAGCCTGAAGATATATATCTGATCTTCTAGTTATATAAAGCTTGAGAAAAAAGGATGTAAAATGAAGTATACAAAGAGCCATTCCATAACTAAAAGAACATTTTCATCAGAAATTATGTAATTAAACACAATCCAATTAGAGTTTTGCCAGGCGTGAACAGTTCAGAAAGATTTATGAGTATAAACAGGAGCAGAAGAAGGCTCCTTTAAAATTCTATTGTATTTTGATTTTGACTATACATCTGGCACTATGCCACTAGCTTGCAATTTTTTTTTAAACACTGGGAAGGAAGAGCAGTATTTGCTAATACCTTACACATTTAATGGCTTTCCATTTGGAAACAAAGATTTTTCAAATGTATGTAAACAAAATGAACACAATATTATTGCACTGTTTGACAAAACATATGAAAGCAAACCCATAAGGTCTCAGTTTATCTTTAAGCTTATGTTTTTTCTAAAAAGGTTAACCCTTAACAGAGAGCCCCTCTGAAAGCAGTACTAAGGCTGGGACTGCAGCACTTCTATTTCTATAAATAGGACTGCCAAGAGGAAGTTGTTGCTATGGAAATGCTGGTCGTGTTTCTATTTTGACTCAGTAGACCTCTACTGGCATCTACTGTACACAAGCTTAATTGCAGCAGACATCTAACACCCGCATCTCTCACGAGGAAGCATAAATTAAGGCCTACGAGGCCCAACAGCATCATTCATTCCTTATCTTTGATGATATGAAAGGAATAAAAATCCGAAGAACATAGATTTGGGGGGTGGGGGGGGAAAGAGAAACAAACTGGGGGGAAAAAAGGTCAAACTCTACTTATACTCAGTATTTATTTTTTCATATGCAAACTATCACATTTCCCACCACTTTTCTTGTCAAAATTTGACAAATTCATCATTCAACGATGTGATTTTCTACATACATATACCATGGCAGCACATCAAGTTTCCTCATTTCTATCAACACATATTTGGTTATTTTGAAGTCAAATACCTTGTAGTCATAGTCCCAAATCTAGTGTGGAGAAGAAAGGGATAGATAATTCTTTCATTACAAGACAAATCTTTCATAAAACTTTCCAAATTGCCAAAAGAGAACTGGATTCCTCCCCTCTTTAACAGAGCTCCCTCCTCTTTGCTTTTCTTACAGCTTTCTTCAAGATGATGTGCTCAGTGGTGCTTACAGTCTGGACTGACTGTCACGTTGCAAGATAGAAGTTTTCAGAATGTGAATAAAGATTACGCAATAGCTCTGTAATAAAGTTTAGCAAACATCCATCTTTCAATGACCTGCTTTCTCTTAACTGCAAGAAATCTTCTGAAAGTATTTGTAGAGATCTACTTTGTTTGCGCCCCTCTATATCATCAGCTACACAAATATCCCTCCACAATTATTTCATAGCACTATTTAAGACAGTTTGATATACAATCGTTAAGTTTAGTACAAACCCTGTTACCTTTCATCTAAAGAGAAAGTGCCCTTAGACCTGTTTAGGTAGTTTTTGTTATATTTGCGTGAAATAGTTGTCTGCCAAGACCAAGTAAGATGTTCTTGCTTTTGGACAAATGAGGTCTAGAAAAGAACAAGGAAATGGGTAGACTTATTTAAATTAAAATCCAAGGATAAATTTTGCTTAAATTTAGCATGTGACCTCAGTAACCGTTTCTCTGGGAAAAACCTAACAGCAGATAAAGGTTTTGTTCCATCTAATCTACAAAAAACTACACTGTTGATTCATAATGAGTATTAATGGGTTATCCGTCAAAATCAGTAAGAATAAGTTCCTGATGTAGAAGAAACACATCAAGAATTCAGAAATCTTTCTCAATATCCGACTGAGTTGAAGGAGAAGCTATCTGTTTGCATTCTGGCCGACCTCCCATCAGAGCAATGATATTCAAGATCTGCCTCTCACGGAAACAGTAAAAGCTCCTGCAGGTAAGCAGTGCTGAGGTGGTGATCTTGGCTACAGAAAGATTCAGGCTGATAAAATCTCCTTTTTCTTGAATCTGCAGGTTTAGGTCAATCCTTCCTCAATTTAGCCACTTGGTTTTATTAAGGAACTGCTCCCTAAGAGCCATATTTATCTTTGAAACCCACAGTTCAAGACAAATTAAGCATTATGCGTCCCGAGTCAAGTGTGCCTCACATAAGTCATGATTATTAAACCTGTGAGATCTCAGGTCACGCTTAAAGCTCCTTCTTCATATGGGATAACTGCAGGAAGTGACAGAGCAGACAATAGTAAAATGCTCACCAAAACTGAAGTCTTGCAGATAAACATTCTTTATTGTAGTAGTAGCTACACTCTACTATCAGATTCTGTATTGTACAGTAAAAAGCCCAGAATGATACATACCATCACATTTCTCAGAAGGAAAAAAAAAAAAAAGCAACAAATGGCTCTACCTTGAGCTAAATATTTGAAATTAATATTTTTGTGCCTCTTCAAAACTGTAGTGCTCCCCAATCACATGGTATTTAAGTTTCATTAGGAAAATATCCAAATAAGACAGAAAGCAAAACCATTGTTACTTTATCAGAAAAGACAGTGCTTCTTCGTAGAATGAAAGTGTACAGAGTGCAAACCAGAATACAGTAGGGGCTTTAATGAAGCATAGTCTGAAGTACAAAAAATTTGGTCATGTGATGTGGAGATGTATGCTCCTCTAGTTGTATTAGAAACAGATCCTATATTCCTGTGTCTTACCACTAGACTACAGACTGCCCTGGAGAGCCTTAGTCTTTCTGCTCCTACCTGTCCAGCTTCTACAAACACATGGGAAAAACTGAATTAATATAGATCTAGCACTATCTTCCACAGCAGCTAGAGTGGGAAATTGGCATTAAATCCCTGAAAAGTAGAGGGGATGCTGCTGGCCCCAAGACGAGAAACTGTAGAATATGTAAGAAGGTATTTTAAAGTTTGTTAAATGCTCCTAATACACATTATGTGTATGCAAGCAGTATCCCAGCTATTTGAACTTGTCGTAATACAGAACATCAGAAGTACAGTTCAAACAGCGGGATTTCTCTGTATACTGAAGTTAATTACATTGGGCTACAGAATTTATGTTAGTCTGCACTTAAACATAGTAAGAAATGCCATCTGCTGGTTTAAGACCAAACAAAGCATGAGGTATGAAAAGTGTAACATTGAAGAGTTAAGTTTTAAAAGTATCCAATTAATCATCTGTTATGTGTTGTATAAGTCCCACTAGTATCTCATATTTTTTTAGAGATAAATAATTCCCATCTCAACTTTCTAATTACAGGCTATTTTTCTTAGTGAAGTAGCAGCAAAGGGCACAAATTTCTCTCCCTGCCCTCTCCATCTGCATTTTCATTTACAAATTTATCAATATCCAGTTTGTTTCATGTACAGTGAATTTATTTATTAGCAGTCTGAATATATTCTTAAACAGTATTTGCATTTGAATAATCTACCAAGTTTAAAGATAAATACTTAAGAAGAAACATTTCATAGAATCATTATGGTTGGAAAAGACCTTTAATATCAAGTCCAAACACTAACCTCACACTGCCAAGTTCATAACTAAACTAAACTGTGTCCTTCAGCACCTTATCTCTGCATCTTTTAAGCATCTCCAGGGATGGTGACTCCACCACCTCCCAGGGCAGCCTATTCCAATGTTTAATAACCCTCTTGGTGAAAAAGTTCTTCCTAATGTCCAATTTAAACTTCCCCTGCCACAATTTGAGGCCATTTCCTCGAATCATATCATTCTTTACTGGACAGATCAATCCCCACCTCACAACCTTCAGGTAGTTATACAGAGTGATCGTATCTTGTCTCAGCCTTCTCTTCTCTAGGCTAAACATCCCCAGGTCCCTCAGCCGCTCCTCATTACACTTATTCTCCAGACCCTTCATTGCCCACCTCTGGACAAGCTCCAGCACCTTCTTGTCCTCCTTGCAGTGAGGGGTCCAGAACTGGACATGTTTCAGGNTCAAGACAAATTAAGCATTATGCGTCCCGAGTCAAGTGTGCCTCACATAAGTCATGATTATTAAACCTGTGAGATCTCAGGTCACGCTTAAAGCTCCTTCTTCATATGGGATAACTGCAGGAAGTGACAGAGCAGACAATAGTAAAATGCTCACCAAAACTGAAGTCTTGCAGATAAACATTCTTTATTGTAGTAGTAGCTACACTCTACTATCAGATTCTGTATTGTACAGTAAAAAGCCCAGAATGATACATACCATCACATTTCTCAGAAGGAAAAAAAAAAAAAAGCAACAACTGGCTCTACTTTGAGCTAAATATTTGAAATTAATATTTTTGTGCCTCTTCAAAACTGTAGTGCTCCCCAATCACATGGTATTTAAGTTTCATTAGGAAAATATCCAAATAAGACAGAAAGCAAAACCATTGTTACTTTATCAGAAAAGACAGTGCTTCTTCGTAGAATGAAAGTGTACAGAGTGCAAACCAGAATACAGTAGGGGCTTTAATGAAGCATAGTCTGAAGTACAAAAAATTCGGTCATGTGATGTGGAGATGTATGCTCCTCTAGTTGTATTAGAAACAGATCCTATATTCCTGTGTCTTACCACTAGACTACAGACTGCCCTGGAGAGCCTTAGTCTTTCTGCTCCTACCTGTCCAGCTTCTACAAACACATGGGAAAAACTGAATTAATATAGATCTAGCACTATCTTCCACAGCAGCTAGAGTGGGAAATTGGCATTAAATCCCTGAAAAGTAGAGGGGATGCTGCTGGCCCCAAGACGAGAAACTGTAGAATATGTAAGAAGGTATTTTAAAGTTTGTTAAATGCTCCTAATACACATTATGTGTATGCAAGCAGTATCCCAGCTATTTGAACTTGTCGTAATACAGAACATCAGAAGTACAGTTCAAACAGCGGGATTTCTCTGTATACTGAAGTTAATTACATTGGGCTACAGAATTTATGTTAGTCTGCACTTAAACATAGTAAGAAATGCCATCTGCTGGTTTAAGACCAAACAAAGCATGAGGTATGAAAAGTGTAACATTGAAGAGTTAAGTTTTAAAAGTATCCAATTAATCATCTGTTATGTGTTGTATAAGTCCCACTAGTATCTCATATTTTTTTAGAGATAAATAATTCCCATCTCAACTTTCTAATTACAGGCTATTTTTCTTAGTGAAGTAGCAGCAAAGGGCACAAATTTCTCTCCCTGCCCTCTCCATCTGCATTTTCATTTACAAATTTATCAATATCCAGTTTGTTTCATGTACAGTGAATTTATTTATTAGCAGTCTGAATATATGCTTAAACAGTATTTGCATTTGAATCATCTACCAAGTTTAAAGATAAATACTTAAGAAGAAACATTTCATAGAATCATTATGGTTGGAAAAGACCTTTAATATCAAGTCCAAACACTAACCTCACACTGCCAAGTTCATAACTAAACTAAACTGTGTCCTTCAGCACCTTATCTCTGCATCTTTTAAGCATCTCCAGGGATGGTGACTCCACCACCTCCCAGGGCAGCCTATTCCAATGTTTAATAACCCTCTTGGTGAAAAAGTTCTTCCTAATGTCCAATTTAAACTTCCCCTGCCACAATTTGAGGCCATTTCCTCGAATCATATCATTCTTTACTGGACAGATCAATCCCCACCTCACAACCTTCAGGTAGTTATACAGAGTGATCGTATCTTGTCTCAGCCTTCTCTTCTCTAGGCTAAACATCCCCAGGTCCCTCAGCCGCTCCTCATTACACTTATTCTCCAGACCCTTCATTGCCCACCTCTGGACAAGCTCCAGCACCTTCTTGTCCTCCTTGCAGTGAGGGGTCCAGAACTGGACATGTTTCAGGTACAGCCTCACCAGCGCTGAGTACAAGGGGACAGTCACTTTCTTCGTCAGAAAGAAGTGCAGAAAGCACTTTCCAGAACAGAAACATTACAAGATTGAATGCATGTTTCTTTTTTTCCTTTTTCTTAATGTAAACTTATCCTGTGAAAAAACATCTTGGCATTTATTAACTATTGACAATTTTAAGACTAATGAGTAAGAACTTGTAAAACAAAATTCTAGAAGTTGCTATATAAACGTCTTTTCTCACAACACAGAACTTTGAGAAAATCTTTAGAAGCAAGTATGGATAAAATATACTCTTAGTTGTAATTCTCTGAACAAAGATCAAACAATTTGCATGGCAGGGCAGCTCAGCATGCAGGATGAATGACAGCACAGAAAAGATACGATTCCTTAATACTGTATCCTCAAGCAGCCACAACCTTGCAAGTTGCATTTTTACTCTCAAAGCAAAATGATCAAAGATTTTATTTTTTTTAATGAAATCAAAAGAAACTAGTGATATCCTTTACCAGCTTACAGGAAATAAGTTACAAGATGTGCTGAACATACACATTTTGCTTATTTTTAGGGTAAAATCGAGTTGGATAATATGTAACGTCTTTATTCCAAGAAGTCTTGACAATCCTGCATTTTGATTAAAAATCAAACATCTTCTTCCTAATAATTTTCTTTCTTGCTGAAGAGCTCTATTATAGCTCACTATTACACTGCACAAATAAACTTTTCCACAGTTCAACAACATTTAAATTGATTATAAAACGTAATTTTCTTAAATGTAACAAACTTTCAAATGACAGGTAAACCAACAGCAAATATCCTTGAAGTCATTTTTTAATTACATAAAAGAACATCCATTAGTTGTAATTGCATTTGCATTTAATTTGTTTTAAAGAGAAATTAGTACAAACAATAATTAAAAATGCATAAAAAAAACTCCTCACTGTTCTTTCATGCTGTGAAATGCCACTAAAAGCAGCTTCTCACAGTACATCACCTCAAAGCACTGACAGTCAGCCCCATATCTCAACAGCAATACTGCATGACTCTTCTACACCACTGTTGGCCAAGGATTCCTCACTCGTATTCAAGCAACATTTGACCATGCAGTTATCTTTCCCTTTGCCCACTGAGCTAAGGAACAGTCTAAAGAAATTTCCACAACTTAGATCCAATGCATTTGTTACTGAACAACATTAACTATCACCATTCACTCTCCAGCATTCTTTCCACTGGTTTCTATTTCTGATATTTACAGAAATTAAATGTTCATGACAATGTAAATCACCTCAACATATACACACCTTTAACTCCATTCTCATCTGTCTCATAAGCCAAGAAATCTACCCAAGAAGAAATAACTGTCACAAACTCAAGAGGTAACGTTTCCCATCCTAAGAGCTTTCAGAATCTTGCTCTCACCTTCCACAGATTAAATATAAATTGCTTATCGTTATTACATGACAACTGTGTATGAAATACAAATAACTGTTAAAGGACAAGTTTTTGAGGGATGAACCTGGTATGGTTTTGGTTTTATTTTCCCATTTGTCCTCATCAACAGAACTGTTCCAAAGAAAACCCATCCCAAACCACACACAGGAAGCCTACACAGGTCAGAACTGGAGAATTTTGACAAATGTCCAAACTTATTTTCATTCTTAAATGAAAAGTCTCTGATAAAAAGTCTCAAGCTGCAGAAGTGTGCACATCTGAAATAACTAACAGCTTTACCACACACCTCCACTGTAGACTGCACACAGAAAACAGAGACTTTGCCCACACTGGCCCTTACCTTCTGGGGGGATTTCCACTAATAACTAGGAATGTTGTCCTTCTATCAGTGACAGAGGCAACCTATTCATGATTACTGCTACTAAAAAAAAAGTTCTGAACATTACCATTTTGAACAGGTAAAGTGTATCTTATGATAGCATTGTGCAGGTCCTTATAACTTATGTGAAGCAAAAATCCCTTTAATTTGGCATAGCTAGGAGACATGTTATCTCTTGAATTTATTATCTTAATTTACTTGAACTCCTTTGAGAAAAATGCCTAATGTTTTTTAACTAGCCACAGGTGGCTTCTCCTCCTGGAAGAACAAACATGTTTTACTTAGAGCTGCTCTCAGACACTCGTAACTTTTCCTAACAACTTCAATACAGAGTTCTTATTTCTGGGAGTCACATGGCATGTGGGAAGATTCTGGTTTTCTTCCAATTCCTCTCAAGTTAAACTCTAACCAAGCAAACTGCCAAAATGAGGTATCAGTTGCAACACATCGGGCAAATTTCAAAACTTATTTCCACTATATTCCACCTTCCTCTGCTCTTGGAGGCGGGATGGGAGGAAACACATGGCATCCTATTTAAATGAAATATCAAAATAATGAACTTAGTAATTGCAATTACTGAGTCCTCTCCTCACTTTTCTTATGAGACAGGAAAAAACTTGACACTTAAATTATACAGAAATGAAAGTCTAAACGAATAGTTATCTGAAAAGGCTTGCTTACGTTTTGTTAGGTATCCTGCTTTGGTATTTTTCACCTCTGTAAAGATGATACTTGAAGAAGAAACCACTGACTGGTTTATCAGCCAAATAAGGCAAATTATGTGTCATTGTAATTTTTAAAACACTGCGGGCAAGTCATTGTCTCTGACAAGTTGTGAAAGGTTAACAACACCAACATGCTGTCTAATGCAACTCTGTATGGTTTCCAGAGGGTCTGCTGGGCATTCAGGATGTCAAACATGGCCAGGTTCTGAAGCTGAATGGCTTTTGGGGCTCCACATTAAATGCGATCATAAGCTCTACTCAGTTTAAAATCTACATTTGAATAAAATTTTGGGGTTCACCTTAAGTCTATGCAATCCCTATTATATCCAATTAAATAAAACACTACTTTGGCACACTAGTCTCTGACAGAACTTTTCAGAGGGTAGAATGGACAGATAGGTATTGGAAAACACATCAAAACAGGAGCTTCTTAGTTTAGTCCTTAATGATCCATTTCTGAACCTAATAAGGTGTTACGGACGTTGCAGGGCTAAAATGCAAATATGGAAAGATGGTAGAAAGAGAAAGGAAGAAATGGGTAGGAGGTGATCATGAAGGAAATTATCTGAACTCAAATCATGCTGCTCTTTCTTTAGTTAAAACAAAAACAGCACGAGAAGACTCATTAGGGTTAACAGTTTAACACCAGCTCATTTTTGTTGTGTCTAGAGATTCACTCATCATAATTATCAGACTAACTACATCTCTGTATCTTTCTTTATTATCTTCATGTATATGTTCATTAAGACCTCTGTCCATAAGCTAATTAAGAACAGACTCAACGGAATAGTAGTACATAGTCCATTAATGATGACTGCTTCAGTAAGTCAAAATTAGGTCTCTCAACAATTGAACTAGTCCATATGCAGCACCAACCCATATGGAGAACAGTATTCCAAGCCCAGTAAAAATATAAACGGACGTTAAGTTCTGAAGATATCTTGTAGTTTCGTGTAAGATAATACAACTCATGAGTTCTGTGAAGAGAGAGCAAACTCTTGTAACTGAAAAGCTACAACACTGTTTCAGACTTAAGAATGGTTTTCATTAAAAGCACCTCATTAATGTTCATCACCACTCAGTGTTCACTAAGACCACTGCATTTAAAATTGTGTATAGTTCATCAATCTGTTATTTCACAGAATTAACAAAGAACACTTGGCAATTTGCCCACAAGCAAAAACAGTTTCTACCTTCTCTTAGGTATGCATTCACTTGTAGGTTGCTTATTGAGTTCCTTTGTAACGCTCTATCCAACTTACACAAGAAAGATTTTGAAATCAAATCTAAAATCAGTTTCTCTTACTCCTTAATTACAAGTACTTAGGTTAGATCAAAGCTTTATACCTTTCTGGAGAACTTGCAGCCTCATAGCCATTCATACTGAAATACAAAGCTTCTCTTCCTCCAAGGAAAAATGGGTATGTATCTACTTATCAAAGATAAAGAAAAGAAGATATCCTGGCTAAAAAGTCATTCTTCTTAAAGCAACCAAGTTGATGAATATAGATAAGAAAAGCATACTTTAAGAAGAACTCAAAGCAAAACCTTAACAAGTAACCTTGATAAAATGCTGATGGTCACCTAGAATAAATATTAAAACTACAGGACAATTAACTGGGCATGAACCTTGAAATTTTCTCCTGTCTACAAAGACAACTTCTTCTCACTACAATAAAAAAAATGAAACCCATGTTTCTTGGTAAATATTTTAATTCTGAACACCACATATGAACACCATTACATGAATACTTCAACGATCATTTTGAAAACCAGAATCTCTCTGTCCCTCCTTCTCCTTTGGTCAATTTTTATTGAAATTGTTGTTTCACTCCCTTGAATGCATTCATTTACTTCTAGAGATGTAAGTATACAGACCCACAACTGGGATACAGACACTGGGAAGACAGGAGGTTACACACATCCCGTACAGGGCACAGAGGGGCCAAGCACAGATCTCTGCCTCTTTTCAAAGCATCCTTTTGCACCCTTAGTTTTGCAATCAAACAGCTCTGACACAATTTTGTCCCATGTGTTATACATTCAAATATTTTTCAGTTCAGCCTGACTACTCAATATGCCAAAATTTCTAATCATACATTCCATCTGTTGTCTAAAAATTGATAGCCTGAAATGTAATAGAAAACTAAGGTTTAAATATGGAAAAAAAAAATCAAATAAATTTTACCTTTCTGTTTATATTTAAAATAGAACTCATTTTAGTGTTTCATATGCTTAAGTTGACATGCACATGTTCAACTACTGTTAAATTTTGCTTTACATTAGCCAAGAAAATGGATTATTACACTTCTGACAGTAAACAATTTAAAATAGCTGACATATTACAGATCAAAAGAATAAGAAATATACAGAAACAAAAGCCACATTGAATAAAGTCTGATTCTCATCCTAAGTCAAATAAAGCCCAGATCAGTTCAAGAAACTGTGTTAACTGAAAAGAGTGAAATAGATCTTTTGAAGATATTATAGTCATATTTACACTGACAACCTTGAGATTAACTACCGATACACCGAACAAGTACAAATGATAAAGGAAACTATGCATTCTTCTTTGCTTAGAAATAATTAGTGAGCTGTTAATACACAGCTTAAAATGAAAATATTTTCCTATTATCTGACATTAAGTGTCCAGTTCAGGAACAACTATGACATGAACGGAGAACTTATGACATTAGAATTCATCAGAATGTCTCTGACACTCAGTCAAAAAACAAATTTCACAACAGAACTCAGGGCAGGGTGGCAGAGAGGGGCCGGGGTGTAGAGCACAGAAGCAGAGGAAGGGCTAACAGAGAAGGAACTGAGTCCTGCTGCAAGACTGCATTTAGGAGCGGACACAGAACAGAGGTAAAACTGAAACCAGGAGCCAAGGAAGGACAGGATCAGGGCTCTGCATCTGAAGTGCCTACTGTGAGTAGAGGGAAAACCTGAATTTGAGCGAAAGGTCTGCAGCAAGAAAAGGCATCTTCACCAGTATTTTCCAAAAAAGCTTTATTCTTTCCTCTTAAAAAAAAAAAATTAAAATGTCAACTATGGCCTCATTAAAATCAGACAAAGAATGAGACCCCCAAGAACGTAGGCAAAGCTTTTCTTAATGAAGAGAGGTCTGCCCTGTCATTGTTCATGAAAAAGTAACAACTATAACTCCTTACTGCCCTAATTTTTCAGCCATTTAAATATAATGGGCAACACTCCATGTCTATATTCAATGCCAACTTTAATTTTGTTTTAGACATTAATTTTAGACAAAGGCCAAAAACTGATTCATCACAGTCTCATCTCAACTCCTATCATTTCTCAAATTGAAAACTGAATTTAGTTATGGACTGCCAACTGTGCATAAATAAAGAATGAAACCTTCTCTTTAATAGTCTTCAATATTTTAGCAACTTCTGACTTAGCAATAGCTGACTCAGGATATGAATACAGAACTACAGATACTTTGGGCATGCTGGGAGAAAAAGAACACCTCACCAATAGTGTTTGTTAAATTTGTTCAATTATCGTCCTTAATTTGTATCTGATCTTGCTACAGATACTAATTGAGATGTTTAAGTTGTAAAACTTAGTGTCTACAGCTCCACTAACATGTTGCTGTCTTTATATGAAATATAATAAAAAAAACAAAACCAAAAACCTGACCTTGGGGAGCTATCTCTTCAGCTACAGACAAGACTGCAGCAAAGAAACTCACACAGTACTACTGCGATTTGGCTAACAGGTTAAGCAACTGAAGTTTCACAGCCTATGTGGATTAGATTTGTCAATGTTTGTCACCAAAGGTACTCCCCTAGATTACAAATTATGATGCAGCTCAGATAGCAAAGATAATTAATGTTCCTTTATCGGATTTTCTAAAATACTGATATCATCCCTGTGGTGCTGCTGCTTGTTGGTATTTCTGCCTTTGCAACTCTCAGACTGAATTACTACAAATGACAATCACATAGATTTACACTGAAGAGTCAAACTACAATTAGCATAATGCACAACTGCATACTCAGATGCAACCATGGAACCAACCAGTTCAGTAATATTTCATCTGCTCTCCTCAGATATATCTTTCTTACTTTACAAGTAACTTCAACCTAGAAAATACTCAAATTCTTCACTGCCTTGGAGGTTCCCTCTTAACTAATTTTCATGACTCTGATAATTTAGTGAGGCGAGACTCTGATAAAAAAAAAAACTCTAGCCCTTAACTTGGACCACATGCAGTGGAGATAAATATCCTAACTGACCATTACAAAAGAAATATTAACTTATATCTAACTTTTGAGCCACGACTCAATGATTAAAGTGAAGACTCACAATTACAGACTACAGAAGTGAAGAAAGGTGCTTTCCATTAGTCAATATATTTTTAATAGAAGATATTTAATACATTTTAAGATGCGTGTAACACACACATGGAAACAATAATTACTCCTTTGGTGCTGAATGCTCACAACATACAGCATACATCTCATTTTCCTTTGCAATATTAGAACATTTTCAGGACTGAAAAGAAGATGAAGTCTCTCCAGCTTGCTCATTTTGAAAAAAAAAAGATTTACACAACTCACCTGAGTTTTATTTCAGAGTTTTTTTTAATAAACATAAAAGCCTTGAAGCATGGCCAGAAAGACCAATGAATAACACAGGACTCCATTAGGAGGCACTTCACCCAGAAATATAGGAAACCTGCACTGTGATAGAAGCCAAAAGTTTGCAAAGTACTTTCCCAGAGTCCATTTAGATTTAAAAATAGATATGTAGTACTATGATACAGCAGTCACATGTGGTACATTCGATCTATTTTGAGCTAAAATTAATAAGCACTTTGAGAATGTGAAGTAAATTGATACACTAATTGCCATAAAATAAGGTATAGTTTTCTCTCTGTAACAGACTTGTCAATTTCAATGTATGACTTGAAAAATAAAGACACATATTATTTAAATTACTAGAAGTTTTATTATAAGCCTGTGGTAATTTTAAGTCACTTCACTGTATTGCTGAATGCCTAAATCTTCTAAAAAGTAAATTGTTTAATTAATATTTGCAGTTAGTTGCCAGTTTCCTGACGAAAGGTTCTTAAGAGTGCCAAATAATTTGTAAGAAGCTAATTAATTTCCTAAAAGCTACACTTTCCTTAACAGAAGTTCAGAAATGGTTAAAGCAGTAAGACTGTTAAGCCTGATTGCGTTGACTCTGCCTTGTTTTTCTGGAACACTGTGACTGAGAAGCAAGGATTTAAACAATCATATGACTCTCAAGTTTAAGAGCCCAGATTTTCAGTACATCAAGCCTAAGTAAGAAGGTCAACAAATGCTGTGGTTTGACCTCAGATAAGAGCTATATAATATCTATACACAATCTTCACACTATGATACTACAGCCTGACATGTTTCTGTAACTACATGGGCTTTTAATGCGTTTAAGAATACTTTTGAGTTCATCTAAAGAACTTCCTAACAGTTCTAAAAAGCAAAATTTTATCACCAGTACCTATTCCCTTCTTATGATCCTGAGGGGTATTTTTGCTAAACTTGAGGCAATACCTATCAATGTCTTCCCAATATTTTAAATAAATTCTTCCAACTTGAGCAGAGATACATATAAGCCACATACTTTACCAGTGAAAAAAACAGTGTATTACCCCACAGCTTCATTGCACATTTGATAAGCAAAAATTCAATTGACATTGGATAAAGTTAACTAATCCACCATCAACTCCTTATCATACTAATTATAACTATGAATAAAACAACTGACTAGTTAAAGTTACTGCCTTTTCACAGGAAGACATTTACAAATCAAACTGTATAAAGAAGTGTCTATATAACTTATTTCAAATAGAAAATGTTTTAAAAGCATTATTTATATTTCATATTTTTATATTCAAAAGCATTTTTAAAAAGGTCATAATTAGCATCACTTTAGTAACCTCAGGATGGTTGTCATTGATAAATGCTTTGGAGAAACAGGTGAAGTCAGGTATTCATTTTTCTGCAGTAGAGTGTACTGAACTGCCCTGGCAGTCATTCAGGATTAGATGGTGAAGAAAACATATCTGTAGGACTCCTTTGTGTAGGGTAGAAAGACTTACACAACTCTGGTAAGCAGCAGGACACGCTGAGAATGGCTACAGAATGCCATCCTTGAGGAGCAGACACTATCCCTGCTCCTTAAACTATGCTATTTTCAGCTGCATGTACTGCTGCTTCTCTACCCCCCACAATGACCAAATAGTATTTGGGTGCCTGTTTCACAAAGAAACAATTTTAACTGCCACAGAAATCTATATAAACAGTATCTGAGGATTTCATGTCTTGTGTGCCTCAATAAATAGAACCTTTGTCACATCAAACAGGGCTTCCTAAATAAAAGGAAACATTTTACTTTCATCTCTCTGTGCCTTAGTTCCCTATTCCTAAAATGGGAATAAGAAAACCTCCTAATTTCACATGATGTTTTCTTAGTTCCCTATTCCTAAAATGGGAATAAGAAAACCTCCTAATTTCACATGATGTTGTAAAGGTAAATTCAATGTCTGCAACACAGTCATATACTAAGATAATGATTTCTGTAAAAAGCTCCCAAGAATAACGTGCAGTAAATAAGGCAGACAGAAATGCACTAAAAATATTAACAGAAACATTAAAACTTGCTCAAGTACTGTTCAATGTTTTGTGCACTGAAATTAGCAAGATCCTTTGGTGGTGGGGGAAAAATGAGCATACAATCATGCAATTTTCTGTTACAGCATTAGGTGCAAGGGACCTCTTAAAATTTGATTTTGCAATATTTCTGTTGTTTCTTTCTTATGTTGATTACAGAAATTTAGGGTTTTTTTTAAAAGCTACGTAAAACTCAAGTATCACCTCATGACATAATCTAGATTAAGAAGTGGTTCATCAGCAGATCCACCCATCTCTAACACATCAGCTATAAAAGTCTCTGAAAAAAATGACAAATTTTGAAAATAGTGGGTTCCTTTTATGTTTCTTGTGACAAAAATATATGCATCTTTTTAACTTCTTTTCATATTTCTTCCTAATTCTTATGTTTAATTTAGCTGCACTATGGTTCTGAATGGTACTCAGTGCACCTATAGTCACAGACACATCATCTCATGATTAACCTAACTCGTAACAAACACAGGAATAAAAGGACGTTGTAGTACAGCAACTTAAGAACTCTGAGTCAAAACTGCAAAGATTTCAAGGTTACTTGAACATGTCACTTTATAATAAAATGGAGAAAGTTAGTCCAATACTACACTGAAGAATTATTTTTTGTTCCATGAAGTGATGAGAATGGCAAGAACTTCAGTGGGGAGGAAATTATGTTTTCGTTAATTCTCTATCCATTGTACAGCTAAACTTTTGGTAATGTATCAAACAATTTTCACAAAGAACTTAAATTGAAAATAGTTTAAAGTGATATGTGTGTGTATTAGTGTACAAATTCCAAGCTGAAAACAAAAAACCATAAAGGAGACTAATTTGGACAAGAAATACCTAGAAAGACAGCATGAAAAAAGGTGCAAACATCTGAAACAAGTTCAAGAAGAACTCTTAAGAAGAACACATAAGAGGAACAAGTTCAATTCTATAACAAAAACTTGTTCCCTCCCCATGATACTCATATTAATTTGTGCAGGCAAGGAAACCTTCAAATGTTATCAGAGCTCTATGACCATAAAAGTTAATTTTTAAGCAAACTCTTTACTCATGGGCAATAAAGGTTTGACAAAACTGGAAGAGCTACATCAGAATTTTTTAAAAGTTTATAAATTTATATTAAGAATTGCAAAGGTTATTAGCAGTAAGAAAATACCAGTTTTACAAAACAAATTGATGCACCATATGTGGCATGTGACCACAACTCTGAGAAGCAGTTTCGATAGAAAACGCACGTATATTTGTATTTAACTGCCCAAGAGAAAAAACTGATATATCAGTTGAGAATTTTCATTTTAGCTTGTTGATAGAAATAATAAATCATAAATCAAAAAGAAAATAAATATGACTATGCAGTACAGCAAAATAATCTTCAGGTCAATATACATCATCACAGCTGAAAGTCCATCAAGAAAAAAACACACCAACATGCTGCTTACACAAATGCACATCGCTGCCCACCTAAACTGGTTACCTGTTTCTGTCAACCAATCACCACTTTAGTGGAAATAGGCAAGATGCTGCTCTCTGCAGGTTTTCTTGAATTAGTCTTGGGTATTTACAAATAATGTATAAAAGCCTGCCTCCACAAAGAGGAAATCCCAAGTTCATGAAAAGGTTTTAGTCATGCTTAGCCACAAAAATACCCAACGTGTTTTTCACAGGCCACACTCCACTGTTTGCTCAAACTGTATCTGGGGCTTTCTTGCTGTGTCTTTGATTCCCCTCAGACACACACATTGTTACCACACAATATCGAGGTACACTCCTCAGGTGCTATTGTTCTCCTTCCTGAAACACTTCAGCAGTGTCCTGCCCACTTTTTGGTGGTTCTCGGGGTTGTTTTTGTTTTTTAATTTTAATTTGAAAACACTACTTTGATTGATTTTGAGTTTTGGTAATTGGTTTTTGGGTTTTTTTTTTATTTATTAAGAACAGAAAGAACCACCTTTCCCTCCTCCACTTTCATTAAAAATTTATCCAACCCATAATACAAAAAATGCCATGGTAAGAAAGGGCAGCAAAAGAAAAACATCTCCAAAGGGTTTGAATACTCCTATATTTATAAGGAAAAGATAACAAAACCCACACTGAAATAATGAGATCTTTAAGCAAAGAAAATTTTAACCAATATTTGGTACTTAAAAATATGAACATGTAAAGTCTTTAATCCCAAATGGACACCAGTGTTTGCTATGTAAAACATTCCTTCTACCCTGAAATGCAAGACAAAAAATATCTTCTGAACGTACAAGGAATTATGACACCATATTTCAACAAGATGTACACGTCTTCTCTTTTTTTTAAAGTGGAAATGTCTTCCAGTTTACCTGAAAAAGTACAGGATTTGAGGGGCAAAGTTCAATAAAAATGAGTATCTTGGCAGCCTGTGGCAATTTCTATACTAGATTTTAGGACACAAAACTGATAAACACAGATGCATGATGTATAAACACCTGTGGGCAGGAGCAATACATCCCGAATTAAAAATGTTTTCTTTCAGTGAGAATGTTAATATTGCTTGTGATTAAAATCACTTAACGGAAAGAACTTAATAGAAAACAGTCTTCAATAAAGCTGTTCAATTTTTTGATGTTTTTACACATACTAAAATAGAAACACTGAATTAAGACAAACTGTCTTAACACTGATAAAATAATTTGTTCCTGAGCTAGACTTTCTTTGTTAATAAATCACCACGTAATACTGCATGATGCAACTTGAATTAATGAAAATGTACTTCCATGGTCTAACAGAACACCAAAATATCTATTTTAATTGCAAAAAGGCTTTCAGTTTCTTAAAGTGAAAATTACTTCTTAAAAATGCTTTAAGAAGCTAAAATATTTTTTTAAACCCTGTATCATACTAGTATGAGTAAATACTAACAGAAGATAAGCAGATCCCTCACTCATTAATAAAATACTTTTAAAAATTCAACTTTAAACACAAACATCGATTTTTTTTCTACCCTTAATCAGATATCTGAATTACAAAATAAAATTGCCTCACCAAGACTGATAATGATTTACAGCCTATTTACAGAGGTTACATGCATGTCATTAAGTTCCTGCTGCATCCATCCATACATTGAGACTCAAATGAAAAAAAAGGAAAAAATTATATAAGAACATAAATATTTAAAATAAACTTTACTTCCTTTTACATAAATAAACCAAATATAACCAATTAACATACTCTGCCCAACATATTAAAATATCTCCATTTGATATGGGCTTGTTGTTTTGGTCACTTTGGCAAAAATGATGACCAAGATGTCAACAGAACAATTTCTGGCCATCACCTCCAGTCTTTTGTGCATTTGTTCAGAAAAAGGTAAACTGATTTCATAGTTTCTATAGAGTTATGTGAGATACTACAGAATATTAATTTTTAATTAATGCTTCAAACTGTTAATTGTTGATATATTAACTACCCTTTCTTCCCATTTTTGTAACTTCAACTCAAATGAATCACCAATATAATTTTGTCAAACAACAACAAAATGTTTACAAACAATGATCTTACAACAAATATCATTATATTCTAGGTAATAAAACTTATGCTTCTCCTCGCTCTCAATAACCTGCAAAAAAAACCCCAAAACACTGGGGAAAGGAGGGGGGAGGAATTTGCTCTTCCCCTTGTACGGAGATGTTTTCCTTCAGTTACATGAATTCCATCTGTAGGTACAGTATATGCATAGTTCAGTAAAAACTAATTTAAGTTACTGTTATGACAATGTCACAGGTCATTTTTTTTATACTGTTCTAATTTTGCCTGTCCCTTCTTAAATACTATCACCACTGGAGAAGTAGTCAAGAAGAACTATTAGCTGGAAGCACTTTTTAAACAGCATCAATGTCTAATTCTAAGCACAGTATTTTATAATTTCACATAGCAGTCCTCTAAGTTCAGTTCTAAATTATCCGATGCTGTGACAATTAAGTTGTGTTTAGGCTACAAAATCACACCACTAAGAAAAGACATCTATAAAAATGAAGCATTGTTTTCATTTGTGGTTCCAGATTGTCTCCTATCAAAGGACGTTGCAAAGCTGCTGCTACTGCAGCAGACAAGTAATTGTGACGCTAACAACCCTCCTCCAAATACACAAAGAAACAAGAACCTCCCGAACAATAACACGTTTACAGCATCTACAATTTAGTCTTTCGTGAGAGAATATGCTCTGCCATATGATGAAACACAAGAAAAAAATTAAAGCTACTTTTCATTCAATAGTTCTTGTTGTAATCACAAATGGGGAGAGTTACTGTTTTGTTACACTCTTGAAGCGCATACAGAGGTGCAATGGCCTCCTATCAGTGAGGGTCCCAAAGAAGAGTAACATTAAGATTTGTGTAGCAGAGGATGATCAGACCTTTTCTCTACAACAGGAAGTCAATGCTCCTTCTTCACAATAGAGTAAAAAAACAGTGGGTTTTTAACTCTGTCAAGTTTATTTGTTTTTTCAGTTGGTTGGAGGGGTTTTTTGTTTGTTTTGCAGTTGTTTTACTTTGTTTGGAGGTGTTTTTATCTGGGTTTTTTTTTTGTGCTTTTTTTATTTACATATAACTGTGCACTTCTATATTTTGGAAGAGAAAACAAACATTCCTCACATTATAATGCTATTTCTGCTAACTGTATAATTCATAAATAATTAATACAAATGAATAATGTTTTTTTTATTCTTTTGTATCTTCTTTTTTCTGTACTGACCACTGCTTTGACTCTCATAAAACTGCCAACATTTTGTCTTAGGTCCATAATATGGAATACATTCTGTCTTTGCAACTGCAGCACACATTTGCCCTTAAACTCACTAAATGGTTCTTTTTAATTTTTTTCAATTCTTTTTTTTTTTTACATTCAACAAGGAATCAAAACCGCCTTTCACGTAACTCTCGCTCTCTCCAGCATATCCAGCCACCACCATACATTATGAAAAAAATCTGAATTCTCATCATTGCTCTATTTCTCATAAATGCATCCAATTTCTACTCTCTTCTCCCTAACTTGCCATCACTTTCTATAAATCCCTCTAAGTGCTGCACAAATCTCAAGTGCAAAAGACTTGCTTTGCTACCCAGCTTCTCTATAACAGAGCACAGAATACCAGGGTTGAAGGGACCTTAAGGATCACCTGGTCCAACCTTTCTTGGCAAAGGCATGGTCTAGACAAGATGGCCTAGCATTCTGCCCAGATGAATCTTAAGTGTTCAATGTTGGAAAATCCGCAACTTCCCTGGAGAGATTATTCCAAAGGCAGATTCTTCTCATTGTGAAAAAATCTTGATTGTCCAAGTCCAAAGGGACAGCATGTGAAGGGTTTGCATTTGTTATGCTTTCCACACTCAACATTTACTACTCCACCTTTCCAGCTACTGCATTTTGAGCTAGTCCTCTTAATAAGAAGACAGACAGTGGAACAAGTAAGTTTGCATGTGTTAGTGGAAACGAGTAAGTCAATTTAGTTGGTGGAGAAATACAACTGTGGAAAGCCAGCCAACTGCTATTTTCTGTTCTGGATTATTTTCACACACAAAAAAGGCAGAACTGAAAGAGAATACACTTAGATTAGGTTTTCAAGTTCTTCACTGTGACGATGGTGAGGCAGTGGAACAGGTTTCCCATAGAGGTTGTGGTTGCCACATCCCTGGAAGTGTCCAAATCCAGATTAGCTGGGCTTTGGTCTAGTGAAAGGTATTCTTGACCATGGCAGGGAGGTTGAAATGAGATGACCTTCAAGGTCTTTTCCAACTCAAATCATTCTGTGTCACTGTGAAATACCACAAGTTTTCTTTTGAAACAAAAGGCAGTTATTTTCACTTTCAATTAAAAATACATCCTGCAGAAAATTGCTATCTTCACATTAAGTGGAAAATTCAGTCCAACAGCAGAAAAGGTAAATTTTTCTTGTCGAAGATTATACATTTGCAGTGCTTCTACCTCTAACTTTGATATTTGGTTCTTTCACACTTCATTGTGTCAGTGCAAAGTTCTGCATGTCTCTTTTTCCGCCTCTTACTCTCTATTCACATGCTGTATCTAAAATGAGTATGTATGTATTAGTCATCTTCCAGTTTTACTTGTCCTAACATACTTGAGTACATTCCAGAGTAAATAAAAATATGAAGAGGAAGGATGGTGATCAATTCAGTAGCTTTGTGGAAAATAAATTCTACCCTGATGACCATGAGTGCAATCACATTTAACAGAACTAAAATGTTACAAACACTGTCTTAGTCTCAGCAGTATGTAAAAGTAAGTTTTGCCAACAGTATTTGAGAATGGCATGGTGATGCGTTTCACTACAAAAGTCAGTCAGCGGCATTTCTGGTTGAAGAGAAGGCTCCTAAGAGTCCCTTAAAAAACGAACCATCTCAGGTTAACATGTCTACATATCTAAAAGCTGAGATCAATACTGTGTGTCGCTAGCATTACTCCTTCAGTGAAATGCTTCAGCACAATTTCTTCAGTGGCAAAATCCAATTACGATGTTGCACCCTTTGTTTTCTGTCATTCCAATACAAGGTGGGTCCATGTTTTAAAAAAAAGTCCATTAAATTAATGAGTTAAAACAGCACAGCTAGGCAGAAGAAAGGGTTTTAACCATTTCACGGACACTTCATAGTCCTCAAACAGCTGAATCAGCACAGGAGGAGCAGCAAATTGTAGTGACAGAGCAGCAGGGGTGATCAGGGCAGGAATTGAATTTCAAGTCAGCTTTACATGACCAATTTTCTTTGGCAGTAACTACTCCATAGCGGCAAGTTGAAGAAAGTTTCATAATTATAGCCTCAAACCTCAAGTCGAGGACAATACAAACATGCTTTGTTTGATCTTTTTTCCAAAAAAAAAAAATCATAGCAGGAATAAATCAGGTTCTACTCCCACAACACAGCTCTTGCCCAGCAGAAATTATAAAATTGCTTCTAAAAGAGGTCCTGAAGAACCATTCTGAGTAATACTGACAAGTAACTGTGGCTATAATTGATTTAGAAATTCAATAAAATCATCATATAACACTGTCCTACTGTTCAAATGCACAACAGTTATTGGACCAAATTATGTTCTATACTCCTGCTGTTGATCACTTAGAAAACATTTTCCTTTAATAAACGGTGTAGTATCAAGCACCTGCTAAAAAAAAAAAAAGAACAAAAATCAAAACCCAAAAAAAACACCATCAAAAAAACCCAACTCTTCTGGAGGGAACAATTTTATAATATCATTTCAGCTCCTGGAAACAGCAAGCTTCTAAAGATATCATATATTAAAAAATAAAAATCTCTCTCAAAGTACAAAAGAAACACCTCTGATTATGACAAGATCAGAGAAGTACCACCACTTTGGTACAGAAAACAATGGACTTCTTCAGTGTACTGTAACTCTCCTGTTTCAGACAACAGGAAAACATGGGTGAGGGCATATAGGAATACAGTAAAGTGCACAAAGATTAGGATTGTAGGTAAATAAGGGACTCACCATAATAGGTATCAAAAGATAATGCTAAAGATGACAAACTATAAAACATATTAAATGTTCACAGCATCTGTGGCATAACTAAAACACAGAACGTGGCTTTAGTTACCTGGCATGAAGCTCGTCACCAGCGCTATGAACTGCAATGCCACAGTGTAACTCCTGGTTGCAAGACTGTACAACACCAGCAGAAGGTTGCTGTCCATGTGACAAACACATGCTTCCCCACTCAGTATTTCAGTAGGCTTCATGACATCCAGTTCATCTTCACACCTCCTCTTGGAAAATTCCACTATGCACTCATACTTCACCTTCTCGCCTTTTGCCCTGACCAGACTGCAAGAGACAGGATCTCCTACCATCAGAAGAGGCAAGATGCCAGATGGACTCTGGGCTAAATCCAGCACCCAGCCAGGAAAAAAAACTTATAATGTTGTTCATAGAGTCCAGAGAGTTCAGCTACCTCTAGGATAAGGTATAACACACATGTGTCATGGCCAGAGTGAGACAATCAGCAACTCTCTCCTCCAGCTTCTCCAAAACCTCTTAAGATGCTTTTTGCTCACTGTCATATTTATACACTTCCCCTTTAAGGCTCTATGCAATGCTGGATCTTTTCATCAACTCCACTGGCTCTAACCAAGCTGCAACTAGGAGGAAGCTTGACAGGATGACCCTGAACCATGGCATTTACTTCCACCTTCTCAGACAGAGCATCTCTGGACAGCATTCATTAGCTCCCCTCTTTGACTGGAGAACACGGACAACACTCAGCCCACACTTGGCTTAGTACTTCCTTTGCCTCCCTGTTTTAACATTTCATGAGCCATACTCTTCCTCCTTTTACCAGCTGATGTCTGGTTTCTCTCCATTCAGGTGGAAAGAAATTTATTAGGAATAAATTTTTGCCATCCTCGACAACCTTTTTGTAAGTGCTCACCTTAGATGCAACACATTTGCTGTTTGTTACCTGCAAATGGCAACAAACATTACACAGCAATGACAACACAAGGGGGAAAAAAAAATAAAAACAACCATGGACATATAAATTTAAAGTTCAAGAACATTTTACCTTGAAATTCAACACAAAAAGAACAGGTTTTTATGCAAATTAAATACATTCTACACTTTATCTAACTGCTAATTCAGTATTCATGTAGGTAAAATCAAAAGTAATCTTTTGGCAAAGTGTGTCATAACAACAGACAAAATTAGATAAGAATAGTTTCATTTCTAGGTATTAGAGCAATCTGTGTGAAAATCTGAAGCTAATTCTGCCTTCCTATCAGTTTTGCATCGATTGTTAGTTCTCCAGAAATTCAGAAGGGGAAAAAATAAGACAATCTGCTAATTTATCAAGAGCCGCTGGACACCAAAAGAACCATTACAAAGCACTACACTCTCCCAGATGATTTCATATCCAATGAAGCTGCTGTAGACTTAAACTAATTGCAAAACTTACTTGTTTTTCAATTTGATAGTCATATAGCCCATTAAATTAAGCTAAATGATCTAGGACCTTATTCCACTCTGAAGTTGAATTCACACAAACAAATATCACTAAAAAGTAAGTTCATTTTTAAACCAACAGAGAGAAACCTTCTTAACCACAGGATACACTGCTGCAGTCAATTGCTTTAGGATGTTTAATCCATAATTCCAAAGCAGAGTAGCAGTGGGATCTGCAGTGCATGCATAGTCCTGGATTTCAATGAGACCCACCCTTCTTATTTCACAAGGACCAAATGTACAAGTGAAGCATTGAATTTTTAAAGAATTGCCTGATATAAAAGAGTCTTTAACACGTCAATGAAAACATATCCCCGTTCAACCTGTTAGAAGGAAACTCCATGATATTTCAAATTGGTTCGGTATGATTTTTATGTATCATAGAACCACAGAATGGTCAGGGTTGGAAGGGACCTTTAGATATCATCTATCTAGTCCATGCCCCTGCAGAAGCAGGTCAACCTAGATCAGGTCACACAGGAACACATCCAGGTGGGTCTTGAAGACCTCCAAGGAAGGAAACTCCACAACCTCCCTGGGCAGCCTGTGCCAGGGCTCTCTCACCTGAACAGTAAAATAGCTTTTTCTTATATTTAAATGGAACTTTTTGTGTTCCAGCTTCATCCCATCACCACTTGTCTTGTCACTAGATACCATAGAAAAAAGGGATGACCCAACCTCCTGACATTCACCACTTAGATACTTATAAATATTAACTACATCTCACTTCAATCTCCTTTTCTCCAGACTAAACAGCCCCAGTTCCAGCAGCCTTTCCTCAAAAGGACGATGCTCCAGTCTCCTGATCATCTTGGTGGCCCTGCTCTGGACTCTCTCCAGAAGTTCTTTGTCTCTCTTGAGCTGGGGAGCCCAGAACTGGATACAAGACTCCAGATGAGGCCTCACCAGGGCAGAGTAGAGAGGGGGCAGAACCTCTCTCAGCCTGCTGCCCACACTCTTTTTGATGCATCCCAGGATGCCATTGGCCTTCTTGGCCACAAGGGCACATTGCTGGCTCACGTTTAATTTACTGTCAATCAGGACTCCTATGTCTGTCTCTGCAGAGCTGCTCTCCAGCAGGTCAATCCTCAGCCTGTACTGGTGCATGGGGTTGTTCCTCCCCAGATGCACGACTCTGCATTTGTCCTTGTTGAAACTCATGAGTTCCTCTCTGTCCAGATCTCAAGCTGTAATGCTTCAAGCATGTAATGCTGCTTCCGCTCTGTCTCTCTTAGCACTTATCTTGTTTTTCAATGAGAAACCCTGACTAAAACCTCCAGGCTCCACATTAACCTATAGATTGGTTAATAAAATTCTTGAATACAGGTAAATTGAATTAAAAATTTCACCATAATGATAGACTTTGGTGCAGTTAAATCACATTTTCCCCCTGTGCAACGTAAGACTAGATTATCATATGCTTTACAATTATAGTTTAAATATACAATAACCTTATTAGTTACCTGCTACAAAACAGAAAGAATTTCAAGCTGACTAATATCGCAGTAATCAAAACTAACCTTAATTACTCTTACAATGCTGCTGATGTATCTGAGTATGTACACCCTTAATTATGTCATTTCACGAGAGGAAAGAGCAAATACATTCTGGGCTCAGGCAAAACAACAATCTTTCCTATCTTTAAAGTTTCTACCTTCATGCCAGAAACGCAGTTTCCTTTGTTTAATTTCTTGAACAGCGCTGCAGCTGTGAAAGCCTGTGGTTTACAGACAAGTGCTAACAGTAACTGCAGTAGGCTAACAAGTGCACACTTGCTAGAAGCAACTTCACTTGCATGAAATAAAAGTTCTCAGTGCCCTCTGTTTAAACATTACAGCATTTTAACAAAAGGATAAAAGTTAACAAGAAGCAGAAAGATAACAAAACCAACACTTACCTTCACATATCACCCAGTAAATTAGATATTCACTCATCTAACAATGTATAGAAGGAGGATTTACCATGCTTCTTGTTTTAACATCACAGGTAAGCTGTCATGCTATTTCAGTGTTAGTCCATCACACAGATATCATATCTCTCAGAAGAAACAGTAACTCTGCCCTTTCCTAAGGGCAGAACTTGGTTCAAAATGCTCATCAGGCTTTCTCTGGTAGAATATTGCTATGCCATAGGAAAGATTTTGTATTCTCAGAGTCTGAGGGGTCACTTACCTCTAACACACAGTGTATTTATATACCTATATGATTTTCTGAACGATTTTCTAAACCCCTTAAAACTACAGATAGATGATACCCCAATGTACAAATGAACTAAAAGCAAATGGATTTTGTCTGAGGTCACAAAAATAAGAGTGTTTTTTTTAAAAACTAACCAAACAACAACAACAAAACACCCCCCACCACCAAAACCCTCAGCAACAACACGTTGCTACACCTCTACTACAAGGCAAATGTTAAGCAACCCACACAGCCAGCCTAACCTTTAAAACACGTGTATCTATGAATACATAGGGCTCACACTACAAGCTAGCAAACCCTCTATGATTATAGATGAAGCCCCCTGCACAGGCAAAAGCAGAAAATAACTTAATGAATGAGTTAAATAAAAACTTTGGTACATTTGAATATCAAATTGGCAAAGTGAGAACTGAAACTAAATTAAAAAATTTAAAAATATAAACAAAGAAACACTTCCAAAATATTATTGTCATAAAGATACATATGATGTGTGGAGATGGAAAGAAGCAATGTTTTGCTGTATTTTTCTCCATTTTCATATAACTCTAAAAGCTTGAAAAAAGTGAAATCCAACTGCCAAGTACTTACTAAAAACTTCAAGCCTTAAAGTGATGCATTATATAAACAATGGCAGACCAGAAAGGGATAGTCTGGAGTAACCATTTTTCAAAACACTTAGCAAAGTGATGTCTTAGGAAACTGCTGAGTTAACGTAAGAGCTAAGAAAAGACTTTTTTTTTTTTTTTGCCACCTCACCATTTCACTGCCAACAGTGCTTTCAGTGCTGCCTTTGAATCTGTCTCTTACTATCTGACACCTCAGTGAAAGTATTTGGCAGGCAAAATAACTAAAGATAACCCAAAGAGATAAAACCCACATAGTTTTATGCCTATGTAAAACACCTTATCAATGGATCAGGAAAATGCTAGTTGTGACCCGTGAAGGGTCAAGGAATAAAACCAGATTTTTCAACAGTACAAGCCACCAGATGGGCTCAGCTGTTTTGTGAAACCTTATTCCTAGCAGACATTATTCTGTTGTGACGCTGAAGAAACAGCAAGTAGTATGCCAAAGAGACAAGCTCAACTGAGCACCACAGAGATGGTCATTTACCGGTGCTGATGCCAAACACCACAGGCAGGGCAGATAGCCCAATATCTTCCTTTTAGTTCCTTCTGTAGAAAGATGTCTACAAGTGTACCTTCAAATTGCTTTATCCCACTTCTCCTGCTACATAGACTAACAGTCTCTCTTTCACCTTGTATTTACCATCTGTCTGTACTGACCTTATTATCCAAAACAGAATATGTGGGTTTCGGAGAATAGATTGTTTGGTTTCTGTTTGTACAAACAAAATGGGGTCTTGATTCATGACTAGCCCTCCTGAACACCAGGATAAGACAAATAAATAAAATCACATTGCAGAATGTGTGTAATCATTTCCATACCAAAGCCATACCAAGAAAAAACAAAAACAAAACCAAACCAAAAACACCTGGTCAAAAAAACCTGAACAAAATGAAAGTTATTTCATTTTTCGGTTTGTAAATCCTAAAACAACACATTTCTCACTTATCTTCTCTCATCTCCACTGCTATTTTGTCCCCTCTCCCATTCCCCAGGACGCACTTCTACCTCACAGTGTAGGAAACATGTATGGTAAGAAAAGACTTGCAGTATAGCCTCAAACCACAGCACCGCAGCTCACCTTTTGTCAAGAGCAGTAGGTCAGAGAGCCCCTATTTTGTGCCTGCCATCAGTCTTGCCTCTGCCATATCCCACCTGGACGGGTACAATCATTATTGTAGCTGCAGTGAATTGGATCAGGAAACCACTCCAGGTTAACTGAAATCCCTTCTACTTTCGCTTTTCTGCAGGGTTATTTTTAACCTTGATCAATCTCCAGTTCACCTTGTTGTCTCATAAATAGTTGCTCCAGCACACTTGAGGGCACAGAGGCAAGAAAATAGTGGTGGGGAGCGAAAAGCAGAGCTGCAACTGAAAGGAATGCTTATGAAATAACACCTTGCACCTGTAACAAAGACAAGGGTTGAGAGCAGCATGGTAGGGCAAATTCTTTGCCAAGTTCTAGCCCTAAATTTCAGAAGTTTCTAAGAAAAATCCACATCGACTCAAAGTTCCTAACACTGAAAGCTCTGGAATCTCAAATAACTAGAAACATTGATTAGAAAAATGCACTCAGCTTGAATCTGATCTGGAATTCACCTGCTATATTGCAGAGACAGTATCCTTTATTAAACTAACCACTGCCTTTAAAAAGAAAAACAAACAAACAAAAAGCTTCTGGGCAAACAAGTCCTTCCTGATATCTGTGGTAAGGATGCAGGCAAAATGCACAAAATCTGACAGCCATCCAAAGGCCTTTCCACAGCTCTGTCCAAAGGAGAGATGTGTCATTTACGGAAGAACTTAACTGGAGAAGACATCCCTTCAGCCTGTTAGGCAACATGAAGCACACCCTTCTGCTCGGGCAGGACAGCCAGTAACACTGCAACTCGCAGCTCTGCACCCTTAACAGTTCTTCCACTTAATCTCTGTCCACATTCTGCTCCCTTTACCAACAAGACAGTTAATGTCTGCAGCGCAGTTATAGCCTTAATCACTCTAAGGAACAATGTGACTGTTGACAAACGTATGAAAAATCTGAGTATTTTTCAAGATAATAATTTTGACCGTGTTATTTAGACAAATGTGGATATAGGGGTAAATGAACAAACACTGAAGAAGCCAAGCAACAAAGGAATGCCAAGTAACTTAAATAAGATCCTAACAGCTAAATACATAAACTAATTTATCACTTGGAGGTCCTTATGACTTTTTGTTATGCTACCATGTGGCTATCATTTACTGAGTGACAGTCTCTCTCTCTGCTATTCGAAGCTGTGAATAAGCATTTTGTTCCCAATTAAGCAGAATTTTCAGACAGTGCCTCTTCTCACTCAGATGGTGCATACTGGTAGTCTTACACTGGTGATTACAGCAAGGGTATTTCTAGATATTTCTTCAGCAAGTAATTATAACTAATACTGATTTTCAGAGGATGGAATTCCTTATTGCTAAAGCCTAACTGATCAATAGTGAGACACCACAGCCCAAAAATGTGGGGAAAGAAGCTTTAAACACATTGTTTAGATATGCCATCCATACAGTCCACTCCAGCAACACTGAATTACATATTGTTAATTACTCTCCATACAATACATACTATAGTTGATGCTCTAAAATATGTAAGCAAGGCTGCAGAAGCTTTCTATTTCAAAATCAGACAACATAAACGTAGTGAGCAAAAGAAAAAAAATGACAAGGGCTGCTGAACAAAACTACTCAGATGGAAACCACTGCAACAAAGGTCTCTGGAAAAGGGACAGGAAATCAGCAAGCTTGAAACAGTAATGGACGTAGAGTTTTTCACCTCTACCTCAACAGTTCTAATATAATCAAGGTCAGTAGTCAGAGAGCTTTGCCTCATCCAGTCTTCGCAAGAAACAAACTTGTGGTCTCTTTTGGTACTCAATGGGTAAATAGAGCAGAATGACCCAGCACTGAATGCACATGAGAATAATAATCATAAAAAAACCCTCAGCTCTAGGAAATGTCCCCTGAGGAGGTTAAAATCTACAGGCAAAGGAAAATGATGAAGGCTGCATCTTCCTGTCAAGCACATTTCAAATAAGCTCTACTTACAGAATAATTACAAGAGTTAAAAAGAGAAGAATTGACTATAATAGGAACTCTTGTCATACTGAAGATACTGTAGTGGGAACACTTTGAGGAGGAGGAGGAGTGAATGAACATAAAACTCACATGCAGAATACGCATCACACACACTGTACTTGGCTATTTAAAGATCACAGAAGTTGAAGTTAGTAAAGCCATGTTAGCTGGAGATCTGGCTGCCAAGTAAAAAGGTATGGGTGCAGAACTATGTATGTCATGTTTAGTTTAATTTTAAACATACATTTTAAGAGCATTTTACTGCCAGGTATTGCTTGCAGAAAAAGCAGCAAGGACAATCTGAATCTTGGCTAACACAACTCAGAAGCCAAGCCCATGTGGTTTCAAGATCTACCCAAAGAAGATCAAGTATAGAATCTTCCAATCACCGAAGACTGTATCCTAATCACTTGGTCTCTAATCCAGTTCAATGATTAAAAAGAAAGAAACAGAGAAGATCACAGCTAAGTATCCTTGATGTTGGGCAAAAAACAACCACCACCACCAAAACCAAATGAGATTACTATTAACTTCTAAACAAACTTCTTGCTGTCATGTATGACATTACCATGCAGATCTAAAGGGGCAAATAATTGAGAGTCATACATAATAATGACTTAAAAATTCTGTATTACTGAGTTATCTGAAGAAAAAAAGAAAAAAAACCACAAAATTTTCTACAAGCTTTACAATTTGCAGGGCTGACATTCATTCCAGTTTAGAAACTATTTCTAGTAAAGTTAATATTCCTGTTTCATGTAAAAATCAATAGTGATCCTGAAAGTAAGAGATCCACTTACTTGATAAAAAATACTGTGACCTTTCTACAACTCAGAGATGTAATTATGGGTTGGTTTTTTTATATTGTGTCACTTTAACAAATTATTCCAAGATAATGAACATTAATAAACATTTTCCTGTATTAATTGCATTAAGTTAAGGTAGGCTTCCTGTGGCTTTATATATATAGATATGTGTGTGTGTATATATACACATGTAATTTACCACATATTGACATTTTTAACCCACAGGTTGCAAAGTAAGTTCTCAACTACTGTAAATTGAGCAGCTGAAAAAACTCAACCACATAATGAAGTAAATAATTAAATGAATATTAGGATGAAGGAACAAACTGTGAGAAACTTTTAAGACAACTGACAATCGTGTCTCTTCAGATTTCAAATGAAAAATACTTATATTGATATTCTAAAAGGCCCTTGGAATTTGTAGGCTGCTGTGTCCCGTGGAAAATGATGAACCTATTCATAACAGGTACACAGTTTAAATTAGTACTGAAGTTTTAACCTTCTCTTTAGTAAAGGATTGCTTTTAGTTTTGGTCCTCCAAATGAAAATCCACTGCATACTAGGAGGACAAAAGGGCATAGAAAGAAAGTCCTAAAAGACTACTCTGAAGTTTTCCACCTTCTGTATTTAAACTCATCTATCTTGCCACCTCTGCTATGCAATTCTGAATCACATTTTTGGTGGCTAAGCTTAAGACTTAGCCAGCACTTAGATTCCATTCACCTGCAACTTCTACCTAGATACACTTTTGCTCCATTCTACTACTGGTGTTCACATACAAACGGTTTTGTATCTTTTCATAGCCTGAGTGAAGTAACAAGTACTGAAGCTATCTGAATATACATGGAAAGATAAAATAAACAAGAAGAATATAAAGGCCACAGTTAGATGAACACAGCATTTACTGTGCTGACCACAGATAGCAAGAGAGGTCTCAGATTACACTCCATGAACAAGTAAGTACAGTTATCAGTGGAAGCTGCGTTACCCTTCATTGTTCTTTCAGGGACCTTAGCATATCCTTGATCCACACAATAATACATGTTTGATGTGTGGATCAAGGGCATAACATCACCTTTACGAGGCAAATTTGGATATTTTTCTGTTACCTCTTCAAATAACTTCATTGTCAGTGTCCTGAAGTTTGGAATATGTGCTACAAAGGTCAACTCACACACAAAGAACAGGAAAATTGGCTCAACAATGTCAAGATTTATCACAAATATTAAAGCTCCATCACATTTTATGTTTCTTAAGTTTTCTGTTTCCATGTATCATATTAGGAGACTACACAATAACTTGCCCTACCAGCAAACCAAATATTGCTTCTAATAATTTATTATGTGCATACTATTCATGTATTATTGATCCTCCATACTAAATGAATCCTGGTCTTTCCCAGCAGTATGTCAGTGAAGATCAGTTTCTTCTTGTAGTTACAGAAGCTGTAGCATTACAGAGCTTTTTGCTGCTAAATATACCAAGTAACTGAACATCGAGCTTGATGTCCCCAGCAGCATTTTATTTTTAAATTCTAACAAGGGGAGAGAGAGGAGTTCTGAAGGAAATTCCTTCTGCAACTTAAAAAAACAAAACAAAACAAATCATTGTTATTTGGTAATATGAGAAAAGAATTAATGGAAGCAAACACTGTATGGCGAAGAGTTATTTATCTGAACAGACTAATAGCAACACAACTACTATGAAGTACAAAATGTAGCGTTTCGTCATCTGAAGTACTTCAAACAATCTGCCCTCTCTCTCTTCACACAAGTCTCCATAGGTAGGCTGCAATACTTCCTCTCAAAAGTTACTGCACCCAGCTAAATAAATTTAGAAACCCCCAGAAACAGTAAGGGTCAAACACTCATAACACATTAATAGTAATAAATTCACAATCCAAACAATAACAACAACAATAATAAAGAGATAAGATACAAGAACCGGAAGACAAAACCACACATCATAACTGGGCAGGTCAAGCAGAGCTCTGTGTCCCATATCTGGAGGCAGATCCCCTGGAAGGCAGAGGAATGCTGTGTGGGCAGGCACCGATCTATGCTAATCGGGATCGGGCCACCCGGTTCTATCCCCAACCTCAGTATTAAAGACCAAAAAAAAAAAGTAAACAAACTGGGGGGAAAAACAACAAAACACAACAAAAAGTAACTTTGATGTTTAAACTTATTTCCATTTTAATAACGCCCAAGGAACTTCCAGTAACAAAAGGCATTGTTGTAGGAACACTGAGCTTGCACAACTGGTTGTTCTCTGCATCTTGTCTTTTATCCATCACAAACATACACAAAGTTTTCCACGAGAAATAAGTTAACTTACTAAAAATAAAGTTTGTGGTTTGTTTGGTTTTTTTTTTTCACCGCAATTTAAACATTATGGAGAAATACTTAGGAAAAAAAAAAACCAAACCAAACAGCAACGTGCCTCTGCGATGGCAGGTTCAGCTCAACGCTTTTGTCTTCCATTTTACACTCAGGGATCAGGAGAGCAACATTTGTACCGGGTGCTCTCCCGGCGCGCTTGCGAAGGATGTAAACACGCCGCGGGGCTGGGGCTGTGCCACGGGGAGCGGACGGGACCGGCGAGGTCACCGGGGCTGCGCGATCCGGCCAGGCTTAGGAGTTTCTGACCTACATTCCCTGCAACGGGATAAAAACCCTCCCGCCGCAGACGGAGCGCAGCGCGGCGGGCGGCCTCCCCCGCCGGCAAGGGTGTGTTCAGGGGTGGGGAAAGCGAGCCGGCCGGGGCGAGGATGGAGGCTGGCTGAGGCACTGACACCTGCCCGCCGCCCCGGCCCCGCCGCCGGCTCCTCCTTCGCCGGGGACGGACACCTGCTGCGGGACAGCCGCGCGCGGCCCGGCAGCGGCCTCGGCATCGGCGCGGCGGCCGCGGGCGGGTTCGTCCCGCTCGTTTGCCGAGACGCTGACCCCCGAGGCGAACCCCGCGGCTCGGCGGCAGGCTGGGGCC